>JABAKD010000026.1:0-458482 GCA_012845835.1 Undaria pinnatifida
AGAGGAATTCGCGCTGCATTCCGGAAGAATAGGGGGAGCGACAAGGCTGGCGGAGATGGGAGCACAGCCGTGGGTGATCCAGAGAGAAGGAAGGTGGGCGTCGCAGGCATTCATGGGGTACGTGAGATCGAATATGGAAGACCCCCTTTGGGTGTCAAGAATTTTGGTAGGGAGGTCAGGAGCGCCGGGCAGACAGCCGGGGCAAGGGACGAGATGGGGGGGGGGGGGGGGGGGGGGGGGGGGGGGGGGGGGGGGGGGGAAGGGGGAGGGTAGTAGGGTAGGCGCGAGCGTAGAACGCTTCCGAATGGGCTTCTGTTGAGAGGTGCTGTCGGGTAGGGGGGCAGGTCAGCCGCGTACAATAGCTGGGAGAGGGAGCGGGGGAGGGAGAGGGGGGCAAGGAAAACCGGACGAGGGTGAGCCGTCAGTTTCCACCCCCCCACCCTCCCCGCGGGGCGGGGGAACACCATGATATTAATGAACACGCATATTTTCGTGAAGAGGCGACCAAAAGTTTTTTTTGTGTTTTTAGTATATAGTCTACTCGTTTCCCCCCCCCCCTCCCCCCCCCCCTTCCCCCCCCTCCCCTCTCCCCCCCCCCTCCCCCCCCCCCCCCCCCTCCCCCCCCCCTCCCCCTCCCTCCCCCTCCCCCCCCCTCCCCCCCCCCCACCCCCCCCCCTCCCCCCCCCCCCACCCCCCCCCCCCCTCCCCCCCCCCACCCCCCTTTTTCGTTTTATCTAGTCTAGACTATATATTGAACACATGATAATGCTACTCACCTTTCGCATGACTCAATCACCTTGCTGTATTATTGGCAATCAATGATCGAATCTTTGTCTCCTCTAAGTTTGTGACCACCACAAAGCCCGACACTACTATTATTTTATAAAAATATTTCAAGGACGTCAGCCGTGAGTTCGACGAATTCCGGGTCTTATAACAAGAGAGGGTCGGAAAAAAAATGGAAAACAAAGTGAAAATGGTCAGGGGCGGTTGCTCATGGTTTGGGCGTGCTTCCAGGATTTTTAGTTCGACAAAATAAATATATATAAAATCCTTCTTTGGTGTCAGGTTTTGGTCAGGAGTTTTTTGTCTCGGCCGAAGTATGCGATTCGCGGAACTGGAATTCTCGGTCGAATATAGCTTGGTTCGAGCGCCGCCTTCGGGGGGCGGCTCCAACGCCCCTCGCCTCCGTGTCCGTTCCGCACATCGACGTGAACGCGGACGGATGCCGAGCGAGACAAGCGAGAAGTTGCAAAAATACGCATGTCGAGGAGGAATTTTCGGAGATTTCGGATGTATCTTTAGACTATGTCTGCAACGCCTGGATGATTTACAAAATTGGCATCATTTCCAAACGGTACTTGATAGTGTTTGGAATTTTGCGGTGGCATACTCTCGAGCGTTAGTTTCTTTGCTGTACTTTTTTACTAGTTCGTTTGGTTTCTTGCCCGGCCTTTTTATTGCTTTTGTTTCTGCTCGTTTTGCCAGCTGGAAATTCATTTTTTAGTGGTGTTCACCTAAAAACGTGACACAAGTTACCGACGATATCCAACAACTTCGCGACACAAATTACCGACGGCAAGACGTTTCGTGACAAAGTAACTCCCAAAGCATGATATTTCACGTAACAGAATCTCGACACAAAACCAAGCAGCAGGTAGAGCCGTCTCTTCGGCCTTTGGCCCTGGCTTTAGCATGGCCGCTGACACTCCAGGCAGCCTCTGCTGTAGGCATGAACGAGTGCGGTTGATTCGCAGCGAACTATCCCGCTGTGCTCGCTTCTATGTGGCCATTGTCCACGCCATTTCATGTCACCTCCCTTCTGTTTTGAGCTCGTCGTCGTGCCGTCGAGGTACGAGGGAACCCTTACGTACTGGAGTGAGAACAGCAGTATGTACGACGAGCATGAACGCCAACTGACGACATTGACAAACACACAACATCAGGTGCAGCAGCAGTAGCCGAAGGGCGAAACTTCTAGCACATACTGCAGCAACTAGTAGCAACCAGAACCACAGCAGATAGCTCAAAGTGCAGTACGAGTGCAGTTGGCAAGTTTAGTCGTACACGCATCACTCTGTCCAATATATAACAGAATTTCGAGACAAAACCAAGCAGGTAAAACAGCCGTCTCTTCGGCCTTTGGCCCTGGCTTTAGCACGGCCGCTGACACTTCAGGCAGCCTCTGCTGTAGGCATGAACGAGTGCGGTTGATTCGCAGCGAACTATCCCGCTGCGCTCCCTTCTATGTAGCCATTGTCCATGCCATTTCATGTCACCTCCCTTCTGTTTTGAGCTCGTCGTCGTGCCGTCGAGGTACGAGGAAACCCGTACGTACTGGGTGAGAACAGCAGTATGTACGACGAGCATGAACGCCAACTGACGACATTGGCAAACACACAACATCAGGTGCAGCAGCAGTAGCCGAAGGGCGAAACTTCTAGCACACTGCAGCAACTAGTAGCAACCAGCAACCACAGCAGATAGCTCAAAGTGCAGTACGAGTGCCGTTGGCAAGTTTAGTCGTACACGCATCACTCTGTCCAATATATAACAACCGTTTTATGTTCATATTGATGGAGAAAAAAATATTACATTTCCTGTAAGAATGATACGTCGTACGAGCGGACGTTCTGATTCTGGTGTGCTGCTGCCGTGAGACCATCGAGCACACCGCATGTTTTACCCAAACAAGAGCCAACAAGAGGGCGCGCACAGGGCCCCCAACACAGAGACACGTGACAACCACGGCCAGCTGTCGATCGCGTAATTCGGTAGTCCGTGCTTCGGTGGGTGTATCGGAAGTCGTTCGTAGTACTGCTGTAGATCGTAAAAACCACGTGGCCGTTCTGGTGGCAGACTCGCCAGTAGACCCCCCAAAATTATTTACCTTTTCTTTTTCTTGGCCCCATGCACCCATTTCCTTTCCTTTCTCTTCTTTGTTTGTTTCTTTTTTCCAATTGACTTGCGTCTGTTGTGCGTATGCGTAGTGATAGATACCACGTGTAATATATGTGGTAGTCTTTCTTGGGTGGCAAGCGGTATAGTCGGTTTTTCCAGGCGCGAGTAATGAGACGTATGCACCGGTATGGACCTGGCACATCGTAGACTGACTCCCGATTTCACTTTATATGTTTCTGGTGGAGGCATGAATTGCGTCAGCTGTGATTTATGCGTGTACCACCTTTGGTTTGTGTTTTTCCCTAGGGTATTCCTCAGCTCCAGAGTGACTGGAGCCTGTCCTGTGACCACGGACTTGATTATGCGAGTTAATGTGAGAACGACAACAACAACAACAATGAAATATTGCCTGTTTCTTGACCTTTCAGCTGCTTCCTGCAAATTTGGTTTTTCTGCCAACACGATTTTGAACTTTTTCGCGATTTTTCTTCTTTTTGTCTAGTAAGTTGAACTTCCTACCATTTGCCGCTAATTTGCCGCTGTGCATTAGTTGCGGAACGGTCCAGCTTTAGCTTTTCTTTGATTCGCACCATTTGTTTTGTACTTGACGAAGCTTCATCGGCTGAGATCTGGGCTTGGCTCATCAGCTCGACACCGCCCAGCACCCCATCGCAGCGCTATAGCTTACAGCAACGAAGCGCCGTGCAGTGCCCTGCGATGCCCTACGGCAGCTCAGCAGCGCACCGCAGCGCAGCGCTAGCTCAGCAGAGCGAAGCGCTATGCTTTGCCGTGCTCTGCCGTCGCGGTCGTTCGTTATTCATGATATCTAAAACTCCGCGTACGCTGATATTTAGGTATTTGGCGCTTTATTCTATACATATCGCGTCAACCATCGTAATATCATACAATATGGGGAGGGAATGTAATCTCTATGCAAAGATCCTGTTTTGTTTTAATCAATTGTCAGCCGGCCGCCCGGTGGTCTAGTGGTTTTACCCTCGAATACTACTAACGTTTGGTTGTCCTTGAGTTCGACACCCACCACGATGACATTTGACTTTATTTGCAAAAATGAAAAAAAAAAAGGATCAACTGCTGAGAGCGCCTAGCAGCGTGGGTAGGTACAATTCGACGCGAGTCGACGAGGGAAGAAAATGCTGGATTCTCCTCGCGGCAAAAATGAAAGCACGTGCCGAAGTGGGGAGGGAGGAGAGGGCCCGCTATGTGACCCCGGATCTGAGTTACTATGGGAGGGAGCACGTGAGTGGTGCGGGGATAATAAATGGGATGAAGAAAAAAAATGTTCAAAGGTACATTATTATTACTACCAGTAAATAATGTGTCAGTCTCTAGGAAATACGAACGGCACTATCAGCAATCGTCATGGTAGAGACACTCCGGATATTATTATAAAAAATGAAAATACACTCCAGCTGTGAGATCGAAGATTTCGTCGAAACTCATCTTTGCAAGCTGTGTGTGATACTCCGATCGCGCGCATTACGAGTTGTGTGTCCTCATTAAGGATACAGGTCGGCGACTCCCCTTACAACTTCAGTGTAGCTATCAGGGTCAACAGGATGATTTTAGTCAGTCTGTGCGCGGAAACTATAAAACCCGTTTCTGAGGGGGACAAAATCTGACAGCTGTGAAGGGAAAGGGGGCCTGGTTTTGATCAAAAGCGAGCTGGTTTGGAGGTGGGGGGTGGGGGGGGGGGGTTTGGGCGGGGGCGGGGGGGGCGGGGGGGGCAGCTCAATATGTGCCTGGAAACTTTACATTTTTTTGAGGGGATAAATGTGACGGTTTTGGAAATAATACATCAGTTTATCATGTATATCCTGGGGTAAGTCGTACAATCAGTGAGTAAAGAGAGGGTGGAGTGTTCGAGGGGGTGGGGTTGGGATGGGTTGGGGGGGAAAGGTGGGGGGTGGGGGCGGGGGGAGGCGGGGGCGGGGGGGGGGGGGGGAAGGGCTTTAGGTGAGGGGTTTGTTATACGTGTGGTGCTAGGTCTAGGCGATGGTGCGGGTGATGGGGAACAAGGGGGCGTTCGAGGCGGGCGGGGGGGGGGGGACACAGCGGCATGGATGGCTCTCGAAAGATAGTGAGGTGATATCCTGTGCGTCGAGTGTTTATTAATGTGGCGGATTTCGATATTTGGTGGGGCGTTTGAGTAAGGGAGAGCAAGAGGGGGGGGGGGAAGATTTTTTAGGAGGTTTAGGTCACAAATAATATTCAAATACACTTCGGCTGTGAGATCAAAGATATGTAGCAGCTTGTTATACGCGTGGTGCTAGGTCTAGACACTCCGGATATTATGTATTGAGGGGACGCGTCCGATTTCGACAACGTGAAAGCACCCACGAAGGAAAGACGGCAGACACACATATCCCGCCTTCCCGAGAAAACAGATAAGAAGCGCTACGCCAACCTCCCGTACGAGCAAAGCCACCCCCGCACCAATCTTAGACAACGCCGCCTCAACGAGAGATCGCCCTCCTTTTACGTTTTCCTCCTCGCCCGCGACCACGCCTGCGACCAATCAATGCGACAGCCTTCACGTAACAAACGAAGCAGTCTTCCAAAACCTCGCCGGCTGACATGTCCCCATGTCGACGTTTGATACAAACTGACTTTGCATCCTGTCGACTTCGAACCTCCATTGCCACGGGGACAGCAGTGCAGTCTCTTCATTAATGCCAAGGCCTCTTTTGTTTCGCCTAGAGGCGACGCAGGTTCTCAATAATACTCTTTTCGGTATTTTTGTTTGATAGACGCCAACTTTTATAGTTTGTTTCGCCTATCCTTGCCTTCTTTGTTGTATAATACTACGTTTTTCTTTTGCCAAAGCATGACTTTCATAATCCCATGTATGTTCGTAATAAACTCTTGGCATTTTTACTTCAAAGTTCAATGCATGCCAAATCGGACAGCGTTGTCGAAGTGCTGCCCTGCCCTACCCGAAGCATGGGCGCCGGCGAATGCGGCGCCCATGCGGAGCCCTTGTATGAAAACAAAAAAATTCTCAGCCTCTTCGCCATGTGCTCTACTGCAGTCTACAGATAGCTCAAGACGTAACAAGACCTGTGCTTGATATGCAACGAGCTTCGAGCTTCCTGCCGGTCTACGACCCTGCTCCCTTCCCCTCTCTAACCCAATGTCGCCATCGCCAGGTGTCGTCGCGTCCTCCTTGCCGTCACCTAGCTCGAGGTTGCGTTGCTTGGTAGCTATTTGCGTTGCGTTGCGTTGGGACACCACCACCGCATGCATCCACTTCGCCACCTCTCATCATGTAGCCTGCCTAGGTTGAACCTGCTGTGCTGTGCTTCCGCCGCCACAGCAGTATCACCAAGCGACGACTGGTTGGAGGAGCTGACAGGCTCTGATAATGTACGCTTTGGCAGCGAGTGGGCGTCCCACCCCGGCAACCTCCTCGCCGTGACCCAGGCTTTGAGGAGGGCTGCTGTCATACTTTTTCTCTCCTACTCGTACGATTCTAAATATATATATCTGCCTGCGTGAGATTGATCGTGGAACACTGCTACTGATTTCGTCCCCACAGCAGCGTCACGAAATCACTCCTAGGTTAAAGGAGATGGCGGCTCTGCTATGCTACGCATTGGCGGCGAGTCAGCGCTCGTTTTGGTAGTGTGCAGGTAACCTAATACCTGTATGTGTGCTCTGTTCCCTGACCATAACCGATTGCAGTTTGTTGCTCAGGGTCGGGAGCTATTTTTTTGGCCTTCCCCACCTGCTGAGCAAGCAGGTTGCTCAGGTTTTGTTTTGCCGTCAACGCTGGTCAAAGTCTTTTTTTTGCTTGTTTTACACACACATACATCTACTTTCGGCTTTTGGACAAGCCGTGGTCAGGTGTCGTCCCTTTTCCCCCTCGGTTTTTGCCTTCAATTTTGTATCGCGCATAGGGTTCAGCAATCCCGCTGCTCGTCGATTTTTCATCGAGTGTTGCTGGTAGAACTCACGCTCTCGCGCTTTCCGCGAGTCAATTTGTGCACATTGTAAACAGTCCCCACGAATTGATACGAGTATGAACACAGGGGGATTCGAACTCACGAAACTGACCTATAATACCAGGCTCGAGGAAAACCTGATACGCCATCGGGGCGACCGTCTCACGTCTTCTGCTGACGCGGCTAAACTTCGACAAACCCTGAGCAACGCTACAAGTACCCTTCACCATTTTTTCATTTTTCACTTTTTCTTTTTCCGAAACTCTCACTACGAGTAGACGTACTGACTGGTTGTTTGTGCTGGATGTACCTGATAGATGCTATATGGGTGGAACTAACAGTTTAAGTTAAGAACACACACACCGCCGTGGTCGCGCAAACAAAGTGGGCGGGAGAACGACAAGGAAAAGTGCGAAAATAATACCCGGGTAATAAATTTCAAATTTCACATGGGATGAGCCAAGGATGAGCGAAGCAAAACAAAACAGAGTCAAGACTGACGACATGACCACACCACACTCAAAACTTGGCATATCATGCCACCACATCGTGCGAAAAGTGCTGTTCACTTGTACTCGCGCAACAGCTGTGCCGAGGCAGAGGGCGAGCGGACAGGGCTTCGGTCGAAGGCAATGGAAAGCTCAAACCGCCCCACGTTTTCGGATGCCATCGACGTGATCGGCATGGGGCCATTTCAGAGTCGACTCTTGCTCGTGTGTGGAATGGTGAGTGTGCTTCTATGAGACTCGGTAGTAATTGTTCCTGTGTTAAAAGGCACATTGGGGCACCCGGTTTAAGAGCGCCCATCATCGAAAAAGTAGAGCGCGGTCAAATTGGCTTGTCACGTCTACAGCAGTACTGCAGTAGTGACCAGAGGCCTCTACTAAAACCCGCACGACACCCAATCTTACAGATACGAGCGGCAATGGCATACCGGGACAGCATAAGAGCGGGATTGGGTACCAGGTGTTGATATGAATAGTCTAGACTATAGCACTGCCTTGTTTCAAGGGGATCATAAATCGGGTACCCTGTATTCTGGTTCCTGTGTCCTGTTTGTGCCTTGCTTCCCAGATGACAACCGCCCAGCATACCGACCCAGCAGAGTCAGTTGTACCTCGGTCTGTGCCGTGTTGGTGCTGGCATCTCTGTGGGTCATCTGCCTCTTGGTGCTGTAATCTGCACCAGCTGAAACTGGAGGGCTCTCGAGGTTCTTGGGGCATACATACATAGACTGAGCAGAAGCAGCACAGCTACCTGTAAAGTTTGTTTTCGTTGCCGTTCTCAGTTCCCAGCGATGGCGGTTTTGCAACACGGTGATTTACTCAATTACTGGTAACACTTCAACCCTTCCTAGGTAACGCGAAAGTTGCGGTTGCATTTACCGGTAACACTTCGGCGCGCTTCGTAGGTAACTCAAAAGTTGCGGGTGTTGGTGTGTTTACTTTTTTTTTTTTTTTTTGCTCATCCCTTCCCTCTTCCCTCGACGACTAGACTACCGCATTTTACTCTTTCTTTTTCTCCTTCTCCCTCCCTGGACTTGACTCAGTTCCGGGGTCACTAAATAAAGCAGACCCTTCTCCTAGGCCAGGAGTCTAAGGCACGCCGTAGGGCACATATAGGCACATGGAGATTGACCCGCCGCAGGTAATTTTGTTTTAGATAGGCGCGATTGAAGAAAGGCAAATGAATGGCCAAAACGTGCCTGAAACGTGCCTACCAGTATCTATTCAGTATAGACTAGACTAGACTATGCCCTAAATAATGCCTTAGTCTAGATGTGCTTGACCTAATGATCTCGTCGAGGAACATCCTACTCTAACCTTGAGTAGTTTAGGGTTTCAGGCATAAATGCCTCACCAGGTATGTATCTTGCTCAACGCATGGCTCTCACATAGTTTGAACCCATCTCCCCTCATTTTGGGATTTCCAACCCAAAAGACGGCGATATTTTGGAGTGCCTTTCTTGCGCTTTTTTGTCGTTTTGGCATGCCTGGCCTTGCCTGAGGCAAGATAGACAAGATAAGCACGAAGAAGGCGTTCAGGCACGCTTTTTTCAGAAAAGTTCAAGGTTATTCAGGCATTGTTTCAGGCATGCCTTGACGTCTTTCCGACTGGAAACCCATCTGCTGGGACAAAGATACTTGGGTATGGTATAGGGAGGGGTTTTGGGCCTCTACCTGGGGGTACAGCAGCTGCTACTGCCGTAGTAGTACATTCAAAAAAAAATAGGGGTGCATACTCGTATACCTGGTATATGTTTTGAACACTTTTTAGCTAGACTACAGCAGTTGCAGTGCACCGTTGTATCTGGTACCAGGTCCCAACCCGACCAGAAGCCTCAGCCCTAACCTAGCCCGAACATCATAGGGGGTGGGATCAGGGTGTGTACAACAGTGTACATATACAAACAATTCAGCAATTTGGGTAGGGGTGCATGGGTTATGTACATGCACCAGGTATGCGTTTGTCGCCCTGAAGCGGTTACCTTTTCACCCTTTTCCTTTGGCAGACCGCACACCAAGTCAACCTTGCACACGAGTGCGAGAGTAAGATAGGTAGGTTAGGTGTGCGTGACTTATGCACGCACCTAGGTGTGCATACATTTCGGGCATGCGGTTTATAGTCGGTTTCAACTGCAGGTCTTAAAACGTATGTACCCATATATGGGTCTGGGACGTACGCTGACTTCCGATTTCAGTTTTATTATTTTTGGCGGATGTATGACTTGCTACAGCTACGATGTATGGTGATATACACATGTACCGACTTATGTGGTTTGTTGTGTTTTTTCCCTGAGGTGTTCTTCCACTCCAGAGTGCCTGGAGCCTGTCTTGTGGCCACGAACTTGGTTATGGGAGATAATGTGAGAGCACCCATAACAAGACAAGCTCTTCTCTATGGTCACAAACTACGAGACAGATCACAATTCAAATATAGCAAGGTGATTTGGCCGTGCAATGCCAACCGCAACAAGTACGCGGACAAATAACAAAGATAGCAAGCCAGCAAGCCAACCACCAGACTATTTGCAGCAAAAAGAAAAGATGAATATGAAGAAAGAAAAATGAGGGAAAAAAAAACAATTATACTAGAAAGAAAGAGAAAAACACGACCAGCGCCGCCGAACTGCCACTGTCGCGAAGAGCATCAGGTGAAGTGGCGTCGGCCGGGGGAGCCGAATGCATGAATTTGCAGTTGGATAACCGGCATCGGCCCAGAGAAGCAAACTGCCGGCACTGGGCAGCGATTTTTTTTCCGTGGTGTACCGGGGTTGACCGGGTTGCTTTTCCTCTTGGACGGCCCGTCCTGGCTTTCGCGGGGGACGTGCAATCCTTCGACGAGCTTGAGCACGTCACCCCCGCTAGAGCAAAAGGCACTCGTGCGCTTGAGCGAAGGCACGGGCGGCATCGAGAACGTCAAGTCGGACAAATGGGGCACCATCGGCGGACGTGCTTGCTGTGCAAATCGCATGAGGTCGTTGACCCACAGGCGAAGATCGCCGTTTACCATCTTGCTCATGACAGCCCGCGCCGCGGAGCCAGAGAGCAGGATAATATTGCTAAGGGTGTGCCGGCGTAGGTCGGCAGACGCTGTCGTGAAGGCGGCATCGATCGTTGCCACCCTCTCCCGGCAATGGCGGTCGCCGTCGCTGTCGAGGGAAAACCCAACAGACAGGACCGCCACAAGAGCCTGGCGCAAGAAATCGAGGCGGCCAGCGACCATCAGCAGGTGGTCGACCATCCCTTCTGCGCGCGGCCCGTAACATGAACGTCAAAGTCAATGATCGCGCGGAGCTGGGTAGCCACTGCCGTCGTGACGTTGACGGCCTCGCCTACGAAGGACTGGATATCCGCTGCCGAGTCGCCAATGTTGGGAGGTATGCGCCCGCGGAGCACCCAATGTTTTCTGGATGCCATCTTTTTCCATAGCGCAGTGTCGTCAGTTAATTGCGACCTTTGGACGTGGCGCTCCCTCGCGTCCCCACTGTCCCGCGGGGCCGGCTGCCGATCGGCAAAGTTGTCTATGTTCTGCTGGAGCATGGCCTTGACGTTCTCGGTTTTCAACGCGCCATCAGCCACCGCATCCTGCAGGGTTTCAAAGGAGGCAAGCAGTTGATCCATCGTCGACTTGAGGCGGATCACGTCTCCGTCTAACCGAGTAAACTCGCCAGATACCTATCCTTGCCAGTGCAGCACTTCAGCCGATGTTACCCCCGCAGCCTCGGACACAGCGGGACTGGGGCTGAGCAAAGATGGTGCCGCGGTGGCAGACGCAGCAGTAGCAGCAGCCGAAATGGCTGCGGCACGGCCACCTTCGGACTCAGCTTGCACAGCAGCCAGAGCTTCGGCACGGCGTTTGTCGACCCCAGCTTGCACAGCAGCGACAGCAGCATGAGCCTCGACTCGCGCAGCAGCCGAGGCGGCCTGATTAGGACCGCGTACAGCAGCAGCCACGAGAGCTTCAGCCTCCGTTGACTTGCCCTCCTTCATCGTCGGGGAGTGCACGAACTTAAACTAGCCTTAAACTAGTCTGTATCACACCTCGGACCTGTAGCTCTGACTCTGCTCCCCTACGCGCTCCGCGTACAGGTCGTCGCCTACACAGCTGGGCCACGTGTACCCAATGCTATCGCTCATACAACTATGAATTACCGCATTGATCTGATTGGTCAAACTTCTTACGTACGTACAAAACCCATATTTTCTCATACTTCGATAATATTCTGCTTTTGAATCCCTGAGTAGTACGCTAAAGCTTGTATTGTGACGCTGGTAGCCACATTTGTTATCATCCACGCCATGATAACTAATTGTTACGTTGAACAGTCCTGAACAGGAGGAGGCGCATGCTACGGCTTATATTTAGTCACGAGTACCACCCATACTTTACTATTTATGCTACTACTGCAGTACTTTGCTCGCGGCGGAACTTTTGATGTTCCTCGAAACATATGAGCGAGCAAGCATATATGTACCCTCGTACTGCGAGTTACTTGCAGTTCGTACCTGGTACGTTCTTCGAAGATACTCGTAGGAAAGTTTTTTTTTTTTTATCCTCCGGCGGATGGGGAAAAACAAAGCTTAAGCTCACCGCACTTCCACGTATTTTCATATGCAACCCAACGCTAGCTGGCGCACCCTTCGGATTGTAGAAAGGTTTACTACACGGACCACGGACTACCTTACAGCACAATTTGTTTATTCATATGAGAACAGGATTTATTCGAGATTTATGCGAGCTGGGCCAGTTTAAACCAGCTTTTTAGTTGGTCACGCACGTTCCCAGTCCGATTGATCGATTTTTGAGCTGAAGACTTGACACGTGCTTCGTATTATTTTCTCAAGGGATTGTGTTATAAGGCTTAGTTTGGGTAAGCTAAAGGTTAACCTTTTGCAAGTGGTCAAACGGACTAATACCCCACTAATAGCTTAACAATCGCTTACTGCACCACATTTTTTTTTTTTTTTTTTTTCGGGAACCAAGGCACATATTTGTGAAGGCTTTGACCAAAACTGCGAAAAATAAAGTAAGCGGCAGTGAAGACCCCCTTTGTCTTATGTGTAGTAAAGGCCCCCCTTTGCCCTTCTTGCCCGCTAGAAAGGCGTATACAAATTCCGGGCGAAGAAAAATAACAGACGGTACGAAATGTGTGAAACGGCGTTGTGTGCATGCGCTTTGTGACCGTCCTGCACGAAACCAGAATGGATTTCGAAACCGGCGCGGCATAAATATTTTATTTTTTATAATAAATACGAAGTATATATCAAGAGGCATCTAAATAGTGCCTCCAACCTCTGCCGCTCGCGTGACAAGTTTTGCCGAGTTCGTTTGTCTAGCTTGCGGTGTGTGCCTACTTACGGCCTGTGATTCCCGCTGCCAAACCTTGAGCACATACTAGTTTTGCCGATTTCCTTCAGCTTGCTTGCGGTGTGTGCTTGTTTACGGCCTGTGCCCCCCGCTGAAAAACCCTTGAACACGTATTTTGTCAACAACCACATTCGGACATTTTTTCGCCACCAGAAATCTGTTTACAACAGTCTCCGCGCCGCGTGAAGAACAGGGCACACTGACTCTTGCACTGACATACGTACACATATTTTATATTTTCATTTTCGTCAATATATATCTTAGCTAAATGCTATAATACCATTAACTGTTGATACTTGTAGCAATTTTTTTTTGCTGTTCGCCCCAGCAACATCTATGGCAGTCATATATCTTCAAAGAGCAATAAATTTATAAAAACGTGGGCTCGGTGTATCACACAACTCGCGAAGATGAGTATCGACCCTTGAATCCATCAAACCCACGGCTGACGCATTTAAAATGCGTGGTTATAGAATAACAATCTCAAACACATATGACATCGTGTGAAGTTTTCTGCTCAGGCGCGCATCGATGAATGACCATGATCGCAAGGCTGTGTTACTATGATACTAATAGTATGCTGTATTTCAGTATGTATGCAAGGTACACGTATCAGGTACAGTTAATGCAAGGTTTCTGCGCTGACGGCATTAAGTAAAAACAATGATCCCAAGGCTGACCTATTACTAAGTGTAGGACTCGTGCTTGTCGTTTAGAGAGGTGTATACGTAAGACGATTAATGCAGTTTTTGCCAACGCAGTAGCCCGACGTTGATAGGAGCGTGACCATGTAGGCGTTTGTCACGGTCCTTATACCCCCAACTACCCTACATGTTGAGGATATCGACTCTTTGGGCCATACCTTAAGGAAAGCTAACACCGAGTACCAGCGGCATCGTTTATCGGACTTTCGTGTAGACTTTAGTGTTGTCATCCTAGGCGGAATCTGTTTTTTTCTTTCCTTCTCAATTTTCTTGACGAAATCACGTCAGATCCCAAAACTTCTAACGGGCGCAAATGCGCTGCCGGACCAATAACACTGCTGCCAAGTTTGGAGCCAAAACAGTTCCAAATGATTGCGAAAACGCAGGGCGAGTATGCAGCCTATTCTTGGCCGGCTCAGCCTGTACGGAACACATGTCATGGCCCAAATCACTACGCACCACGGTGGGAGGCTCCCAAAGGTGCCGGTGCGTGGCAGCCCAATATACCGACAGAATTCACGGCACGGCACCATTGGGAACAGGGTTACTCTAGAGAGCCTCAGCCGTGCCAGGAAATTTCACCGGCACTCTAGAGGGGCATCGTCACTATTCAAACGGCAATTTGGGAACCCCCCACTGTGTTCGCAAAGTATACCCCTGGGCCACACTTCTTGCCTCCGTTTTCCTTCAACACGATTGACAGGCTTGGCTGGTCGACGCAATAGAAGTTCTGGTTATAGCCTTTGTGCTCGACGATGTCGCTGTCACGTTTAAGCTGGGGAGCTTCGCGAAGGGGCTTGTGGGCAGCTCCAGCTTCTGTGGTGAGAAAAAAAACCGCCGCTCATTTTGCGCCTTGGGCTTCGAGTTGTTTATGATACCAGTGGGAAAAAAACATGAAAGGCATAAAAATAGTTCTCAGTATGTAACGCAGTAAACTATACTTCGTAACTTGCCTATTTTCGGAAGGTTTCATGTATGTATCTTCATATTATTAGTAATATATTATAGTTATAATCAGGGCATCTCGTGGGCCGATGATCCGCGCCAGGCCGAACAGGGCCGATCTGAAGATTGCCATGGGCCGATCATTTTGAAAATGTGATGGGCCAGGCCGGGCCGGGCCAAGAACGTTTGAAAATTTGACGGGCCGGGCCGGGCCACGGCCCATCCTCTGAATAATTGATGGGTCGGGCGGGGCCGCGGCCCATGAGATGTGGACTTCATATGGGCCGCCCTGCCCAGCCCAGCAGGCGGCCCATATGTTTTGTAGGGCCGGCCGGGGCCGGATCCCAAGATATGTTGTGTACTCTTGCTACTACGATGTCAACGTCTACCGTGCCCATAAGAAGGCCTGTGAGTTGTCGCGGGCCGGCCCGGGCCGCGACCCATGGTATGTGGTGTACTGTAAAATACAAATATAAAACGACTACGAACCGGTATGTGGTATATAGTATATGATCCCCTGACAATACTCGACACAAATAGCAAACTACGCCAGCGTGCACTTTTAGTATTTGGTAACCTATTGGCCGGTCCTTTAAGTTCACGGGCCCAGGTCCACAGGAATGGCGGACCGGTCCATATAGAGCCTGTGTCCCGTGGGCCTCGCTGCGAATGTCATGGACTGGGCCGCGCCGGGCCGACAAATTTGAAAATTTCATAGACCGGGCCGGGCCAGGCGGGAACATTTATTAATTTGATGGGCCGGGCCGGGCCGCTGTCCACTACATGAACAAACGATGGGCCGGTCCACTAGCATCGGGCATGATTATTGATACGTACGCATGTACACTTTCCCCAACATGCCGTTGAAGGGGAGGCTGGCTACCGTGGCATTGATTTAACGAGCTACAATAACAGCAACAGCATTGCAACGATGCGACGATACTATCCTCACGGCATGGACCATATCGTGACCTTACGCAGTCACGAGTTCGTGACGATTTGTAGCGGCGCTACTGAAGGTACACACCGAGAGTCAAGCCCATAGCGTTGTCGTCCTTGCGTGGATATTTACGTACGCGGGTACTGAAGCACAACGTCCCGGAACGATCGCTGCCATGACAGGGTTCGAGGATGGATGCTTCCCAGGGTGAGAAATGCTGCATACTTCTCTTCCATAGAGTTGAAATTGCACTTGCAGCACAGCAGCAGAGTTAACCGTTCGCAGACTTGCACATCTGTGATCGTCATTGGTATTGTCACCCCAGTCATATATTTACTCTCACGCGTTCGTCACTCAGCCCGGCTTCTCTGCTACCGTCGTCTTGAAAGGGATGCGCGGTCAATGGCCAAATGATAAAGCAAGCTGCCGAATGAACCCCCCCCCGCCCCCCCCCCCACTTTCTCCCTCTTACTGAAACAAGGTATGCTATTGGGTGCGGTGTTCTGGTCTGTCTACGCCGACAAATGTGGTCGCCGCAACGCCTTCATCCTGTCACTTGCCTGCATCTTCATCGCGGGGCTGGCCTCGGCGTTCGCCCCATCCTTCTATATGCTCTTGTTTTTCCGCGCCATCGTGGGCTTCGGCGTCGGTGGTAGTCTTCCGGTAACGACGGTACTCATCTCCGAATTCTTACCAACCAGCCACCGGGCGGCAGTGCTGTGCCGCCTAAGCGGGATGTTTTGGGCAGCTGGCCTCATAATCACGTCTCTGCTAGGGCTAGTTCTCAGCAGGACTCTCGGACCCGGGTAAGTAAACGCATGCATCGAATACTCTGCCCAATTCTGATGAGTCGGATTCAACTAATCTTAGGGTGCGTCGCAAAGCAGTCGTAGTGCCGCCTGCCCCTACCGGTAGAATACAGGACCCCTGCACAAGCAGCATTTCTGTGCCCGCGTTCGTCCACAACTACCTAACCACAACTACAGGAACAAAAATACGTTTTGTTGACCCTATGTCGCATTCATGTAGCGTTCGCCCATGCATTTTGGTGTGGGTCATGGCCCTAGCCCGACCGTAGCGCCTACGTGTATATACAGCACGGTACTACTTGAAGCGTCAGCGAAAGCTAGCCAAGAGGCCCTCAGCATACTAGTGATGGACGCGATGTTTTCTTACACAGCTAAACGCGGTCCTCTGCTTGTGATTTTCCCTCTCAAATCTATGAATCGTCGGGCGTGATCAGTCAAGAAGAGGAGATGTGGAGGTTGTTCCTGGGACTATCGGCGATACCGGGCGCTATGGTTCTGGTTGCTTACAAACTTTTGCCAGAAAGCCCGCGCTATCTGAGCGTCGTTGGAAGGCATGGCGAAGCCGTCAAGGTGAGTGAGTGGGTCGGTGTCGTTTTTGAACGGATATTTCAATTTCCTGCTGCTCTGACTACTGGCGTTCATGTCCAGGTTACCACGTTACCACCGCGTTGCGTCGAAACGGAATCTCCATGTTTGTCTATTGTTTGGGCAGACAGTGTGATATCCCGAGAGTGCGTCCTCAACGATCCAAAATGTACTGTTGTCCCGTGCCGCAGGTCCTTGAGGAAGTTGCGAGGGTGAACGGAGTCACCAACGTGCTGGGCGTGGAACTGTCGCAGCTGACGAGTGACGAAGAACGCGTCGGACTTAATATTGAACGGTCATCCATCAATTTTACCGGAAACGAGAACGGTGCTGACGCAGGGGACGTCCGTGAACTGTTCCGGACGCCGACCTTGCGAAGGGCGACGATTTCCATGTAGGTGTTATAAGCTGGGGTGTGGTATACTGGCCAGCAGGCGGCCGAAATATAACGGCTGCACTTGCTGGATTCGACCAGAAGAGTTCAGGTTGAAAACGCTTATTACGAACGACGTCCTACGTATCACGTTTGCTCCTTGCCCGAAGCTAACGGCCTTGATAACCACTCAGGGTTTTTCTTGTTTTTTTACTGTGCATCTCCTAGAACTGACAAGGCCGAGCGCGGTCGTGTCTGGACCGGCTGCCACCTGAGTGGCCTACAAAATTTGTTTTGACCAGCCACGGCTGTCTTGTACTGATTCTCGCTGACACAAATTTGCGCCACCCCTCTTTGTTCCCATGTTTCGGTGTTCATCCCGTTCTTATTGTCTCGCTACCATCGATATCGCAGCTGGATGATCTGGCTCTTCTTGAACATCAGGTGGGGACGTTTTCTCAGGGCAATACCGCCAGCGTCGCGTTGCTCAGTGCGGAGCGAAACGGCACTCATGTGCGAGAATGATGCACGTGGGCGGAAGTTCTCCTTCGTGATGTGACCGCAGTATTGCGGGTGGTATAGTCCACGAGTTTTGGCCTCCACGTATGTGCATGTTAGCTGTAGACGTTGTTTCCGAGGAATGTCGACGTCTTGCCTCCCGTACTCGTGTAGGATGCTAGTCCTAGCGGAGTGACTAAATATTGAATATTTTCAGCTGCAATACGGCTGCAAAGATAAAAGGACATTTCGATTTTGATTCGAGGGCATATATAACGTCGGTGATGGTACTTTAAAATATGCGTGTAAACGACAAGGAAATCGTCGCCGTTTAAAAAAAAATACATGCAATGGGGAGAAACGCAACCAACGACCACTTGGCCGCACGAAGCAGAGCAGTACCATTCGATCACACCCGAGTAATCCCACCCGCACCCCTGTACCCAGCTACTACGGCCTGGTGTTTCTGCTTCCTAAGTACTACAAGGAGTTCTCCGACGGCGCTGCAGGCTTCGTGTACATCATTAGCGCCGTACTCGGAGTAGCTCTCGCTCTGGGTAAGTTACTACATAATAGGCCTGGGCGCGGTAGCCAAGGGGGGGTTGGCTTCTCGGTCTCTGGGCTGGGGGCTGCCGCAGAGATGCTAGTCATCGCCGTGTGACACTTTTATCTTCCTATAGGGCTGGGAACCCAGGCGATAACTGGCGAAAACTATATGTACACGATGACGTCTGTCGCGCGAATAGCGCAGCCAAGTGTCGATCCATCGCCTGACGGGTACGTGGATTCAATACCCTCGATTAAAACGACATCCCCACCCTTTCACCGCTTGTGCCTTCCCTTCAGCCTCCTTTTTTTCTTTGTGGCTGTGCTCCGAAGATCGGCTCGGTCGCGTGGGTACCATGAAGTGGTCCTCTTTCGCGACGGCGGTGCTCATACTGCTCTTGGCCTTGTCGTACGACACTCCGGTGGTCTTCCTTCCAGTCACTATTGTCACGTTTTTCGTATTCGGTGAGCTGTGCGCCTTTGATATATTCTTCGCAGTGCTCTACCTCTAGCTGTGAGCACCTTGTGTCCTGCACAATACGTTTGTCCTGTCTTTGATAGGCTGGTGCACAACTCGAGTTGTTTATCCCGTGCTTACGCTGGAGGAAAAAGCAGTTGGACACACTGAACATACATCGATTCTTGAGCTTGAAAGCGGTACGCAGAGCGGCGGAGAGCGGAATGCGGTGACAGGCATGTTGAATACAACTGTCTTTAGGGACTGGAACGATGCTACGTGAATATTGTGCTTGCGGGCAAGTTTGAACTCTGATGCGTACGTTGTCCAAAATCTCCCGAGTGTATCAATGTGGTACCATGTTTAGTACATGAAACTCTCGTTGAGGGCTTAATCTGGCGTGTTACTTGACATCAACGGTTGCGTGCCTTGTCCAAGCAATCGCCACCAGGTACTGTGAGAGTTGATAAGACGCATATCTCGTTAATACCACGTTGTGAAGCGCGATACCAAATATCAGTGTTTCCCGCCTGTCTTCATATCAACAGGAGTGCCGTCGGTCGTCAAATTTGTTGTCACACCGGAGCTTTACAACACCAAGCATCGCGCAGTGGCGGTGGGTAGCGCGACGGTTTGGACGCGTATCGGAGGTGAGTGCGGCGTTGGTCGCAGAATTTACCGGCAGTGTAGCAGACTTCTTTGGACCTGCTGTGATCAGACGTGTAGTGTTTTGTTGACTAACCACTGTCCTGACCATCTCGCATAAATGACAGCGACGAAGGAACATGCGTGCATAGCATCATTCACGCAGCTATCAACTGTACTATTCACTTGTCTTGTACAGTTTTGGATAAATTGGAAACCCACGCGCGAGTCGAATGAGATACTCAACGAAAGACCTCTCCTCGACATTCCTCCGTAACCCTCGCCTCGCCTTGCATTATCAGGTGCTTGTCGTATAAGCAGTTATGGTGTAAAAGGGAAGGCGATTTGCTCACATTCGGTTAGGTTTCGCGTCACTGTGGATCACCGTCCCTGTATTCTGAAAAAATACAAGTCCAACATGTTGTACCTGCATGACCTTTTCATGCGCTCTTGATGCCATTCTGCGTCGAGTGTCAGGTATTCTGGCGCCCGTTCTGGCCGAGATTTTGTACGACAAGGGCCCGGTATGGCCTCTGGCCGTCTTTGGCCCTTCAATGATCGTGGTGGCGATCTTTTCCGGTTAGTTACTTCCTTGGGCGCAAAACATGAGGACTACGCAACGCATGATCGCTCTTCCCAGTATCGGAGTCCTCTACCCCTTCCTCAGTTTGCAAGTAGTTATTTTATACATTTTTACCAGGGGTGCACCTACCTGCATTACGCCCCCCTCGTCTTCTACTTATGTGGGGAGTGAGGAGGTCTGACGAGTCGGCCGAGGACGGTCATGTAAATGTGCGCGTTCCTGGACTGTGCAATACACATGCCATTGATCGTTGCGACGTCCGTTATTGGCTGTCAGTGCACCCAAGGTGGGTTGTACAATGTTTGGAGAATCTTACCGACTCCGCTTGGTACAAACGAACCTACCTTCCCTCTCTTTTGCTTGTCAGGTACGATTCCGTTTGAAACAGCCGGAAAGAAGCTAGACGACAATAGCTCGGATCGCGGAGGTGATAGAGTGCCTTGAGCTGAGACTAATGCTCGTACGTCGCTCACGGTCTGTCGCGTAGAAGGCTATTTAATGGCTCTTACCACGGACCACTGCTTCCAACGGGACATCTGCTCCTCATCCCCGGGATGCCCGAGCGTCGTGATCCCATGGCTTCAATCCATCACTTGTTGATGGATGTCCGGGTGCAGGAGCAAGTGCGGGAAGGATAGAAACAACGTTAATTATTTTGCTTGCGCAGTTTCCTATGCGTTCTGCGCTAGTGTGTAAAGGTTGTGGGCAGTGGTGCCTGCCCCCCAGAGCAGTGGAGCCCCCCCCCATGGGCTTAACGGCGTCCGTCTGATGAGGCACGACTGGAGGCGTGTAATGATGAGCAATAATTGTTTGAACGTACAATATTTACGTAGCAGTTGTGGCAGCCACCCTGCTTCCAATCAAAGGATGCAGCAGACGTTGGCTGCACCACTTGCGGTGGAACGGAAACATGGTGCGTTCACCTGGCCTCGAAGGTAACGCAAGTTTGACTTGAGGTAGTATGCGTAACGTTTTGCACTGTTTATTTGGCCGTAGTCATGTATTTGTAGCAGTTGTTGCACTTGTTGCAGCTGTCTTGCTTTCAAGCATGGTGCTAAATGAACGTAAGCCACACCACTTGGGGAACGGAAACATCAAGCGTTGACCCAGCCTTGGAAATTGGTGTTGCAGCGCTG
This sequence comes from Undaria pinnatifida, assembly GCA_012845835.1. Classification (NCBI taxonomy): domain Eukaryota; class Phaeophyceae; order Laminariales; family Alariaceae; genus Undaria; species Undaria pinnatifida. The sequence continues at coordinate 20,959 of JABAKD010000026.1, forward strand.
CCTTTTCACAGCGTTGATGCCTTCGGCTGGGTTGAGCTTTTCCCGCCCCATGAGTATGTTGTAGATGGCTGTTAGAATTATTATCGTTCTATAATAGCGCATGGAACAGTTGGCCGGGTTGCACAAACGAATGTCTTTACAGTCATGCTTTGGGTGAGATATTGAGATCTCCTCATGTTGAGAGCTCGGGAACTTGTCCTGCATCCCTAGCGCGGGGTGACTCGTACATGTACTAGTTATTGCGGGATGCACTTATCTTAACAGTAGACGAGCAGTCTTGTTAAACCTCGTTTTTATTTCGTTTTTTCTCCCATTTTGTTTGGCGTAGCCTCCTGTTGGTATCACCTGAAGATGAAGCAATCTTCCTCGCAGCAGGCTACCGCCAGCTCGAGATCCCCAGAATCGTGTCCTTGGTGACGCTGATGCGTGCACCGCGCTTGGTGAGGTAATCTAACCTATTGAGGTGTCATGTTGGTTCACTATTGACACATGTAGCACAGGTTTGCGCTGTTTGTGGTGCAACTACCTTGGTGGTGTTTGGAAAGTGTAGAAGAGCTGTCACGGTGAAAGTGCCGCTTGCAGGCAAGAAAAATGGCAAGTAAATAAAGAGAGGGAGAAACAAGAGTGAGGGATGCGGGCGCAGTAGTCCTCCACCAGTGGGCGAGATACGCGCTCTACGGCCCAAGGTAACCTGCGGGTCATTGTACTAACCGATCCACAACAACGCTCTTTGATTCTTGGTCGTTGAAGCTCGGCTTTTCGATGCCATTGCAATATCCGGATGACCGACCTAATACCGGTTTTTTTCATTTACTCCAAGCTACTGAACATTCCCCACGATCATTTGCCGTACTGGATTGACTACTGAACAGTCATCACAAAGAGGCTGTTTATTGCCTACCGGTATCATGTTACTTCTCTACGCCCCACGCCGATGGCCTTGCTCTGTGCTGTTTCTCCACGCGCGCCCTCTTGCGGGCTTGTTTCACAGACCTGATAACTCCTTAATCGTACCGACAGCCTCACGAAGTGCCCATGGTAACAAGTAGTTATTTGTCGACTCGCCTCCGATGGTTGAGATCTTGCTTCCATTGTGTTGGCAACCATATCGCATGATCCCTGTCAGCTCTGGCATTAATTCTATCTCCGAATATATTTCTGTTACCAGCACGCCTTCCCGCGAGAACAACCTCACATCCTCCAACTCGCCTCCTTGGTTTTTCAAGTCGACGCTCAACTTTTCCACACGATTATCCTTTTTCGCTATATTTTAACACAGGTGCCGCTCCTCGCCCTTCAGTTCCTACACCTGCCATTACAAGGGGTCGTTAACTTAGTATTACTTGAAATTTGTTTGAGGCACGAACTGCCGATTGATACGATAAAAGAGCCGGGAAGTCGTGATACCGTAGCCTCCTCAACTTTTCTTGAACAAAATCGCCGGTTTAGAAACCAGGCCCCGGCTGTGTCTCCTGAAATACGGTGCTCTTTGCCACCTCGGCGTCATCGTTCGATTTTCCTTTGCAAACAAGAAAAAATATGAAGTTTTTTCATAGCGTTTATGCTCGTGTCGAGCAGGCAATACATAACGGTATAGACTAGTCTCTTCATTTTGAGACGTTTCATTGCTTATGGCGCACTATACGAAATAGTGCAATTGCAATGCTGACCAGCGCCTGCCACCACCCGACGATATCCACATTTCCGGTGGGTAGACCCCATTACATCACCAATGTTTTTTTTTTTCACCAAACATTTGCTGTCGTCAGGTGGAGGATATAACTTTTCTTGAGTCGTAGGCATTATATAGTGCTCCCTAGCGCAATACAATTTCAGTATGCTGCCCATCCAAAGCTACAAACTGAATATCGATCTAGTCTAGCTCTCTAAAAAACAGAAAACGTACGTGAATGTGCCTACCCCGAGAATAGCTAAGAACCTTCTCTGCCAAAGCTACGACCCCTGATCCTCTTCGATTATTCGGGCGCACGAACTGCTTGATTCTGGGCAGATAAAAAATAACACAGCCATCGTCAACAACGCCTCGTTCACCCCTTTGCCTAGGGTGACGTATTCTGCCTCTGTCGTAGACAAATTTCCGCCGCACCTCCCAGGGTAACTAGCGTCTCCGATACCGAACGGCTGGGGTTAGGCTCGTAGTCATAGTCGGCATCACTGTTTGTAGTTGAATCCAACCCCGAGCTCTGCTCTAACGTCAGCCCTAACTGTCTGGTTCCACGAAGGTAGGTCACCATATTTAAAACTGCCTTTTAGTGGGGTTGTGAGAGTGGCGTGCCACAGCACGTACAGTGTGCGAGATGTCTGGCCTAGGCATGGTCGACAGCCACATCAAACTGCCTACATCCTCTCAACACGGACAGTCTTCCCTCGACTCGCCCTGTGTTTTTGGGCCAGGTTTTGAACCGGGGATCGCGGGAATGATAGAAGATGAGGTAACGACAAAACGATTCAGCATACTCTCCATGAACGGCTTCTGCGTAATTTCCAATGTTCCCAGTTCCCAGTCGCGTTTGTTAACCATTGTGCCAAGCGAGTTCTTCAAGGTTATTCGCGGGAATTTTATCAATTAACGCGACAGGAAAATGTTTTCACATCCCATCCGAGCCTGAAGTCACAATGTCATCTACGTGAACGGCCATCATTAGTTATGACTTGCCGCCCACAATCATTCGAAAACACACGGATCAATCCTAGGCTGCTCTATGCCACACTCGACCACTGTTTCTGCCAGCATTTCGACGCATTATCACCCGCTCTGCTTTAAACCGTGCACAGTGATCAGTTGAGGCGAACGATCTTTCCTGGCGTGTCACCACGCCCATCGGGTAGTTTCATGTAGATTTCTTGGTCAACTTTCGCGCGAAAGAGAGCTTGCGAGACGCCCAAGTAAAATATTTTTCAATCCCTTCTCCTTTGGAACACCTGCCAGAGTTTTAGACTGTCGATGAAGGGGAAGTTGGTGCGAACGTCTCAAATTTATTCAACGTCCAGCACCTGGATACAGCCCTTAGCCACAAGTCTAGCCTTTAGATTTGCGGACAGGTCGTTTGATTTTTCTTGTGGAAAACCACCCACATTTCTCCTTCAGATTGCCGCGCTTTCGGCGGTGTTGCGGATTTGTGCGCTCGGGTCGTTTTGTGACTGTCTATTTATAGTTTTTTGGCCTCGTTCCACGCAGCTATAAAAATCGATTATTTCATGCCAGCCACGGACTACGAGAGCGGTTTTACATCAACAAGAAAACCAATCGACATGCACACCCTCTATTCCTCTTCGTTCTCCTCTGATCCTCCAGATCAATGCCATTTCTTCCCCCGCGGTCCAGGGTGTACACGTCAAGAGATTCCTGGCCTTTGAATCGATTCGAAGGTGGCCACAAGCAAAGCTCGGGCCTCGGAGGTATCATATATATACCTATACCGGCCCTCAGTAGGCTGGTCACCCTCTACCAGTTGGCTCTTACCCCGGGTCCGGCCCCGTGTCGTCCCGAGGATCCGTCCACAGTAGTAGCTAAGTTCCTGCGTGGCCCTCCCCGATAGAACTGCGGGTGGATCCTCCCGGTTCCTTTGATCGGTATCGATAGTCGAAGCTGCGCTAGAGTCGCTATCGATCCTCCCTACTTGGACCGAGGGGTCATCCACCGCGCCCTCTCAAACGAACCTATCGTCTCGGCTCTTCCGTTACGCCTCGCCGGCGATAGATGCCTGTTGTGAGTTCCTGCAAGAACGCGCCTACATAAAAGAAATCACGTCATGTCAGCGTCGTTTAGATGAGCCAGATCATTCATAAGCTCACCCTCCCCCCCCACCTCCTGATCTGACGTGCCCTCGTCGTCCGCGACGGATCCCCCATCTTCCGTAGACAAGGAGCCATTTGTCTGTGCAGGTACAGATGGCGCAGGCAACGCGCGTTGCCAGGTGATGTTTCGTCTGACTATCAAATTACGGTGCTCAGTCGGCACTTGTACAGAGTCTCGAAGGTAGTGAGGACCAGCTCCAAGGTAACAATATTCGTGGGCTTTCCTCTGTGACATATTCTCTTTCCACCCGGAAGTAGCGAGGCTTAAGGAAAGGTACAAATACTAAAAGGTGGCGGTTATCGTACCACATATCACACAGCGACAGGCTATTTGGGCTGGCCGCAGACGCCGACGGGAACGCTTCAACCGACAACGACTCAGTCGCCAGAAATTGCGCAGCTGGAAATATCACAAGTTTGGATTCGGCCCGGCATTGCGGTCGTCTCGAACAAGCTTAACGCGCGCTCTGCTACCCCATTGAATGTTGGATGGTCGGCCGTTGTGAATTCCGGCGTGATACCTCCCGATCTACACAGGTCTCCAAGATTCCTCCCTTCGAAATAAACCACCACCATCATCTGGTCGAACAATTACCACCTTGGAAGGAACGCCATCTGCAGGGTATCCGCAAGGAACTGCTCAATGTGTTCCGTGGTTTCCGATTTGTAGCATAGACTACAACCACGTATGCCGCAAAAAATCGTCGCATACTATGCCTGTGTACCGGGTCTTCTTGATGGTCTCTAGCATGTTAGATGCACCCAAGTCGACCAGAGCCCTCCCGAGTTTATTCTCTGCTCGTGCGTGCGTTTACGGTTTACTACCTTTGTGGAAGTCCTCAACCATAGAGCACCCCTTGCAGTTCAGCAATTCACCCTAGAGGACAATTCCTTACTGGTCCGCGGATTCCGGAGTACACCCTGGTAAGAGTGTCCAGCAGAGCAGTGGAAGCCGTTGCTGTGAATTGCAGACTTTATGGGCGGTTGCCCCGGAGCAAGTACAGCGCAGAAATGCTCCCCACTACTGGTTTTGACCCTGCAGCCGAAAAGCTGAACAGGGTCCCACTCAACGGGAGTACGATCGAGCGCTCTGACTTAAGTCTAACGACAACCATCGTGGTGAGCCCATCGAAAACATGTCCGTCCTTAATAAGCGTGAGCAGCGAAAACAGCGGCAACAAAGATCGGGCACGTGCGCAACGGTTGTCAGCAAATCGTCCACCAAATCACCTCCGGATCGTGGGACTAGTCTGATATCACAGTAATATCCTTGGGCGAGTTGTGCCGTCGGCGATTTTCAGTCTCAAATAGCATTCTCCTAGTATTTCATCTGGTCAGCTGAAGGTGCCATGCGAGTAGACGCTCCACTGTTGCATATCCAAGCATCGTTGCCTACCTGCCAGGCCAACTATCTTTTCCCCACTATGTTTACCGAATCATCGCATTTGCGTGCTCCTTGAGCCTTGAAGGCTGGGCCTGAAGCGCACCATTATCACTGTCGTCGGAGCAAACGTCGAGCCTTGCTCTAACCTTGCTCGTCACCACCAACACAGCCTTTGTCTTCGCTCTGAGGCAGAGATCAACAGTATGCCCCCATCTGTGGAAGCGGCTGCATAGCTTCACCATGCAACGGAGGCCCAATGGTTTTTATTGCCACACTCGAAACATCTCCTTGCGGGGGCATTCCGTTCGGTGTCTTTGGCGCCGATGCCATCACCACCAGTAACCGCGACCAAACCACTACCGTCTTCGCGTTGTTGGTGGTTGTTTTACCGCCGGCAGAGCCATCATCGTTCGCGTTGTTGCCTTTTCCACCTCGTCAGCGTCTTTCTCCACGTCTAAGACCTTGACGATATCATCGCGGCCGATGCTGTCGCGGGACGCCAGGTTCCTTGGCACCATCTCGTGCTCGAGTGGAAGAGCATCGATGAAGATGGTGTACCGTATGTGAACGTGGAATGACATACCAGCTGAGCGCATCTCTGTGGCAAGATCCTCTACCCTATCCACATCATGAAGCGGGTTGTCCCCCTGCGCTATCCTGAAGCTTTTCAGGCTTCGGGAAAGGTCCGACGTGGCCCCAGCTGTCTGGGAATCGTACCAAGTATGGAAATAGTCCCACGTTTTCATCGGTTAAACGCATCTGTGCAACATGCTCTAGTCGCTTTAAGCCATAAGAGACGCCGACAAGAAATTCCATGCCAGCGTGTGCTAATGTACAAGCTCGGAGCCAACCCCCCTGTCGACAAGTACCTCGTTCTTAGTGTCCAATTTTCCTACAGGAATGTGCTGCGGAGAACCCGACACAAAGACATTCAAACAGACTATTATTGCCTTTGAGTGGAACTTTGCATCTTTTGTCGAGACCGTAAAGCCCTCTACATTTCCTCTCAACGGTGGTCCATAAGGAGGGTCCTCAAAACCCCTCATACGTGACGCCAACATGATTAAAACACCGCAGCGGCGGCTTCCACTGCCCCCCCCCCCGCTGTTGTGTTGCGGAAGACAGGGAAGACGGCGCGGCCATAATGTTGCCTCCCCGTCGCGGCGCGGGCCCGCCTACAACAGTACGCAACTCAACTCAACCCATATTCGAACTGCTCCGCTATGATAAGTGATTGCTGTATTACTAATATTACGCGGTAACACAGTGAACTAGACGTCCTATTTTGTCATTGGCCTACGAGCTGTAGACACGCCTAAGCCAGGCAAGGTGTACTGACCAGAAAGCGTCCCCCCTTGGCCTGAGGGGGCTAGTCAGCACCATTCAGGTGCTGGGAAAAATACAGAGATAAGTTGTTGTATTAGCCCCGAAACACAAGAAAACAAGCGATCTCAACTTCATCCCTGAATCCCCATACATACCAGAGTCCAGAAGAGGATAAATAACTCCACTGTCCACAGAGCCGCATTTCGCTGCTAATATAATACTATTCCTACGGGGTGGCACAGTATAAGTATTGTAGTACTAGTGATACTACTCATAATAATAATCATCATTCTATCGTTTGTTCCGTTCTTTTTTTTCCTTTTTGTTGTTTTCTTTTTTCTTTCTAAATGCTGGAAGTACCCCCAGTATTCCGGAGATTCTGCCCCGTGAACTGGTGGTACTGTGTTAAGGTGTGTCTTGCGGGATCCTTGTCGATATAATCCTCAGAAGGGACAGGTGTGTCTATCCCGAGACCACAGCTGACAGCAATATAAACCCCAGGTAGGTAGTAGATTCTCTTATTGTTATCGAGCAAGGTTTCTTGATTTTGGTCAGGATACAAGAGTGATCGAAAGGGGGGAGGAGAGGAGGGGGGGGTGGAAGCTTGGCTCAGGCCAAGCTTCAGATACCGGCTCTCGTACTGGCAAGGTATCCAAATTTCATGCTAAACGTCGATCCTAAGTGCAATCTGCAAACTGCCTACGTCGACCACCTCCACAAGGCCACGTATATGACTTGTTGCATACTTGAAGTGGGAGTATGGATCAACTCACAAAACAACCAATCACATCGAGTTCTAGTGTTCTCCTAAGAACCATCCTACTCTTCATGCGAAAGTGCAGCTACCTATTAGCCAATCCAGGCGACGCGTAGCCTAGGGCAGGGTGCTACCAAGTTGTGTTTCTGGTATGCCCGCAGATCACGTGGTTCATTATACTATTGTGCGATATATATGTACGTACCGAATGCTGCATCGCACGACAGCAATCCTAGACATTTCATTGATTCCGGATCTTACGATTCCGATTCCGAATCGCACAAAAAATATATAACGGAGATCAGTCCTGAAGTTATCGGCCGAGATACATTTTTTCTCAGATATAGACAGTTGGTCTATAGCTCATGCATGTAGCGGATACCTAGTGGAACACTGTAACATTAGCCCACCCTGAATAATCGTAGATGCGGATCAAACGACGATATGGCAATGGCTAACTAAGACATCAGGAAATCGAGAAGTGGGTCGAAGATTCTGCTATTTGAAACAATTGACATCAATGAGGCTATAGATCAACCCACACCTCGAAATTGGGGCTAAGATTCCTCTGGTAGGCGTTAATCCGTGGGCCCACTGTTACTAAAGCGCTGGGCAGAAAGTACTGGGGCAAGGGAACGCAGAGATCAAAGGAAGGGGCTCCAGAAAAGGTTGCACACGAACTGGGGAAGAGGAAAATGTGCACTGCAAGAAATCAGCCAGCGACTGAATCTATTGTGCTTGGGACGCAATGGGCGTGGGTAATGGAGGACCAGAAAGGTAACATACGAGCTTAAACCAGGCATGTGCACTGCAGGATACCAGCCGTCGACTGAATATCTGTGCTTGGGACGCATGAGCCTGGGTAGAGGGGCACCACAAAAGGTAACACCCGAACTGAAAACAGACACGTGCACTGCAGGATACGAGCGAGCGACTGAATTTCTGTGCCACGGACGCATGCGCGTGAGAAAAAGGGACGCCAGAAAAGGGGTGTCCGAAGAGAGAGAACACGTAAGCAAGAACAAAATCATGAGTAGTGAACGTCCATACCGAAAAAGGGAAACGACAAAGTTACAGCTGCCCCAAGGCCTCCATAACTAAAACAACGAAGTTATAGTACACCCTGAAGGTAATAAAACTCATTCTGAACACAAAAACACACAAGAAATCATAAAACACTGAGCTATGGTGGACGCTAGTGTGCCGACATGCTAATGGGGGATAGAGGGGGCTCCGCGAGGCCCGTCATCATTGCGTAGGACACTGCGTGCCAGTCCTCCGGCCCGAGGAAGCTGAAGGCACCAGGACCCGCGGATGGCGTTCCGTGACGCGGTGTCAAATGATGGAGGGAGGTCGATCTTGATCGGTCTGGGTCATCGAGGAAGCGAAGCATATAAGAGTTGGCAGAATAATTGTCGGTTGAGGTGCGATGAGCTCCTTTGCCCGACCACCGGAGACCGCCGTGGGCTTTGTACCAGAGACCGTCGCGAGGAGGGTCGTGGAGCTGAAGCGTTGAAGCCAGAGGGTGCGTGGGACGAAGATGTACCTGGGAGCGAGAAAAATTTCGCCCGGGTCTGCGCTAGTTCGCGGTGAGCAGCCCCGATGCGCATCTGTCGGTATAAGCCGTTGGACTGGCATTGCTGTGAAGGGGTGCCAGAGGCCAAGAGCGGAGGATGTGAAGCCGGTGGTGTTGTAGGTCTTGTTCGTGTTCCCACGAAAGGCTGAGCAGTCCCGACCTGTGGGTCTCGTACATGACCGCGAGAACGCCTCCCCGGCCGCGAAGGAGTTGATGTTCCGAAATGTGGTCGACCTCGAGCCGTTCCGGCGGTGGAGATATGTCGTCGAGGGTGACGTGGAGGGGCGGAGACATGGTGGAGAAAGAGTTGAGCACGTATTTGGTGAGGTCGGCCGGAAGGTGCTTTGGTACCTCGTGGATGTCGTCGGGGTTCCGGCATGTTTGCATCAGAGAACGGAGTCGCGAGGTTTGGAGTCGTGTCCGGGCATGTCGGACGGGAGGTCGAGGTACAGGAGCTTGTCATGAAGGGGCCGACCATCTGGGACGACGGAGGCCGGTGCTGGACTCACGGCGAGGATCTTGAAGGGGCCGATCCAGTTGAAGGATAGCCTAATCTTGAGAACGATGGCGTCAATGCCTTTCCTGGCGCCTTGGCAAATGGTGGCGGCGGAGTTGTAGGTCCACGCCCAGCCGTTGACGGAGAATGGGGGCAATAAGCGGAGGTCGTCCATGAGAGGAGCGTTGAGGCGGTCGAGACGCGATAAGTAAATGGCGTGCAATTCCCGGACGGCGCGGTGGCGGCGTTGTTGGCGAGCGGTGGCGAGGTCGATATAAGCTAGCTGGTCCCGGTTGAGGCTTTGATGTCGGCAGATGTTGGAGAGGTCAAAGACGGTAAGGGGGGGGGCAAGGGAGGTGGCCTTTGTCCACCTCGTTGGGGACAAGTCCGGTGGCTGCACTGGTGAAGTTGTTGTACGCGTTCTCGACGTGTGGGAGTTGAATATCCCAGTCATTTTGTTGTTTATCGCCGACCATGGCAAACATAAGGGTCATGGTGTGGTTGACACGGTCGACACCGCCGTTGGTGCACGGGTGGTAAGAACGGGTGACAATCTTATTGATGCCGAGGCGGTCGAAGAGGGTGAGGGGAATTTTTGAGCAAACCTGGAGTCCGTTGTCCGAAGGTAGAGTTACGGAACATCCCCAGAGAGGGATATATTGGTCAACAAGAATATCGGCCGTGTCGGAGGCGGTGAACTGGGCCTCTGTGGTGGCGGACATGTCGGCGCGGCGACTGAAGCGGTCCGTAAAAAGGAGGATGTAGGCGTTGCCTCAAGGTGTTAAGGGTAGGGGCCGAAGTAGTTCACGCTGGCGAGGATGCCGGGGCCATTTAGAAAATGCAAGGAAAAGGTAGGCCATCGAATTGTTTGGCGCGACGTCTCGCGCCTGGCACTTGAGACAGCGGCGGAGCCACCAACGGATGGAAACGTCTATGCCGATCCATCAGTAGAAACGCCTGAGCATGCTAAGGGTCCGAGAAACACCCAAGTGGCAAGAGGTGGTGGAGTGGCATGTGTGCAAGATCCATGGGCGCATCAACATTGGAACGTAGACGCGAGGAGGATGGGTCAAGGGGCGGGGGTGGTAGATGCGGGCATGGCGCGTTGAGTCCGTTTGAGGTCGGTGTACGAGGGGGACGGTGTTGACGTCGGTGCTGTGTAGCTCGGTGACGGTACACAGTAGGGGGGTCGACCCGAGTAGGAGACGCCCGGGGAACCCTGCCGGGTCCGAAACCATTATCATGGGTAGGCTGCGCGTCACCGGCCGCAGTGACTGTTCTTCGGCGCGTCCGAGTGGAGATGCGGCCTGTGGGCGGCAATGCCACATCAGCACACACTCGTATACAATCTCGACGGTAGTGAGGGTCAGGTCCAAGGTAGCACAAACTCCTGGAATTTCGCCTGTTGCTTCTTATCTCCCCATCCTGAAGTATTGAGGCTTACGGAAAGGTTTCAAATATCACCTGGTGAGGATGATCATGCACCACATATCACACAACAACTTGCTATCTGGGTTTGCTGCAGTCGCCGAGGGGAACGCTTTAGCTGACAACGATTCAGTCGCCAGAAATTTCGCGGGGGAACAATATTTCAAACATATATTCGGCCCGACATTGTGGCCGTCTCGATCAAGCCTCGTGCGCTTTGCTACCCCATTGAATTTGTGACTGTCGGCCGTAGCGAATTCCTGCGTGATACCTCTCGATCTAAACAGGTCTCCAACTTCTTCCCTGCGGAATTTATCACCACCATCTGATCAAACAAGTGCCACCTTGAAAAGGGCGCAATCTGCAGGAGTATCCAAAAGGAACGTCTCAATATGTTCCGTGGCATCCAATTTGTGGCAGAAACTACAACCACGTATGCCGCGAAAAATCGTCGCTACTACGACTGTGTATCGTTTCTCCTTGATAGACTCTACCATCTTATGCGCACCCAAATCGACCAGAACCCTCCCAAGTTTCTTCTCTGCTCTTGTGTGCGTGTACGGTTTAATAGCTTTGCGGAGGTCTTCACCCAAAGAACCACGCTTGCACAGCAGTTCGCCCAATAGGACAATTCCTTGCTGGTCGGCGGATTTCGGAGTAGACCCTTGTAAGAGTGTCCAGCAGCGCAGTGGAGGGCGTTGCTGTGAATTGCAGAATTTATGGGCGGTTGACCCGGAGCGAATCCAGCCCAGGCATGCTCCCCACTACTGCTATCGACCCTGCAGCTGAAACTGCTGAACAGGGTCCCACTCAACGGGAGTACGATCAAACGCTCTGACCTAAGTCTAACGACGACCATCGGGGTGCGCCCATGGAGAATGTGTCCGTCCATGAGCAGCGAAAATAGGTGGCAACAATGATCGGATTCGAACGACTAGTCTGATATCACAGTAATATCCTTTGCACGCGTTGTGCCGTCGCCGATTTTCAGTCTCGAATAGCATTCTCCGTAATATTTCTTCTGTGGTTAGCTGAAGATGACATGTGAGTAGACGCTCCATTTTCGCATATCCAAGCCTCGTTGCCGACCCGCCAGGCCAACTATCCATTCCCCATTACGATTGCCGCATCATCGCATTCGCATGCTTCTACAACCTTGAAGGCTGGACCTGAAGCGCACCATTATCAATGTCGTCGGAGCAAACGTTGAGCCCCGCTCTAATCTTACTCGTCACCGCCACCACCGGTTTATCCTTCGCTCTGAGGCAGAGAGCAGCAGTATGCCCCTATCCGTGGAAGCGACTCACAGCTCCACCGTGCAACGGAGGACCAATGGTCTTCCTTGCCGCACTTGAAGCATCCCCTCGCGAGGGCATTCTGTTCGGTGTCTCTGGCGCCGCTGCCGTCACCACCAGTAACCGCGAACGAACCACTACCGTCCTCGGTAGTGGTTTTACTGCCAGCGGAGCCACCATCGTCCGCGTTAGTGCCTTTTCCACCTCGTCAGCGTCTTTCTTCACGTCTACAGCCTTGACGATGTCATCACGGTCGATGCTGTCCCGGGACGCCAGGTTCCTTGTCTCCACCTCGTACTCGAGTGGCATAGCATCGATGAAGATGATGTACAGCATGTGATCGTCGAATGACATACCAGCTGAACGCATCTCTGTGGCAAGATCATCTACACTATCCATAACCTAAAGCGGATTGTTCCCCTGCGCCATCCTGAAGCTGTCTAGGATTTGGGAAAGGTCCGACGTGGCCCAGTTGTCTTGGGATGGATCGTACCAAGCATGGAAAGAGTCCCACGCTTCATTCGGTTAAACACATGTGTGCAGTATGCTTTGGTCGCTTTAAGCCATAAGAGCCGCTGACAGGAAATTTTATGCCAGCGTGTGATTATGTACAAGCTCGGGACTAACCCCCCTGTCAATAAGTACCTTGTTCTCAGTGCCTATTTTTCCTACAGGAATGTACTGCGGAGGGGCCGACACAAAGACATTCAAACAGTCCATTGCCATCGAGTGAAGTCACGCATCTTCTATCGAGACTATAAAGTCCTCTACGTTTCCGCGAAAGGGTAGTCCATGAGGGTCCTTCGAACCCATCATACGTGACGGCGGCATGCTAAAATCACCAAGATCACAGCTGGTGTATATGCGGCGCGTCCCCAACACCGCCAGGCTGGCCTGGCTGACCCTCCCCGGACGAATCTCGACAGGAACGCGAGCTTTTCCGCATCCCATGTCTCCAATATTTCGCAACTCCCGTCGCAGACCACCGTATTTATCATACCACGAGCTCTCCCGCATTGCAGTTGGCTTGTACTGCAGCATTGGGACATACCCTTTCTGCCCCCCCTCCTCCCCAGTGACGCCATTCAACTGGATTTCGCGCCGATAAATTAGCGGATTCACTACCTCGATCTGGGCCGACTGCGAACTGTATATTATGCAATATTGGTCCATGTACAACTTCTCTAGTCACAGGCCAGTATGAGATGATAGTCTTTGAACTTGCTGAGAACTTCTTAGTGAGTGGTGGTTTCCTCTATCCACGAACCCCGGCCGAGCCGATCTATCGAAGGTCGGGTTACACTGTGCGGTATGGCATCGAGGCAAGAGGTCAAACGAAATGTCCGCGCACCGCGGGGTTGGGGTATACGAATAAAAATAATGCAGTAGTAGCGCGAGTTGCCCCTTTTTTTCTACTTGAAAACACTTTAAAGGATTTCTGAACCAGGGTTTGGTTCTGAGATACTGGCGTTGTATGATAACCTCAACCGGCTAAGGCTTCCACACCGTGCGGTGTGGTGTCGACCCGGTAGAAGTCGGTTTTTATCCCCGGTTCATTGGAGTTGACGGGGTATGGAAGGATTTCTGGAACAGCGATGGGGCCCTATCCTCATCGGGTGCGTCGAAACGCCCCCCGCCCGTTTGCTGGTCTATCACCTCCCGGGTGTCCCTGGCTCTACGAGCTGCACAGCCACTCAACGATAAGCCAATGTGAATAATAGAAGATTGTCGCACCATCGTGCGGGGCTGTGTCGACCCGCATCGTCCCCGGTTAGTCAGGATTTCTGAAACGGGCACAGGACTCTATATCCTCCCCCATGGTGGCGTTGCCCTTATGTCCGAGCCCCAGCTAATCAGGGGTAAGCGAATATGGTTGGAGTTCCACGTCGTGCGGAGTGGTGTCGAAACACGCGGGAGGTCATCGTTATTGCTCCCGCGTTTTTGGAGCTGTAGAGATTCGGGGGATTCATGAATCGGTGACGGGACCCTATCTTCCCCGCGTGCGACGGAAATGCCCCCCATTGATTAGCCTCTATCCACCTAGGACGGCAATGTGGAGCTTGAACCAATCATCAGCGATTCGCCAACGGATTGGGGTTTTCTCACCTTGCAGGGGGGTGTCGACCCGAGAAAGCTCGGTTTGCTTCTCCGGTTGATGGAAGTTTTAGAGACGTGAAACGACCTCTGAACTGGGGATGGGACCCTATATCCTCCCGAGGTGGAGCAGCTGGCTCAACATGCGAACCATGGCCAATCAGAAAGTCGGCCGTTGGGGTTGGGATTTCCACACCGTGCGGGGAAGTATCATGCGTAGATGGATTCCGATCCTCAGCATATGGCCCGATCGTGCCCGGGTGACGCCTACTTTGTATGAACCCTGTCCAAAGAGCTATCAGACAAAACTGACATACTATATTTTCGTCAAAATTGTAAGCGCTGTAGTCGCGTCCTGTATCTACAAGAAGTAAGCGATCTACACAGCTAGCAACGAGCAGCAGCATTGCAATAGCATTCGAGGAGTTGAATGACGAAGGCAGTCATACTACCGTGTTTCGCTCCTGGAACAACGTCAGCACGTTTTTCCACGATCAGACAACACACAGACGGTCGATCTGGGAGGCTCGGGTCAAGATGATACCATTATATCATACATTTATTGTATATTTTCGATCTCGCAGCTGGAGTGTATTTTAATTTTCAAAATATTTCAGAAGCTGGCTCAGTGCATGTATCTCAGTGGCCACGAAGAGAACACGCAGGAGGCATGGTCAGCCACCCTACTGGCCCCGGATGCTTGCTTGAGTTAAAGTACCGTCAGAAGCGCACTCGGCACGTTTCGTCGCCAGACTGTAGGGTCAGTCGGCGTGTGGTCGAATTGGATTTGTCTGTTAGATCGAAATCTGATGAATGTCATGAATGAAGCTCGGAATCGGATTCATAACAAAAACGGTACCAGGTAGCTATTAACAGCAGTAGTACATTGTCATGATTGTTATTAATAGGCTCTATCGAACTCTTGGCACTACCCTACATACTGTACGTGCAGACTATGATTGTGTGTGGTGACTTTTTTTACTCTACCAAGTATTGAATCGAACAATTCGAAGTTCTGCCCTGCCCTACCCGAAGCGCGTATGCCGGCACCCATGCCTTTGTAATAGTACATCATGATATTAATAGGAATATAATAGGTCTTTCCGAGAGCATCCAGGCTTTATTTCAGACGAAATGTGTGTGGGTCTACAACTACATGTAACAGGGTCGAGGGCAGCAATTTTAAGTTGCTTGGGTTGGCATTATCACCAGACGGACTGCAGCGAGGCACTCCTCAGAGACTAAAAAAAAATATACATATCTATCCAAACATCCAGGGGGACCCGAGGTCCGAGGGGTGAGCGCGAATCGCGATCTTTTCCGTGTTTTTCTCGTCTCTCGTCTCTCGTCTCTCGTCTCTCATCTCTCATCTCTCGTCCCTCGTCTCTCATCTCTCGTCTCTCATCTCTCGTCTCTCATCTCTTGTCTCTCGTCTCTCGCCTCTCGTCTCTCGTCTTGTCTCGCATCTCGCGTCGCTCGTCTAGTCTCGCGTTTCGCGTCTCGCACGCGTCGCGCTTATCCATTCCATCTTTTTTTGCAGGTGTAATCTAGACTATAGAATGGTTGTTATGGAAAATCGTCCTGTTGGCCCTGACGGCATCCAGGTGATCACCGACCTAACTACGTAGACTATGTGTTGCAAATTTGAGTTTCAACTGTTCAACCGGTCGTTATCACATCTGACGTTTTTCAATTTTAATAAAAAGCATGTAAACAAAGAAAACGATATGATGGCAGATTACAGTCTTCCTCTTGACTAGTCTTTCATGGAGTGATTTTATATGCTTTTTTCTTTCCGCCTTTCGCCCCTTGGATCCAAAATCACGAGATAAAAACTGAACGCCTACTCTCTACTGGCACATCACTGCTCCAGCTCCGTGGGCAACAGCAGGAACAACCACCACGGACCAAGATGCGTTCAAATGACCCTTTGGAGACCCCCACCCGGGCCCGGGGGATGCAGCCTATTGCGGGCGGCACCCCTACTTCGGCGTTGGGCGAAGATTCTACGCCGGCCGGGGGGAGGACACCACAAGCACCGATGACATTTTGCGATGTCATCGACTTGATCGGGATGGGTCCATTTCAAAATCGGCTTGTGATCATGTGTGGCATGGTGAGTTATCCCCGTACTATTATATCTGGTACGTGCTAACACTCCATGTACTGCACCGCCAGGCTTCTAGAAGCGTCTGTGGGCTACTGTTGGACCTGCGTAGCGCAGCATGGGCCCGTTGCGCTTGGTTATGGCATGGTGGCTGGTGGCTGAAGTAGCTTCATTGGTAGTCGTAGTTCGTCGACCTGTGTTTCATTTGACCAGGTGTAACAGCAACAGTGTTGATAATACGTTAGTTGTTCCGTGTTCCATGTTCTTTCACGTGCCGATATATATTATCCTCGATCTTCGTACTGGTCAGTTTCGTGAGTTCGAGCCCACCGAGTGATATAAATTCGTTGGGACTTTTTCTTGTGCTCAAAATGACTTGCGGAAAGCGCGAGAGCGTGAGTTAGCAAAACTCGGTGAAAAATCGACGAGCAGTGGGATTGCTGAACCCTATGCGCGATAAAAAATTGAAGGCAAGAACCGGGGAGTAGAAGGGACGACACCTTTGACCACGGCCTGTGCAGAAGCTGGAAAGTATAGGTGTGAAATCCTTATTATATATAGTACAAGGATCGGACGGGGCCGCCTGAGGGCGGCCCCGTCCTGAAGTAGAGGCGCCCTGGTCTGAGGGCGAGGGTGGGAGATATATGAAAGTAGAGATGGTTGTAGTAAGGTATTGAACAGTATCGGGGGATACCAAGAGGGTGGCGCTGTGGTGGTTGATGGTGACGTACAGGGACGTCATCACGCCCGAATTTAGTGTGATTCCTGAAAAAAGAAAAAAATATTAGTAGGCAACAACATTGATTAAATAAATGCACTCTGTTGCATTAACCGCATTGAAGACGAAGGCAAGCAGACGCGAAAAAATGAACGGAACTGGTACTGCAGCAGTTGACAGCAGGGAAAGTTTGACTTCGCAACACAAAGAAGATGTCTGTCCCTCCCCTCCGTCTCTCTCCCTTCCCTTTCTCCGTCAGGACCACAGGTGTACCGCTGCACTGTCGTATTGATACTCTGTATGCTGCCGTTATAGATTGGTCTGTACGTGCTGCTCCACTGCTGTTGTACTGCTGTTGTACTGCTGTGATGATGGGGTGCGACCGTCCAATTCGCTCCGTACCGTCTCTTTCCGATAGACATGTGCCTGCATTTTTATCTCACCGAGTTTGTGTAATCGTACTCTTTGTCTTACCGAGTTCGGGTCCGAGTCCAACCCGTCGCCTAGCGACACCTTCTTTTTTTTTCAGTCAACAGGAGTTGCCTAGCGACACCTCCTTCCTACGGGCACTGCAGCTTGCAGCAAAAGTTTTCTTCATCGTACTCCTGTACCGTGTGAGTCTCAGTTACGGTATAAGTACCCGTCGACTCGCGGCCGCTATGGATTGGTCGGTACGTGCTGCTCCACTGCTGTTGTACTGCTGTTGTACTACTGCTGTGATGGTGGGGTGCGACCGTCCAAGTGGCTCCGTACTGTCTTTTTGCCCGTAGACATATAGACTTATACGGTACACGAGTACGATGCAGAAAACTTTTGCTGCAAACTGCAGTACCCGTGAGAAGGAGGTGTGCGAAATTGAAGAACCGCCCAACACTCTGGAGAAGAAGCTGCCGCTAGTCGACGGGTATACCGCAAAACTGCCAAATTAGAAAAGCACACTATAGTCGAAAGGAGAAGCTGCCGCGAGTCGATGGGTTATTTTACCGCACGCAACTGAGACTCTTACGGTAATAGGAGTACGGTGGAGAGAACTTTTTTTGCTGCAAACTGCAGTGCCCGTAAGAAGGAGGTGTCGCTAGGCAACTCCTGTTGACTGGAAAAAAAGAAGGTGTCGCTAGGCGAGGGGTTGGACTTGGACCCGACCTCGGAAAGACAATGAGTACGACACGAACTCGGTAGGACAAAAATGAAGGCACATGTCTACGGGCAAAAAGACAGTACGGAGCCACTTGGACGGTCGCACCCCACCATCACAGCAGTAGTACAACAGCAGTACAACAGCAGTGGAGCAGCACGTACCGACCAATCCATAGCGGCCGCGAGTCGACGGGTACTTATACCGTAACTGAGACTCATACGGTACAGGAGTACGATGAAGAAAACTTTTGCTGCAAGCTGCAGTGCCCGTAGGAAGGAGGTGTCGCTAGGCAACTCCTGTTGACTGAAAAAGAAGAAGGTGTCGCTAGGCGACGGGTTGGACTCGGACCCGAACTCGGTAAGACAACGAGTACGATTACACAAACTCGGTGAGATAAAAATGCAGGCACATGTCTATCGGAAAGAGACGGTACGGAGCGAATTGGACGGTCGCACCCCATCATCACAGCAGTACATACAACAGCAGTACAACAGCAGTGGAGCAGCACGTACAGACCAATCTATAACGGCAGCATACAGAGTATCAATACGGCAGTGCAGCGATACACCTGTGGTCCTGTGGTACGCCAGGAGCTGGGTGGGATTTGCACTTTTTTTACGATTCTCTACCTTTCGGGGAAGATCGCTAGCCGTCCCCGGGAGAGACTTCTCATGCCCCGCGCTCGCGGAGTTGGGACTCGTCGGCGTGCCTGAACACCGTGCCGTGATGGAAAAACTTTGTAGAGCACGCCCAGCCCTTTCAAGTTCTTTCAACTTGTAAGGGCGCGTAGAGGTGAAGGGTTCCTTTACTATACTATTTTCAGAGTAGGCTAAGTTTCGCCGCTTCGCTCTGGTCAGCCGCGTTCTGCTCTCTCGTTAGCCCTCAGCCTAAAACGTCATCCTAGGTACCCATATATTACTGTATGATAATAAATACGCTAACGTCGTGGTCGTGACGTTTTTTGGGATCTTTGAAAATATCTTGGTTATAACACCCCCCTCCAAAAAAGCTGCGACTCCCGAGCTCCACTCGGCCTCCGGCGGCCTCGCGGTGCCGCCACGTCCTATCCGCACAGCAGCACTACGACGTGCCGGCGGAAGAACGGCCGTCGGCGCCCAACCTCGGCGAGGGGGAAGCGTGGAAATCGCCCTCCTGGGGACGGCTCGCTTGCCCCCCCTCCCGCTTTTTCTTCGTCGCCGTCGCTGCCCGCTTGTTTTTTTTTTTGATCTTCACCTATATTAAACTTTCGATTAGCTTTTTGACCACTTGAGCCATGTGGACTGAGCCATGGATACGAGACGACAGGCGCGCCTGCGTCAACAGCAAGCACAACAGCACCGGGACCAATCACAGCAGTTTCAAGCCGTCGCCGCTCGCTGTGCGCAGAATCTGCAACGCGAGCGCTTTTCGCTTGGCCCCCGGCGTGGCGGGTAATATTAGTAAACAATTGCAACTCCCGCCCAGCCCGAGAGCATTGTAACCAACCAATCGGCTGCTGCTCTCCTGTCAGGTGTATTGATCTACGTACTGCTGCATTGCTGTACTGCTGTACTGGGTAGGTCCATGGGTGGATAGGGGGTGGTGGGTGGGTGGTGGATGGCGGCTCGCTCGCTCCCTGAGATGGCCGAAGTATCGTCCAAAATGAAACTTCCCTCGTTTGTTTCCTGCTTCTTGCACGGTCCTCGAGAACCACAACCAACTAACTGCTGCCCCCGCGTACCAGGTGTACTACTAGTGTACGTACTGCTGCAATGGTGTACTGCTGTGTGTAGGAAAGGTTTGGTCGGTGGGTGGGTGGAGGGTGCACTGCGTCGTCCGTGGTGCGTGGGTGGTCCGTTCCGTGCGTGGGAGTCTTTTTTCGTCCTGTGGGAGATTAACTTTTTTTTGTTTCTAAAGTACCGGTCTCCCACTCGTGCTTCCACCGTCCCCACTGCTGTTGCACTCCTCTGTCCTTTACTACCGTACGTACTGCTGCACTGCCGTACTGCTGCCCTGTTATTATTTTGTTTTTTTGTGCTTAAATACAGAGAAAGATACTCATATGGAGCCTGTCCTGTGACCACGGACTTGATTATGCGAGCTAATGTGAGAACAACAAAAACAACAACCTTTACGACTGTACGTACTGCTGCACCGCCGTACTGCTCTGTTATTATTTTGTTATTTTGGTACTTAGTCTACATACAGAGGATGGTACAGCACCAATTGGTTTTGTCCGCCATACCGGCCGGCAACAGGCATACTTCGGGAGTACCACTAGTTTCGTGAGTTCGAGCCCCACCGAGTGCATACTCGTATCAATTCGTTGGGAACTTTTCTTGTACACAAATTGACTTGCGGAAAGCGCGAGAGCGTGAGTTAGCAAAACTCGATGAAATATCGACGAGCAGTGGGATTACTGAACCCTATGCACGATAAAAATCGAAGGCAAGAACCGGGGGGGAGGAAGGGACGACACCTTCGACCACGGCCTGTCCAGAAGAAGATGGGAAGTTCAAGTGGTGACATGAATTAATAATTAAATTAAATATTTTTATGAATATGTACATACTCGTATAATGTATACGTTTGTTTTTTAACGAAACAATATGCCCCTCCCATTATTATGAAAAAACCCACCGACATTCGAGCATATTTTATAAACAATTTTTCAAGGACGTCAGCCGTGACTTCGACGAATTTTAGGTCAATACTCATCTTTGCAAGCTGCGTTGTTGGTACTTGTAATATACAATATAGATGAGTTTTTATTTGGAGGGTCGTATTTTTGGTCCACTATGATGGTAAGTGTTGGCATTTTTACTTTTTATTACACGTACCAACAACGCAGCTTGCAAAGAGGAGTATTGACCCGAAATTCGTCGAACTCACGGCTGACGTCCTGGAAATATTTTTATATAACAGATAGATCAGTCTATAGCCTTAAACGTTTTGTATCCATATAATTCGTATCACACGATGACGGTCAGTTGCCGCGGTGTTGTAGCTGTGGCTTGAGCACGAGAGCACCGGCGTCTGCTGTCTGTGATGGAGTGGAATACCAACCCTGAGCCTCCTTAGGCCAGAAGAGCTTGTCCACGAACTTTTCGAGCTACTCCGTACTCTTGATATATATGCAGCACGCACACGGCAGCCGTGGAGAGCCATTGTTCGAGAACCACCTGCGCAATAACCTTTATATTCTTACAAATTTTTTTTTTGAAAGTATTGTACTCGTACAACATTTTTTTTTTTCACACGCATCTAATTTTCAGCTTCTGGACGAGCCGTGGTCACAGGTGTCGTCCCTTCTTCCCCCCGTTTCCCGCCTTCAATTTTTATCGCGCATAGGGTTCAGCAATCCCACTGCTCGTCGAGGTTTCATCGAGTGTATGTAGCCAACTCACGCCCTCGCTCTTTCCGCAAAAGCCAATTTGTGCACAAGAAAATGTCCCTACGAATTTACACGAGTACGTAATATGCATTCGGGGGGATTCGAACTCACGAAACTGGCCTACACCAGGCTCGAGGATAGCCTGATACCCCGCCGGGGCGACCGGCTCAGTATATTATCAAAATTAAGATACACTCCAGCTGTGAGATCGAATATTTTGTCGAAACTCATCTTTCCAAGCTGTGTGTGATACTCCGATCGTGCGTATTACAGTCTATGTGACCCCGAATCTGAGTTACTACTGGAAGGGAGCGCGAGAGTAGCGTCAGGATAATGAAGGAGAAGAACTAAAAAAAAGTATCATCATACATCATACAGAGTGATCGCCCTGGTTACCCTTGAAAACTTTCACCAGGTAGAGTTAGTAGTAGTATTGGCTTCGTACGATATATAAGAGAAGGTTCCAAAGGTGCGTTTGGGACGGTACCGGTATTCTAGGTACCTGTATGGATGTCGTCCTGATTTTACCGAAGTATCCGGTACCGGTGTTGATGTCGGGCCGAACTTGCCGAAGTGGCTGGGACCGGTATTGACGTCGTGCCGAAATTACCGAAATGTCTGGCACCGGTATGAAAGTCTATACCGGTACCAGCGGTACCGGTATTGATGTCGTACCGAACATACCGAAGTATCCGATGCCGGTATTGATGTACCGAACGTACCGAACGAAGTGTTCGTTACCGGTATTGATGTCGCGCCGAAGTTACCGAAGTGCTCGGTACCGGTATTGATGCCGTACCGAAGTTACTGAAGTTTCCAAGATTATGCTCTGTAGGATCTGTGGAATCCGGGTAAGGGTATATGGGAGTCTCAAAGAACTTGCAGAAGTTTCGGGTACGGGTATGGAAGTGTTAGAGAAGTCACAGAAGTTCGGCGTATGGTGGCACGGGCGTGCAGAACTCACAATAGTTCCGGGCGAGTACAAAACACGCTGTACCCGTACCCCGGGAATCGTGAGACGGGATGTACAGAACTCACAGAAATCCCGGATGCGGCTATGAAAGTATTACAGAACATTCAAAAGTTCCGGGTACGGGTATGAAAGTCTTACAGAACTTCCAGAAGTTCCGAATATTGTGGCACAGGCGTACAGAACTTACAGAAGTGTCGGGCAGGTATGAAAATGCTGTACCCGTACCCCGGGTTTTGTGGTACTGACGTATAGAGTTTACAGAAGTTCCGAGTACGGGTACGAATATCCTACAGAACTCACAGAAGTTCCGGGTACACGGGTAAAAACCCCGGTAAACACACGGCCTTGGGGGAGTTCGATTTGAAGTGGAGGATTCAATCGAGCTTGTATGGCATGCCCTTAAACCAACGTCCCCGAGGCAATCGAGCGTTGCTTTGAGAGATATAGACAGCCACCACCGAGGCGATAAATCGTGAACCTCAACGAGTGCCGAACGGGCAGCAACTGCGCTCTCGTCTACCTCTACTAATAATGTTTTGTGACACAAATCATACCATGGCGTACCCGGGCTGTGGCGCCTCAAACAAAATTATGGCGGTCGCAAGTCCAATTTTCCACTAGCTCGATTAGCCAAGTGCCACGACAAAGAAGAAGCGAAGCCACCGAAAACACAGAAGAGAATAGTTGAAGACTTCGATGATCGCGAGATATGCATTATTTCGATCGGAAAACAAACATCGACAACACGCAATACGTGGTTTCCCGATAGAATGAAAAATATCGTATGTTTCAGCCAAAACGAATCGAATTGTAGAAAAAATAATAATTTCGATTTGAAAGTTTCTTTCGTTAATACGTTAATACGCGCCCTTGAAAACGAAAGAAACATCAGCACGTGATCTTATTATAAAAAATGAAAATACACTTCAGCTGTGGTGAGATCGAATATCTTGTCGAAACTCATCTTTGAAAGGTGGTGTGTGTGATACTCCGATTGCGCGTATTACGGGTTGTGTGTCCTCATTAAGGATGCAGGTGGGCGACTCCCCTCTTGCAACAGTTAACTACAGTGTAGCTATCAGGGTCAGCAGGGTGATATTAGTCAGTCTGTGCGCGGAAACTAAAAAAAAAAACCGTTTTTGAGGGGGACAAAATCTGACAGCTGTGGAAGGAAATGCATCCGTTTATCAATTCAATCATGTAAGTCGAATAACCGGTGAAGGGAGGGCGGTAGAGAGGGCGGAGTTTTGAAGGACGTTGGGGCCTGGTTTTGATCAAAAGGGGGCGGGGTTGGAGGGGGGGGAAAGGGGAGGGGGGCGGGCGGGCGGGCAATTTGTGCGAGGAAGCTATAAATCCTCGAGGGGATACATCTGACGGTTTTATTGTATGACACGTACTGCTTCGGTGTTCGGTGTTCGGTTTGTGTGTGTGGCTGATAAAACGTGACATGAAAATTCATGCGCATTACATTTTTTGGGATTAAACCTGAATGAACACGGAGCTCCCCGGGTACTGTAACGAAGATATACCCGTAGCCCGGGTATTGGGCCACAGTCTTACAGGAGTCACAAAATTTCCGGGTAAGGGTATGAAGATCTTACAGAAAATCCAGAAGTTCCGGGTACGGGCACGGATGTCTTTCAGAACTTCCAGAAGTTCCGGGTATTGTGGCACGGGCATACAGTAACTCATAGAAGTTCCGAGCGGGTACAACACATGTTGTACCCGTACCCAGGGTATTGTAGCCACGCACGTACAGAACTTCCGGAAATTCCAGGAATGGGTATAAATGTCGCACAGAACTTCCAGAAGTTCCGGGTACGGGTATGAATGTTCTACAGAAGTTACGGAAGTTCTTTGTAGGGTAATACCTGGGGTAAATACGCCGTGTACGGTTTGTACGTACCCTACAGAACACAACCTTGGAAGCTTCCGGCACCGGTAATGCCGGCGGAATTCCTCGGTATGTACCGTGTTTGCTGCTGCTGTGGTTTACTCTCGTATATATACTTTGTACCGGTAGCCACAGCAAACGCGCGGTGGGTGCGCTGCTCTTCTTGGTCTCCAAAGGTCCGAGCCCGCGTCCACTGACAGCTTGCTATCAATATAGTGTGGCTACGAAGTGTGCTACGAAGAGACGCGTCGACTGCGATCGCGCATGGTGTTTGTATTCCTAGTCTAACGCATCGCGATTGTTACTCGTACATTGTGTGAACTTCGTATTGCTGCTGTACCAGGCTCTGCTCAGTGACATATTTTCCTGATGAAAGACTGATTCCATTTTTCGATTTGAGAATCCGACAGGCCAAATATTAATCTTCAGACAGATAAGATCTGCCATCGAATTCTCGAGAGATTTACCCTCTTGGGACGTCGAATTCTCGAGAGATTTTATCCCGTCCGATCTTGTTGCTATAATATCGGAGTATCACACACAGCTTGCGAAGATGAGTTTCGACAAAATATTCGATCTCACAGCTGGAGCGTATTTTAATTTTTATAATATCGGCCTTCGTAAAAGACCGATCTATTTTTCACGAAAAGTGAAAAAGTGAAGCTGGGAAACGGATCGCCCATAAGAGGCAACCTTATTTTGATGTCAAAATATGGCGGTCCGGGGTTGATGTCGTACCAACTTTACCAAAGTGTCCGGTACCGGCATCGATTTCGTACCGACACCGGTATCAACTCCGGTACAAACGTTCATACCGGTACCCCCGGTACCGGTATTTTATGTCGTACCGAACTTCCCGAAGTGTACGGTACCGGTGTTGATGTCGTACCGAAGTTACCGAAGTGTCCGGTACCGGTATTGATGTACCGAACTTACCGAGCTGCCGGGTACCGGTATTACCGGCGGTACATACCGGCGGTACGTACCGGCGTTATGCCTCGGTACGTACCGTATCGAACACACCCGTGGAATGTTCGACGAGTCGAAACGTTTATTACATATCCGGTTTTCTCTTTTCTCGGTTTAAGATCATCTTCCAATTTCCTCTTCATCGAAAGCACGATATAGACTAAGATTTTAGATATTTTATCTTATTATCTCGTAGCCAAATTATACAGGGCCATTTAGGACAGAGTTCTCATTGCAAAATCAATGTCAGAGCTCATCGAGCACATCAGGAACTACGTTGACGTCATGCTGCGGGGGTGCCAGTGCATCGTGTGCACCCTATGCACCGTTCGATCAGTTTAATTAGCGTATGCCCACCGAAAACAAAAAAAGCCCTGCGTGCTCACGCTTGCTACGCTCTGCTGTGTGTACCCCCCTCCGGCAAAAACCAGTCTTCCAAACGTGTCGGACGACAGTGGCGGATGCTTTTGTACCCTTCCTCGTTAAAAATTATAACTATTACGGAGATCCATTGTTAACAGGATGTTTTTCCACAAAAAAGGGAAGCATCGCCACTTTGTAGGCGAGCTCTCCTGCGCTATAACTGTGTTCGATCGAGGCTCTGTATACTTGGCAAGACCAGCCAACGAAATAAACTGTAACCAAGCGCTTTTACACAAAGCCGGGTGCTTTTTTGCCCCCTTTGTTGTTTGATAATATATCCTGCTAACAATGGATCTCCGTAATAATAATAAAAAATGCGCCACAAACCAGCAGCGAACATGAGTGCAGAACACTATGCCCTCCTCCTCCTGCCCTGTCGATGTTCACCCAGAAGCACCTCCCCTGTCTCCTTTGCCTCTTCGAAAAAGTATACGAACTATAATAATACCAATACATGTTTGCTTTATTTATTTCTCTCGACCCGTGATTGCTCATCCAACCGAGCCTAGCCTTTCGAAGATGGTAGGAAACGCCGTGCATGCCGCAGATCGTGCATAGATGGGTGCTTCGTAAAGAATGGCGTGACTAGCGTATGATCGGGTGAGAACGCGCAGCAGCTGCCCGCTGCACGGGGCATGGCATCTGCAGGCGTGTGCGTGTGTTGTGTGTGTCACTACTTTTCTGAGAGCTCGATATAAGATAAAATCTCGGGAATATGACAAATGATCTCTTATAACGGATTTTTTCGTGACAAGTCGAAAAAATTCTCTTGTGTCTGTGCTTTCTCTTGTATTGGTTCTCTTACATCGTAGCCACTACTGCTGTAAAAGCGCTGGCCCTTGAGTTCGATTCCCACCGTGTTGATTTTTTTTTTGTTTTTTGAAAGCTGTGAGTCCGACCGATTGAATGGTTGAAGCTCAAGTGTGCAAAAAATTGAAAAACGCCAGCTGTGAGTAACGACTGATTTAACGGACAAAACCCAACTTAACTTTGCAAGCTGCGTGACTGTGCGTGGTATACATGATCTTTATGTCTTTTTACAACATATAGACTATGGTGTTTGCTAGAAATTGTGCAGGACAATGATGTCACGACATCCTGAGAGCGCGGGCACGCACAATTCGACGCGAGTTGACGAGGGAAGAAAACGCTGAATTCTTATTGCGAAAAAAAGTGAAGGCACGTACCGTCCTAGTAGTGAGGCACGAGGGGGAAGGAGGGCCCGGCATGTAACCCGGGATCTGAGTTAGGGTTACTACTGCTGGGAGGGAGCGCGAGAGTACGAGTGCACTGGTGCGAGGATAGTAAAACGCGACGGAAAAAAAAAGAGTACAAGTACCTGACATACTGTAATACAAGGGACTACGCCGGCGGCCTGGACGGCCGCCGGTCGCACCGCAGGATAGTAAATATTAAGAGGGTAAGAAGTAATGCCAAGAGTTAGACGAAGTTTGTTAATTCATATATGGGAGATACTGGAAAGGGAAAATGCCGACAATTTTTTCCCGATTTCCCGTGTGCGGCGGAACAATGCGAGAAGGCAGCCTGGAAATTATGGGAGAGCATGGCGGTTCACCCCAGCTGGGTGACGCTCTGCGTTGCTACGCAGAAAGGCGCAGCCACAGCTGCTGCTGTGCATATACCTGCTGTGCATATACCATTTGTAGCTTCGTGATGCTGCTGTGCATATACCATTTGTAGCTTCGTCATGCTGCAGGCTCATCATAGCTTCAGCTACTGCTGTACATCATGTACATGTACGTGCTGCTGATTTATACGTGCTGCTGTAGACTACCGGGGGTTCAAAAATATTGAGAGTTCGCAGTTCTCCTCGACGCCTAGCTGCTGCTGTGCATATACCATTTGTAGCTTCGTGATTCTGCTGTGCATATACCATTTGTAGCTTCGTGGTGCTGCTGTGCATATACCATTTGTAGCTTCGTCATGCTGCAGGCTCATCATAGCTTCAGCTACTGCTGTACATCATGTACATGTATACGTGCTGCTGTAGACTTCGCAGTTCTCCACTACTCCTGGGTGGCATGTGTTCTCGGGGATTACGAACTTTTCTTCCCCAGATCCTAGCACAAACCTCGCTTAGTGGCCTTTACAATGGCGACGCCGGCCAGGTAATCGACCCCCCCCCGTGTGTCGGAGGTCAGAGAACACGTACCGAAGAAATAACGCGAAGACATTAGCCCTGTGTGCAGACTACGCACCAAATGTCTCACAGGGCACGATTTTTCGGGGATCTCGTCGTAGATCTCGACGTCGAGGCCTCGCGCGCGCGCTACGGCGCCGAGCGGGCGGATCAGCTGAGCCGGTTGTTGCAGGCGAGGCGGGGGCACGCCTCAGCGAAGAAACTGCGCGGAAAGGCGGTCAGAGGCGGAAGATATCCGCAGACGTAAGGATGTGCATATGTGATAAGCGAACTAAGATATATAGGTTTACAAGGGGCTACGCCGGCGGCCTGGACGGCCGCCGGTCGCACCGCAGGATAGTAAATATTAAGAGGGTAAGAAGTAAAGCCAAGAGTTAGACGAAGTTTGTTAATTCATATATAGGAGATACTGGAAATGGAAAATGCCGACAATTTTTTCCCGATTTCCCGTGTGCGGCGGAACAATGCGAGAAGGCAGCCTGGAAATTATGGGAGAGCATGGCGGTTCACCCCAGCTGGGTGACGCTCTGCGTTGCTACGCAGAAAGGGGCGGCCACAGCTGCTGCTGTGCATATACCATTTGTAGCTTCGTGATGCTGCTGTGCATATACCATTTGTAGCTTCGTGATGCTGCTGTGCATATACCATTTGTAGCTTCGTGATGCTGCTGTGCACATACCATTTGTAGCTTCGTCATGCTGCAGGCTCATCATAGCTTCAGCTACTGCTGTACATCATGTACATGTACGTGCTGCTGTAGACTACCGGGGGTTCAAAAATATTGAGAGTTCGCAGTTCTCCTCGACGCCCAGCTGCTGCTGTGCATATACCATTTGTAGCTTCGTGATTCTGCTGTGCATATACCATTTGTAGCTTCGTGATGCTGCTGTGCATATACCATTTGTAGCTTCGTCATGCTGCAGGCTCATCATAGCTTCAGCTACTGTTGTACATCATGTACATGTACGTGCTGCTGTAGACAACCGGGGGTTCAAAAATATTGAGAGTTCGCAGTTCTCCTCGACGCCTAGCTGCTGCTGTGCATATACCATTTGTAGCTTCGTGATTCTGCTGTGCATATACCATTTGTAGCTTCGTGATGCTGCTGTGCATATACCATTTGTAGCTTCGTCATGCTGCAGGCTCATCATAGCGTCAGCTACTGCTGTACATCATGTACATGTATACGTGCTGCTGTAGACTACCGGGGGTTCAAAAATATTGAGAGTTCGCAGTTCTCCACTACGCCTGGGTGGCATGTGTTCTCGGGGATCACGAACTTTTTTTCCCTAGATCCTAGCACAAACCTCGCTTAGTGGCCTTTACAATGGCGACGCCGGCCAGGTAATCGACCCCCCCCCGTGTGTCGGAGGTCAGAGAACACGTACCGAAGAAATAACGCGAAGACATTAGCCCTGTGTGCAGACTACGCACCAAACGTCTCACAGGGCACGATTTTTCGGAGATCTCGTCGTAGATCTCGACGTCGAGGCCTCGCGCGCGCGCTACGGCGCCGAGCGGGCGGATCAGCTGAGCCGGTGGTTGCAGGCGAGGCGGGGGCACGCCTCAGCGAAGAAACCGCGCGGAAAGGCAGTCAGAGGCGGGAGATATCCGCAGACGTAAGGATGTGCATATGTGATAAGGGAACTAAGATATATAGATTTATACGATGTAAAATAGGAAATAATCAGGGCTTTTCACGGGTCATGACCCGACCCGCGGGTCGGGTCAAGGGGGTTTCAAAATCTCGGGGGTCGGGTCGGGTCGGGTCCAGACGTCTCAAAAATCTCGCGGGTCGGGTCGGGTCAGCTGACCCGACCCGACCCGACCCGCGAGATTTGACCCGACCCGTGAAAAGCCCTGGAAATAATACCTGTCCTGGAGGCCAGGCACACTTTACGCTTTTTTTCAAGTGCGCACGTAGCACGTAGCCTGGTCTTGCAGAGCAAGCGCGCACGCATGCAATGTGTCATATTATTACGTCAGATCACATGCTGTAGTGCTTCTGCGCTCTTCTATATTTAGGGGTTTTGAACCCGATGCCCACTGGGCCGATCGTCTGGTCACGTATGGCATGGTGGTGGAGTAGCTCTCGCAGTAGTAGTATAAATGTAATAATAGTACAGCAGTACACCCTACCCTCGTTATGATAAGATATGCGATTGGATATGAAGAGGCTGGCTTTCCCCCCTGTGGAAACCCAGAAAAGAAAGCTCGCGCTGCGCCCTTCGCGCGCCTCGTACCAAGTACAATCAGTGTCTACATTTTAAAAATATGAATACTCTCCACCTGTGAGATCGAAGATTTTCTCGAAACTCATCATTCTTTGCAAGCTGTGTGCGATACTCCGATCGCGCGTATTACGGGTTGTGTGTCCTCATCAAGGATATTATAAAAATTAAAATACACTCCTAGGTCGGCGACTCCCCTTGGAACTACATTGTAGCTATCAGGATCAACAGGGTGATGTTAGTCAGTCCGTGCGCGGAAACTACAAAACCCGTTTCTGAGGGGCACAAAATCCGACAGCTGTGGGAGGAAATGCATCAGTTTATCAAGTGAATCATGTAAGTCGTATAACCGTGAGAGGAGGGCGGAGTTTATAAGGGCGTGGGGGCCCGGGTTTGAACAAGAGAGGGGGGGTGGGGCGGGGGGGAGAGGGAAACGGACGAGGCAACTCAATCTGTGCGCGTAGACTGTAAATCCTTCAAGGGGACAAACGTGACAGTTGTGGAAGGAATGCATCAGTTTATCATGTATATCCTGACAGTCGTTTAACGAGTCAGAAGGCGGAGTAATTGAAAGGGTGGGGGGGGTGGGGGGGGGGAGGGGGATTTTCAACAGGGTTAGATCGCATAGATGTAGGGGCTTGCTATGCGTATGGTGCTAGGTCTAGGCGATATTGCGGGTGGTGAGGAAGGAGGGCGCGTTGGGGGGGGGGGGGATGGGGGGGGGATGATTTGGGGCTACGGCATGGATGGCTAGAAAGATATTATTATTGAGGAGATATCAACTGCCTGGTAAAGTGTTTATTTCCCTGGCAGATTTTGATTGTAGGCGGGGCGTTTGAACGAGAGGGATCAGGGGGGGGAGGGGGGGGCGCAACTCAATCTGTGCGCGGAAACGATAAATCAAGGGGACAAATCTGACTGTATGAAGGAATTCATCAGTTTGTATCATCTGCTAAGTATTTTATAGAAAATATTTTCAGGACGTCACCCGTGAGTTCGACGAATTTCGGGTCAATACTCATCTTTGCAAGCTGCGTTGTTGGTACTTGTAATATACCATATGGGTAAGTTTTTTATTGGGAGGGGTCCTATTTTTTGTCCACTATAATGGTTAGTGTTAGTATCTTTACTTTGTATGGGGAATTTTGAGCTAGATCTATTAATAACATCATATCTATTCTGGAAATATATTACTGTAGTGTCCACTAGTATAATACTGCTCTGCCATATGTATGGTAGGTGGTGTAATATGTTATTTTTCCCCCCGCTTTAATATCGGGAGGAGTACGAATACAGAGTATTATTAGTTATCTAACATGTCAATATTAATACAGCATTCGAGGATAACAGTCGGATCTACTCCCCAAAAAATCTCTGTGGGACACGAACCCACGGTTCCAAATTGATACGCTGTCACTCTAACATTGGATATAATAATTTTCAGCACGTCATGTGTGAGTTCGACGAATTTCTGCTCAGAGCACATATTTTCAAGCTGCTTGTTGGTACTTGTAATATACTATGTAGGTAATTCTGCTTGGTATTGGTTATTATTATAAAAAATGAAAATACACTTCAGCTGTGAGATCGAAAATTTTGTCGAAACTCATCTTTGCAAGCTGTGTGGGATACTCCGATCGCGCGTATGACGGGTTGTGTGTCCTCATTAAGGATATAGGTCGGCGACTCCCCATACAACTACAGTGTAGCTAT
Source organism: Undaria pinnatifida (assembly GCA_012845835.1). NCBI lineage: Eukaryota > Phaeophyceae > Laminariales > Alariaceae > Undaria > Undaria pinnatifida. The sequence continues at coordinate 52,834 of JABAKD010000026.1, forward strand.
CAGGGTCAACAGGGTGATGTTAGTCAGTCTGTGCGCGGAAACTATAAAACCCGTTTCTGAGGGAGACAAAATCTGACAGTTGTGGAGGGAAATGCATCCGTCTATCAAGTGAATCCTGTAAGTCGAATAACCGGTGTATATGCTTCCTCGTTTGGCAGAGGTTGGGAGGCGGTCATGCAGACGGTAGGTACGAAATGCCCTACGTAATTCATAGGTTGGTATTTATAATGTGGTCTACCGCTATTTTAACATTGTTGTTGCCTGTACTTCTATTGTTATTGCTAGTGACATTATTAGTTAATTTGAAAAGAACGCTTGATGTGCCTGCACTCAATTACGTTACGAGGTACTTCGTTAAGCATACGCTCAATATGTGTCAATACGTCAGTCGTTCCGTGTTCCATGTTCGGCTACGTGCCGACATAGACATAAACTGATAAATTTAAGAAACGTTTTGTATCCGTATTTACTTTTGCACCAAAGTTCTTTACATCTATGTCCTATTTGGTTGTTGTTGTTGTTGTTGTTGTGGTCGTTGTTGTCTCACATAAACTGTTGTCTACGAGTAACATCCAGAGTTCGTGGTCACACAAAGGTGCGAAAAATATAATTTGTATGACATGACAACGGTGACGTACAGCTGTCCAGCTGTCTAGCTGCCGCCGTGCTGTAGAATAGCCCTGTAGCTGTCAGGGATGCGTATTTTTCTCACATGGAGCCCAATTTATCCCGTGAAACAGTTCTTTCAGATCTTCCAAATTTCCCACTCTTTCCTCTTGCAAAACAAGCCCGTTTTTTTTTTGGAGGGGGGGCTTTATTCCCGGGTAGTCCATGCACTAGGGGTATAAGATTCGTGTATAAAGATTTTCTCGCTCATTGTATTCATTTTCGTAAGCAGGGTTTAGGCCTCTCGGCAGTCATTTTCAGTCATTTTGACTCCACACCCTCTACAGCGAGTGAGTGGTGGTTCCGTGCGCGTGTAGCGCGACTGTCACTCCCCCTTTGTCCCTTTGTCCCACCCCTTTCTTCGTCATGCATACATCCGTATACCTAGGGTGTGCGAGCTGTCTATGGTTGATTGAACAGCGGTTCGTGCTGTGTGCGGAAGGAGTGTTGCAATGATGGTTTTGAAGGGATCCGAAATTTGAAGGAATTTGAGAGAGTGTCGTTTTATGGATGCTACATGAAGTGGCGTTTATGGTTGAGATTCGGTCAGAATTCGAAAGGGTGCAGGGCGTGGAGAACCTCGGGCAAACTCGGTCTGCATGGTATATTTTCCGACAGAAGGCAGTATGGGTTACGTCAGAAAGGGGCGACGGTCGAGCTGAAACGCCGCGGTACGATGTACCGCAAGTTGTTGTTGATGTTGTTGTTCTCACATTGACTCGCATGATCAAGTACGTGGTCACAGGACAGGCTCCAGTCACTATGGAGCTGAGGAATACCGTAGGGAAAAACACGAGCAACCCGAGGTGGTACACGCGTATATCACAGCTAATACAATTCATGCCTCCACCAGGAACACATAAAAGTTAAATCAGCAGTCAGTCTACGATGTGCCAGGTCCATTCCGATGCATACGTCTCATTACTCGCGCCTGGAAAACCGACTATACCGCTTGCCACCCAAGAAAGACTACCACGTATATGTTGCACGTAGTACTTATAACTACGCGTACGCACGACAGACGCAAGTCAATTGGAAAAAAGGAACAAAGACAAAAAAAAAGATGAAGGAAAGGAAAGGAAAGAAAAGATAAGAAAGCGAAAACAAAGGAAAAAGGAAAGGGAAAAAAAGAAAAGTCGGGAATATCTAGAAAAGACAAGACCAGAAGAGGAAGCAAGGGAAGGAAAAGAGAAAACAAATGTCATACGAGCAGACCCTAAGGGACTAACTAGAGACGGCATTGTGCTCATAGAGGGTATCAAGTGCATCATCAATGGCACTGGGGAGAGAACGCAACATGGCGAAGAAGTCAGGGCAGTCTTGCGCTACCTTGTGACGGCCATTGGAAGGCCCACAACTTTTCAAGACGATGATGGCCAAACCCAGACTTCAGTCTCTTGGGCATGACGCCCCCCCCCCCCCCCCCCCTCCTCCTTCCCCCCTCCCCCCCCCCCCCCCCCCCCCCCCTTCTCCCTCTCCCCCCTCCCGCCACCCCCCGACCGCTTAGAGATGCCGACGGTGGATGGCGCTGCCGCAGCCTTTGCGTGTCGCTCTGCAGCTTTGCGTTTCTCCGTTTCATGCCAATTCCGCATGAACAACTCGGCTCTCTCCTCTACTCGTGGAAACCATCTGCCGGCCTTCTGAGCAGCCTTTCGCCACCCTTCGAATTTCATTCCCAAAACCGACATATCGTCTTTCAGATGATCCATCCAGTTTTTCTCTTGCCCCCCCGGAGTAGCCCTTACCCCCAACAAGCTCCCCAAACATCACCCTCTGTGGAAGACGCTCCTCCCCCATACGTGATACGAATCCCGCAAACAATATGCTCCGTTTGCGCACTATCGCCTCTACGCACTCGGAAGCTGTCTTGGCAAACGCTTCGGCTTACAATAGGGTGTGGTCGTCGCGCTTCCGTTTCCGCCATCCAAGGCATCGGAGCATATAGTGGTGAACCCGTCGTGGCCCGTCATAGTCAGGCTTATTCGGGCTTCATGTCATTGAATCGTAAATCAGTGTCTCGACCACCTCAGCTTTCAGCAACCGCACCTTCAACCGTAAGCGCACGCAAGTAGTTGATGTCGAAAACCGGTACGAGGCTGAGTTGACCAATCAGCGTCGGGGATCGGGGTCAAAAACCTAGGTGCATTCTGCTGTCCCGCACGGTGGCGCGGAATGGTTGTGGTATACCGCTTTCTTCTGTCGTCTGCCTTTTTTAATTGCACACCTTTTCATGACTCCGCCCGCGTCAGGCGCCTAGGGGGCTGCTGCTCTGCTGTACATTCTTCAGGCTTACATCCATTCCGCCCATTTTTTTTCGTTTTTCATGCCACGTTTTTTAAGATTAAATGCTCCAAAACAAGCCAATTATGCCCTTTGTTGTGCCACGTTTAAAAGTATCGTTTTTTTTACCAAAATCAACAAGATTTGAATCTTAACGAGTACAAATCTCAGTTAGCTCACGAAACAATCGTCCACCCAGCACAGAACCGTCACTGCAGCAGCAACGTTCGCGGCGGTCACCCGTGTGGTTGTTCCTCAGGAGTCTGCTGACTGGTAGGGAGGTGTCTGCCTAGGGAAGTGAACTCCATCACCAACTCGTCGCGCTACAACGCCCAACGTAACAAACAATCTCAGCTACGTACGAATTGACCTCGGCGAGCTCGTTCGGTCGGCCGCTTCGGTGCGGTCACTTTGTCAACTCGACGAAGAGAGCTCAGGAACTCACTGCGCTTTCTGCGATTTGTCATGACAATGACCTTGGGAGCGACCCTGCTCAGTCTTGTGCGCTTGCGAGTGGCGGCACAGCTCGAGCGGGTGGCACAGCTCGAGCGGTGCGGCTGCCCGATTCTGTACCTAAACTTCTGTTCCATACTTGAAAATTGAAACACAAGAAGCGACTTTTTTCGGCGTTGAAATTTTCAAGGTTGTGTTCTGTAGGGTACGCACAAACCGTGACCCGGGATATTTACCCCGGGTATTACCCTACAAAGAACGTATGTGAGTTCTCTAGGACCTTTATACCCGTGCCTGGAACTTCTGGAAGTTCGGTACGCTAGTGCCACAAATACCCGGGGTACGGGCATATTATTTTTATAACTTATGTGAGTTCTGTATGCCGGTGCCACACTAGTTACCCGGAACTTCTGCGAGTTCTGTAACACTTCCGTTTCGTACCCGGGATTTCTGTAAGTTCTGTAAGATGCCCATATACCCTAACCCGGAAGACTTCCGTGACTTCTGTGAGACTGTGGCACAATGCCCGGGGTATGGATATACCTTTGTTACAATACCCGGGGAACCTGCATGCATGAGTTCAGGTCTAATAGCGCATAGAGTGTATTTAGTCTATGCATTTTGTTATGATGTCACATTTTGTCAGTGACACCAACCGAACACAGAATGTACAGCTGTAGCAGTACATATCGTATGTGATAGTAGCATCTATTGCTGTTGGTCCTGTTAACTATTTACTTCCTTTCTAACCCGTGGGCACGTATGATATTAACTAGTGATATTAGAAAGGACACTTTTGAATCGAAAATATTCATTTTTTATGAATTGAATTGAATTGAATTCGATTCGATTTGGTGGAACATACAAATTTGACGCCTATCGGGAAACCACGTTTTGCGTATTTTTTACGTCTTTTTTTTCGATCGGAATACAGTACTGGCCCCGTTTAGTGCCGGTTGAATAGTGTCAGGTGCCCCAGGTGCCCGGTATAGTGCTAGTAAAATCGCTGGACTCAGGCGGAGCTCTCAATAGTGCCAGCTCTCAATGGTGCCAGACCGGCACTATTGAGAACTTGCCCGGTATAGTGCCGGTTCGGCGCCGCTGTCACCCCCAATAGTGCCGGTTACCCCGCGCGCGCGAACACATACACACAACCAGGCAGAAGACAGACTCCACACAGAGAAAAAGGGTATGCGTGCTGCTGCGGACCCGAACAGCTCTACGCAGGGGCGTACCATGCCATGCGCGGAAGGTGAACTGTGCGCTCAACCAGACACAACGCCGCAAGACCCTCATGGCCACGGCTGCCAGGGCGGATGTGACGGGCGACTGCACGGTATTAGCGGCAGCGTGGTTGATTATGACAACGAAAATCACCGCATCTGCAGCGCGTGCGTCACGAAGACCGGCAAGCGTAAAACGCCAGCAGCAGACAGCGCTGGGAGGGCACAATCTAAACGCCCGAAGGCCACGAATTGGGGGAGTAAGAAGTAATGGTTGTTTGATTTTTTGCGGTGCGCTGCCTGTCATGTGCTTATCTTTTTTTTTTTTTTCTTTGCAACATCGAAGCGGGTGCGCCAGACAGACAGGAGAGAATTTGTCCCGACGTAGTGAGGGCGGGGGTTACAGTTGAGGTTGTGGTGTGTTTTATTGTTGTCTTTGGTGCGCTTTTTGGAGTTATTTTTTTTCTCCATTTTCATTCTGCTACATCGAAGTGGGTAAGGAGTGGGATTTAGCTTTGCACGAACGCGTGCTTTACAAGCAGTTTGTGCCGTCACAGCTTACTCGGGTGCATGACGTATGTCTTACTTTCCGTCGACTAGTCCTGGTGAGGCTGTAGCCCGAAATGCAACTACTGCTGTATCTTATTTACAACAAACTCTTGTGGGCTCCACAGGTTGGAACCATACGTGTCGCAGGAGAGAAAGTCTGCTCACGCCCACGCTGGAACTTTACTCAACAGCAGTAGTATCGATCCCGTTCTCTGTTGACCCCGCAAGCGTGGGCGCTACACCATAAATCGAACACAACCTCATTAGTGCCAGTACCGGCACTAATGAGGGATTGGCCAGCCCTCAATAGTGCCGGGTGCCTGGTTTTGTGCCGGTATGCGCTCTGTGCACGTACCGGCACTAAACAGGGCCCAGTATTGTAATACATAGATCTGCCGTGACGGCGATGCAGCTACCATTGACGTCTTTACCTATCCTCTCTATGTGTTTCGGTAGTTTCGCTTCTTTGTCGCGGCACTTGGCTTATCAAGCTGGTGGCAAATATGGACTTGCGACCGCCATTATTTTGAAGCGCCACAGCCGGGCTATGGTATGATCTGCTACAGCACAGTATAGCCGTGAGTGTGGCTGTTGCCCCGGTCGCCACTCATTGCGAGGTTCACAATTTATCGCCTCTCTCGGTGGTGGTTTTTGTCGATAATTCATAGCAGCCGGTATTATTCCCGGTGGCGTATCAGGTTATCCTCGATCATGGTATAGGTCAGTTTCGCGAGTTCGAGCCCCCCCGAGTGCATACTTGTACAAATGGGTGGGGGGACTTTTCTTGTGCACAAAGTGACGTGCGGAAAGCGCGAGAGCGTGGGTTAGCAACAACACCCGATGTGAATCGACGATCAGTGGGATTGCTGAACCCTATGCGCGATAAAAATTGAAGGCAAGAACCGGGAGGGAGAAGGAACGACACCTACCTGTGACCACGGCTTGTCCAGAAGCTGGAAAGTAGATGTGTGCAAAAAAAAAAAAAAAATCCTTGGAGCTACGACAGATCGCCTCGGGGCTATTGGCCCAGTGAGAACATGCCATCGAATTACATCCTTCGCTTTAAACCGAACTCCCCGCCGAGAGGGTGTATATTTACCCGGGTATCACCCGTACCCGGAACTTCTGTAATTCTGTAGGACATCCATACCCGTACCCGGATCTTCTGTAAGTTTTGTAAGACTTTCATACCCGTACTCGAACTTATGTTAGTTGTGTCGGACATTCATGCTGGTACCCGGAACCTCTGTGAGTTCTGTACACTATCCGTGCCACAATACCCGGGGTACGGGTGCAGCACCTTTTGTACCCGCCCGGAACTTCTGTGAGTTCTGTATGCACGTGCTATTATCGTGGCGATCGGTATTGTGCAGGCTACACCACGACGTGTGAAGCGTGCAAAATCAACAAGAGCACACAACAGAATCACCCTAAAACATCGCGGCCTGACTCTTCCAGCGAACGTTTAAAGCTGTTGAGTACTGACCTGCTCGGACCTGTGACGCCCAAGGCGATCGGAAGATACGCCTACATGGTTTTACTGGACTCTATCCACCTAGGACGGCGCTGTGGAGCTTACACCAATCATCAGCGATTAGCCAACGGATTGGGGTTTTCTCACCGTGCAGGGTGGTGTCGACCCGAGAAAGCTTCGTTTGCTTCTCCGGTTCATGGAAGTTTTATTGATGTGGAACGACCTCTGGACCGGGGATGGACCCTATATTCTCCCGAGGTGGAGCGGCTGGATCGACATGCGAACCATATGGCCAATCAGAAGTCGGCCGGTGGGGTTGGGATTTCCACACACCGTGCGGGGAAGTATCATGTGTGGATGGATTCGGATCCCCGCATGTGACCTACTCGTGCCCGGGTGACGCCTACTTTGTATGAATCCTATCCAATGAGCGATCAGACAAAACTGACATGCTTTACTTTCTTTCGTCTAATGAAATTCGAGTCTGAAATACTTAGCAGCTGTCAAAATCGTAAGCGCTGTAGTCGCGTACTGTATGTACAAGAAGTGAGCGGTCTACACAGCTAGCAACAAGCAGCAGCATTGCAATAGCATTCGAGGAGTTGAATGACGAAGGCAGTCATACTACCGTGTTTGGCGCCTGAAACAACGTCAGCATGTTTTTCCACGATCAGACAACACACAGACGGTCGATCTGGGAGGCTCGGGCCAAGATGATACCATTATATCATACATTTGTTATATATTTCAGTGGCTTCGAATAGAACACGCAGCTCGCATGGTCAGCCACCTTACTGGCCCCGGATGCTTGATTGAGTCAAAGTATCGTCAGAAGCGCACTCGACACGTTTCGTCGCCAGACTAAAGGGTCAGTCGGCGTATGTTCGAATTGGATTTATCTGTTCGATCGAAATCTGATGAATGTCACGAATGAAGCTCGGATCGGATTCATAACAAAGACGGTACCACGTCGTAGCTATCAACAGTAGTAGTACATCATTGTTATGATTGTTAGGCTCTATCGAACTCTTGGCACTACCTTACATACTGCTGTGAGTGCAGACTATGACTGTGTGTGGTGACTTTTTTACTCTTTTTTTTTTTTTTTTTTTTTTTTAGCACACTTTTACTTTCCAGCTTCTGGACAAGCCGTGGTCACAGGTGTCATCCCTTCTCCTCCCCGGTTCTTGCCTTCAATTTTTATCGCGCATAGGGTTCAGCAATCCCACTGCTCGTCGATTGTTCATCGAATGTTGCTAACTCACGCTCTCGCGCTTTCCGCAAGTCAATTTGTGCACAAGAAAAAGTCCCAACGAATTTATACGAGTATGCACTCGGCGGGGCTCGAACTCACGAAGCTGACCTATACCAGGCTCGAGGATAACCTGATACGCCACCGGGGCGACCGGTTCTCTACCAAGTATTGAATCGAACAATTCGAAGTTCTGCCCTGCCCTACCCGAAGCATGGGTGCCGGCGTATGCTGGCACCTATGCGGAGCGTTTGTTTTCTCCGTAAACTCTTCGCCTGCTTTCCCGGTGTTTGCCTCTACGCTTGTCTCTACTCAAGGGCTGGATTATCGACGCTCTAGAGGTACTCGTTGTAGCCTTCGTGCTTGAGGACGTGGCGAATACCTTTCCAACTCAGCAGCGTTCAGAAGGGCCTCATCGGCAGTGCAAGTTTTTTCGGTGAGCCAGAGGGGTTTGCATATGGTTGGGATGCAGGATGCGAGATAGAGGGACTCGCAAAGGTCGAGGTGCGAGTTGCCGGCATCACGGGGGGTTGGAAGCATGGAAGCGAGCTTTCAGCATAAGATATTGTCTCTGATGTCTGTGCTCTTGTCCCTAATGTAAAGTTTGAGAAACAGTCCGATGCAGTCCCTTGGTGAAAGCTATTACCATCGACAATATGTTTATCGTTGCATAGGTTGCACCGTCTATTGTGGTCGACAATGCTATCGATAAACACGTCGCACAATCTATTGTGGTGCCGGCAATAGCCATCGAGGGATAAACAGTTCACGATTCATTGTTTTGAACATTGCCTACCAGGTATCGATTGGCAGAGTATCACCAGTTTATTATCAAAATTAAAATACACTCCAGCTGTGAGATCGAATATTTTGTCGAACCTCATCTTTGCAAGCTGTGTGTGATACTCCGATCGCGCGTATTACGGGTTGTGTGTCCTCGTTAAGGATATAGGTCAGCGACTCCCCTTGCAACTACAGTGTAGCTATCAGGGTCAACAGGGTGATGTTAGGCAGTCTGTGCGCGGAAACTCTAAAACCCGTTTCTGAGGGGGACACAATCTGACAGCTGTGGAAGGAAATGCATCAGCTTATGAAGTGAATACTGTGAGTCGAATAACCGGTGAAGGGAGGGCGGAGTTTTCAAGGAGTGGGGGCCTGATTTTGATCAAAAGGAGGGCGGGAGGGGGGCAGGGGGGGAGGAGACGGGTGGGGCAGGTCAATTTGTGCGTGGAAACTATAGATCCTTCTTGTGGGGGAAGGGGGGGGGGAATGTGCCCGGGGGCGGCGGGGGGCGGGGGGGGGGGGGGCTTTAGGTCGCATAGATGTAGGGGTTTGTAGTACACGTGGTGCTAGATCTAGGCGATGGTGCGGGTGGTGGGGAAAGAGGGGGTGTTGGGAGCGAGGGTGGGTGGAAATTGCAGCAGCGGCATGGACGGCTTAAAAACAATAACGAGGCGATATCCAGGGCGTGGCATTGTTTTTTACTCTGCCGGATTTCGATATTAGGTGGGGCGTTTGAGCAAGAGAAAGCGAGGAAGAAACAAAAAAAAAGAAAAAGAAGGGGGGAGGGGGGGGGTTCAAGAGGTTTAGGTCACACATAATATTGAAATTCACTCCAGCTATGAGATCAAGGATTTGGTCGACATTGGTCTTCGCAACATTGTGTGTGATCCTCCGATCGCGCGTAGTAATCATATATGTAGGGGCTTTGCTATACGCGCGGTGCCGGGTCTAGGCGATCGTGCGGGGTGTGGGGATGAAGGGGGCGTTGGAGGGGGAGAGGGGGGATGAATGAAAGCTACGTCATGGATGGCTAGAAAGATAATGACGTGATATTAATTGCTTAGAATTGTTCATTATTACTCTGGCCGATTTCGATTGTAATTGGGGCGTTTGAACGAACTGGGCGGGGAACAAAAGGAGGGGGGCGGAGGGCGGAGATGAGTTGGAGCTACGGCATGGATGGCTAGATGGATAATGAGATCATATCAGCTGGCTGGTAGTGTTTACTACTCTGGTAGATTTTGATTTCAGGTGGGGCGTTTGAACAAAAGGGATCGGGGGGGGGTGGGGAGCGAGGATTTTTAATATGCGCGCGGAGACTATAAACCCTAAAGGGGACGAATGTGACGGTTGCAGCAAGAAGACACCCCTTTATATCACCCGCCTGGTACTGTTTATTGTTCTAGAAGGTTTGATGTTACATGTAGTATGCAACCCAGTTCTTGGAAATAGTAAACAACGTGTTGAAATCTTCATAATTTGTTATTGTACATGGATCGAAAGAGATAGAATATTTCAATCGATATGTACAATCATGTAGATACCATTATTTTCTGACATCGCTGATTATAAGAAAGACATACATATTGATAAATACAACAGGCCTCGGTGATGTGGTCATGCAATGTCACCGCCATTGAGAATCAAAGGGAGAAATGCGAATCGGTATTGTCACAGCACTAGACTACAGAGCAAATTCTTGATTTTGACCGAAATCGAACGTTGTTTTCGCTGAATTTGGTCTGAACGAAAAGCGTGCTCGCGATCGCGTGGCGTCGCCTCGACGTCTCTGCTACGGATCCTTCAAAGTTCCAATGCGTTTGCTGCTTGTACAGCAGTAGTACAGGTACACCCAACACGGGCAACATTGGGTACCTGGAAATATATACAGTACAATGCGCTTCCCTCCGCGGGCGGCATTCGCCGCCCTCTACCCTCGCTCAGAAAGGAAAGCTACAACACCTTATGTGAAGCGGACAGAGGTCCACTATTGAGTTTAGGTGCAAACACTGGCAACTTTGATCATGCCACGTGTCCCGCTGCCATGCTCCAGGAAATCAGTCCGGATCCCACAGGCAAGAGTATACCGTATGCGCCTGGTATCTTGCTTTTAAGTACTCGCGATGTACATGGCTCTGTCTCCAAGTTTGTGACGACAGGGTTGTTATCTCTATTAATAAATTAATAGCATGATGAACCGGCGCGAACACTGGGTGTGCAGGATGGCGATGGGTGGAAAAAGCAAACACACGTTTATACCAGTAGCGTGCAACATGTATGTGGTTGAAGTGGCAGCAAAAGAGACGGCTGCTTTATTACGTCACGTCGGCTACACCTTATGTTCCATACTAGAAAAGTGTAATACGTCTAGACGGCGGTCCGTCACAGGGCTGAGGCTCAGCGGTACTTGAAAAATTCTCGGTAATTAGTTGTTGGTGGCTTTAAGTTTTTACTTTTTATTCAAAGAACAACCTGGAACAATAACAAAGAGGAAAAAAGGACATTGAAACAACAAAAAATAGGGAAAAGGACACAAAAAAATCACGCACGTACATGGTGGCTCTAGGCGAAACACTTTTTCTTGTCTGCTGCTAGCGTTGTCGCGCTTTGCTATCTGGTCGATACGAGCGTACGGCTGTATGCACCTTTGTTTGCTGCTCTGTGCAGGGTCGATTGCAGGTTGTTCTGCTGTGTTTGCAGTACGTAGATACTGTGTGTGGCTTTTGAAGCTTGGTTTGTGCCTTCACTTTGGTTCGCGGTGTACGCAGAAGAAGCGGGTTGAAAAACAAAACCAAAAAAAGGAAGAAGGAAAAATGTTAATAGGAAAATACACAAGATCGTTCCAGAAAAAAAAATCCCATCGGCAATTAAGAGCTTAAGATGGCGGAGAGGTGGGAGAACATGACGAGGGCGTCCTCCGAATGTGCCGACTAATTAGTAAGTGAGTCCTCACTTATATTTTGTTTTAGTTTCCATTGTGCATACGTAAGAGGATCCAGGCGAGTCGTGTGGAGAGCCTAACCACAACTCGATCGCTGCTTCGTTTTTTGTGGGTATGGTACCGCGGTATGTGCAGCGAGTACGTTGTCCCTTCTTGTCGCGGGAGTGGCAAATCGCACACTGGAGACTGCATACACTCTTGCGTAGATGGGCCCGGAGCAGTCCTCTTGTAAGTGCTCCTGCTGCTGTTGTGCATGCGCCACCTTGCCTAATGTTCAAGCCAAGCGAAACAGCTGCCTCACGGAGAAGCGCGACGGTTGCGTGAAGAGTGCGCACAGGTAGGGTCCTCAACTCTGAAGGTCACAATTGATGTCTTGGCGGATGTCTCTACGGGTGATAGGTGGCAGCTTTAGTCACTGGAGTCGCGATCTAGAGTCGGTGGGTGTGCTCTGTGGCTGGGCATCTCATTTTTGCCTGTGCGTGGAAAATATTATTTTGTCGGCTCGTCTGCTCCCCGCAGTTAAAAATAAAGAAAAACCCCAGCCAGACATCGCCGGTAAAACCACCCCACGGACCACGAACTACCCTGAAGGCGATGCCATTCATAGACCGCTCTCGGTATGGATCCTTCCTTCAGCACGTCAAAAATGGTCTTACCGTAAATTCGAGTAATTTTCAACGAAGACGTGGGTGCAGCTCTAAACGGGTTAAAGCCCGCCGATGCCGTATGACAATATTTCCTCGCGCCCTACCATATTTTGTATCAGGGATGCTGATTGGCGCTGGGTTCTGGTCCGTCTACGCCGACAAATGCGGCCGCCGGACTGCCTTCGTCCAGTCACTGGCTTGTGTCTTCCTCGGCGGCGTAGCTTCTGCGGCCGCCCCCTCACTCGTAACGCTGTGCATCTTTCGCATGGTTGTCGGCTTTGGCGTCGGCGGCAACCTTCCCGTGTCGACGGCCCTCGTGACGGAATTTCTCCCCACTCCCCAACGGGCGTACGTGCTTTGCCGCATAAGCGGTGCATTTTGGGGGGTTGGCGTCATCACCGCGTCCCTCCTCGGACTTATTCTCGCCAACACACTCAGATCTGGGTGAGCGTCGTGTCTGTCAGTCTGTCTTGACATGCTAGACATACGTATTGGGTCGCAATACGTCGGTGAGCGTGGTGTCTGTCAGTCTTTCTTGACGTGCTAGACATACGTATTGGGTAGCAATACGTCGCCCTCCGAAGGAAGGCAAAAGAGCTTTCCGAGTGGACCGCATGCAGCACACCATCCCTACCACCACAATCACCACTACCATCCATCACCGTCACCATCATCACTACCGCAAATATCACGACCAACCCCACCGACTGCGCGAACTATCTCACACTTGTTCAAAACAACGTGCCCCTCAAACTGGAGGTGGGGTTCGATAGAGGTCAACACCGCCACACGCACCCTTCAGTTTGCCCCCTGGGTTTAACTTTGGCGCACTTTTGTATTTTCTACCGTTTCGGCAGCGAAGAAGAACTGTTTTGGAGGTTGTTTCTTGGACTGGCGGCGTTGCCCTCCGCCATTGTGGCTGTCGCACACCGTGTGCTCCCGGAGAGCCCTCGCTTCTTGCACGCCATGGGAAAGGACGGCGAGGCCGCACAGGTCTGTCATGTGACGCTGCCGGTTTTTTTTTCACTTTTCGCTGGTGTTGCTATAGTGTAACAAGGACTGTCGAGTGCACGTCTTCAAAATTTCACTGCTGGAAAATAAACCACACCTATTCCATGTAGTTCGTCCCCAAAATATGGGCGTTGTTCTAGATGGATTAGGGCTACCCCCCGCGCCCCTCAACTTAGTTGGGGGACTATGGGCGGCAAGCTCCACCGGGGGCCCTGCGCGCTCGAGATCCTCGTCGTGTAGCCGTCATTTTTTCTCGAGCGCGCAGGCGTGTTGTGTCTACAAGCAGCCTTCGCGCTGCGCTGTGGCTGAGAAGTACTTCCGTAAGTGTTGACTTCATGCACATTACACCGTCCTTTCTACCCAACATCAGCACTTTATTTGCGGAAGGGTTCGAATTCCCGGATAACGGGTCACCACCCATCACCCATCACCAATCAACAGCTACCTGCGACGGCGCCGGTGGTTGCACCGCTCTGGTTTGATTGCTTCTTTACCCCACTCGTCTTGTCCAAGTAGCAGATCAGAGAAGTGTGCACGATCGATCCGGAAGCACCAAGAATTATTGAGCTTAACGGCCGCCACGGGCTTGAGTTGTACGTCCTCTCTTTGCCGACTGTGGTGCTACGTATGCGCGGCAGATGCTGGAAAACGTGGCGAGGATGAACGGAAAGCTGGACGTCCTTGGACTGGATTTCTCGGGAGACCGCAACGGGGGAGACGGCCTCCAGCTAGAATCCTCGCCTGCATCGTACAACCTTCCCGGTACGGGTGTCGTGCAGGATGACGTTGCTCAGAAAATAAAACGAAAGATAGACCTCGGAACGAAAACGAAAGGGAAGGGAATAACGGAGGTGTGGCGATAAATGTGGTACGTTTACGAGCACCCCCATTTCCCCTGTATGCGTACAGAGCGCCCTCCCAACACCATTTTTTTTTTTTTCTTGTCTCACAAGCGCTTGAAGCACCGAGTCAGCTAGCTTTTCTCCCGCCTGCCTCCCGTTGCAAATCCACCTTTTGCGCCGAAAATGCTCTCTACAGTGACGCCGGGCAGCGGACCCGCGCCGTTTGGGATGGATGCTAACGATCAAGGCAAGACCCCGAGCAGGGACGGCGGTGCTCCAGGCGCGGCGATGTGGCGCGACGGCGGAGCCCTTCCTGTGATCGAGTACTCTCACGGAGAAGAGGCGGAAAATGCCGAGGCCGGGGACGTGCGGGAGCTGTTCCACACCCCTATCCTGCGCAAGGTTACGCTGTGTCTGTGAGTGACGTTTGTCAAGAGTTGTACGGACGGGTGTCAATGCAAGGTGTACGCACTTGGGTATTTATTGTGGAGTGACTATCCACGAATGCAAAGCTTCAGCTGTAGGTTATGCGACCGAACAGGATTTCCCCGGGGAGAAATTAGTTGCTCGTACACATTGGCTGAAAGGCACCACGGGGGAAACAACATATAGCCAATATATCGAAAGCACGCCTTGGTTGATTGAGAGCAGGTAAATACACACCTTTTTTCCCTCACGCAGCGTCTTTGGGGCGTACTCTGTGCCACCTTGTCCAAGAGACCCCTCGTTAAACAACCACTAAAAACATGGCGGTACAGATTGCACACCCTGTACAGCTACAACTACTCGTAGTTGTCTGCCAGACTACTGTTCAAGAAAGTTGTGCAACTAGTAGTCTGTGGACAACTACTGTTTGGAGACGTTGTGCAACTAAATATCTGTAGACTACTGTTTGAAAAAGTTGTACAATTATTTGTCTGCAGACAACTACTGTTAGAAAAAGTTGTGCGACTAGTTGTCGACAGACAAGTACTGTTCGAAACAGTTGTGCAACTAGTTGTCGGCAGACAAGTACTGTTCGAAACAGTTGTGCAACTAGCAGTCTGTGGACAACTACTGTTTAGAAAAGTTGTACAACTAGTTGTCTGCAGACAACTGCTGGGTAAAACAAAATGCAACTAGTTGCCTGTAGACAACTACTGTTTGAAAATGTTGTGCAACTAGTTGTCTGCAGAAAGCTACTGGGTGAAAAACCTATGCAATAAGATGTTTAGGGACAACTACGGAGTAGTTGCGGGGGAACACAATTAGTTGTCTGATTAGTTGTCTGCGGACAACCTGAACGTGTACGTTGTTCGATTTGTGCTACTCCCGATCGTTATGTGCTATTTCCGGTCGCCGCACCAAACAAAAATCATTGCTCTTCGCCTTTGTATCTTCCACGTGATTGCATATACTCTAGTGTTTTAGCGAGTGTGCCGTCACTGCTGGTGCTGCCTGCAAGCCGGTGCCACAATACCCGGAACTTCTGTGAGTTCTGTAACATTCTGTACCCGAAAATTCTGGGTGTTCTGCAAGACCCCCATACCCTTACTAGGAATCCACAAACCCTACAGAACATAACCTCGAAATTATGGGCGCAAATTGTTATGCCCACGCTATTGATGGCCACCCTGGGACGTTTGCTTATAAGCCGGTTGTGACGACAGCATGGTGAGGTAACAACCTTTTGCACACTCCGTACAACTACAACTCTCGTAGTTGTCTGCCAGACAACTACTGTTTGAAAAGTTGTGTAACTACTAGTTGTCTGTAGACAACTGCTGTTTAACAAAGTTGTGCAACTAGTTGTCTGTAGTAGACAGCTACTGTTTGAAAAACTTGTGCAACTACTTGTCTTTAGACAACTACTGTTCGAAAAAGTTGTGCAACTAGTTGTCTGACTACTAGGTGGAAATCTTTGTAACTACCAGGTAGCTGTTTAGGGACAACTACTGAGTAGTTGCGGCCGCGCAACCAACTTGTAGTTTGTGTGTTGTACTTGTACAGGGTGTAAAACGACTAAGTTGCATACTGCACAGCTAGTAGTCATACGTTATGCGTTATGCGTTGGCTCGTGTTCTGCTCTCGAGGAGGCCGCTGGCCACACTATGCCTTACCGCCCATGCCCGCTTTCGTCGCTGAGCACTGTTCTCGTTCGCGCACTCCGTTTTTCCATCTTGCATCTCTTTTCGGCACTGTTTCATTACCGGCGGAAATTCATGGACGTGGTAGCTGGGTAGCTTGGGTGGGCATAAACCTCAGGTGGGAAGCAACCTGTTCCTCAGGAATAAACACGACGAATGTGACTGGTCTTACAGGCTTACCTTTCCGGATTTGAAGTTTCATGAACCGCACCGTTAGATATGTTTCTATTGTCGCGTCGCACGTGCGCGAAGCCCGCGACGGACGACCACCTCGACAACTATATTTTACAGATTGTTTGTTTTGGCGGCCGCCTTGCGATTGCTGTTAGCACCTCACGAAAATATGTTCACTACTGTTATCGATGTGTTGATGAAAACTGTGCGCTACCCCCCCCCCCCCCATCTCTGCTCCCGACTGGACCAGCTACTACGGTCTAACGTTTTTGCTGCCGAGATACTACGACGACATCTCGCATGGGAATAAAGACTTCGTCTACATCCTTTCCGCCTTCCTTGGAGCGTCTTTCATCCCAGGTACGCCCCAGCTGAGACCCAGCTCACGTGCTGGAACGTTTATCGAGCGGTGGAGGATGAATTTTGGCTGTCACTAATTCTGTCACTGGCAGCCGACGCCTTGTCAAGCCTCTGCAGCTTCTGGGCTATCGCTCCCCGGACCGACACGCGCTTACATCCGGCGATAGCGTCCGACTTTGTGGAAGCAGATCGAACCCCGACGGACGACGCGAGGATGAAAACGTTATAAAAAGGCAAACTAATACATTGTCATCTAAATATGTTCGCCCAAGAATCCACTCGTTACCTAGACCGCCTTCTTCCCGCGCTCTCGCCCGGTCTTGATCCCGTCCCTGGCTGCTCCTGGCCTACAGGCTCCCATTTAGCTATGTGGTTGGTCGACGAACATCGTCTGGGTCGCGTGGGTGGTTTGAAATGGTCGGCCGGCGCTTGCGCCACTTCGATCCTTGTTTTAGCCACGACAACACGCGTCACGGCGCTGTTCTCCGCCGTGTCTTTGCTGGTTTTGTTTTGCCAAGGTGAGCGGGAAAAGGAACTTCTCTTGCGTCTATTTGATGACGATGATCACTATGTTTTCACAATATCATAGCTCGTATCCCTAAAATCCAGGCAGTGGTCGCTAATAAAGGTTCATAAATAAAAACGACATTAAAGAAAACAATCAAACTGCGACGTAAACGTACCGTCTTTGTACTTACAAGAAAATACAGCCGTCTGCTCACTGGTGTACGTTTCGACTCGCTAGAACAGCCTAGAACAGCCTAGAACAGCCTATTAACACTGTAACACTAACACTGTAACACTATAATTCAGCAACCTTGTAGTGAGGCGTGTTTGGCCTTTTTGCGTGCCTGCTGTCCTTGGACCGTTTCAACCTGTCCGCGATTGTAGCCTTGCACACGCCGGGCAGATGACCTGGATGATCTAGATCCTATGCTTGGAAGTGTAGTGTGATATGTGGTGCAGGATCTGTGTTACAGAGATCCATCGCAGGAAACCTGTGCTACTATTAGATCTTTCAGACCAGCGGGCTCTCATCCGGCTCTCATCCAGCAACATGCTCTACAGTAGGCCGTGCAGATAATATGGCAGCCCTAAGACCAGGGAACTATCTGCTCTGAAAGACATACACAATCAATATAGGGACCTGATCTGTCCAATGTGCGTGGACTTCACATGAACTCATCTGGTGAAGGTACATGCTTAAGTAAGACCTGCTAGACATTAGCTCGACGAGCAACGCTAAGGCTTTTACGCTTGGCCATGACCCGCCTGGGCTCAGTTGCGTACCTCTGGCTGACGGCACTCCATCTCATTCCCTCGCTTCCGATTTTCTCCCCGCACATGACCACCCGCTTCGCGCCTTCTACCGAGACCAAGTTCTCTCGTTCTCGTACATGTGTTGCACGTGCAGACGAAAGCTGTGTTCATTGCGCCCTTCTCACTGAAATGTGCTACGTCTTGCTTGTGCCGCCGAAAGCTGCATTGCCCCTTTCTCGCTGAGGTTTGTGTGCGCGTTGTACTGTTCTGTCAGCGGTGCCGGGTACGATCATGTACCTCATCACGCCGGAGTTGTACTCCACCAAGTATCGCGCGGTGGGGTTGGGAAGCTGCAGCGTTGTGACGCGCTTGGGAGGTGCGTGTTGTTTAGGGTAGGTAATTGGGCTTGGATTTGATTTTGATTATTTTGGTGTGTTTTTTTTTCCTTGATTAAGCATGGTTATTTGATCATCTGTCTTGTATGGCGCTTTGTATGGCATACTCAAATCTAAGTGTATTTTTGTTCATGGTACTTTAGTATAGTGATGCTGAAACCAATACGATTTATTCTTACCATTGAGCGAGCTTGGGGACACGCGGTCGACTTTGTTGTGGACGCGGGGATACTTGAGGTATGGCACAGGTACCCAGACTCAGACTGAGGAGGCTTGGGGGGGGGGGGATTAGGTGGAGGGGAGGGAGAAGGGGTGGGGGGTTGGTGTTGAGTGGGGGGGCTTGTATGGCGCTCTGTATGCTCAAATCTAATTGTATTTCAGTTCTTGGTACTTTAGTATAGTGATCATGAAACCAATACGATTTATTCGTACCTTCAAAGACACACCTTTCGCTGTTGTAAATTTGATGATGAATATTTTACAGACCCTACCTGGTACGACTTTTTCAGGGTAGCATTGAAGTTTGCCATACTACAAGTATACACTTAATTTGTATGCAGTTTCAGTATTCTATGCTATTAAAACCATACAGCTAGAAATAGTAAAATACTCAAGAACAAGTCGATTTGATTATAATTCGAAGTAACCAATGGTTTGAAAACGTCATGAATCGTGATTAGATTATTCGTGTTGTTATTCGCTGGGCGAAACTGCTGCAGCGTTGCTCGAGTTCTAAATATCCGATGGTAAGCTTGAAAAATCTGTGGCAGTTGTGTGCGGTACTACAGCTGTATTTGGTACTTGGTTTTGGGTTTTCCGCATTGTTTTACCCTCTACTAACTCCTTTCGGTGTGCCAAGGGTGTGCCAAGTCAACTTGTTCCTGCTCTGCCGAATCCAGCCAGGAGGATATCGCGGCAGGGTAGCAGAAGCTGCGGTGACCAACCGGCCCTTCCAGAAGAACGTTTTATAAATGGTTGCGTGAGTTTATTTTGTTTCGGGAACGGCCCGGGTACATCGAGCACGTGCGCTATGCAGTTTTCTGTTTGACTTTTCGGTAGTTGGGATGCCTTCCTTTTCTGTCGCGTGCAAAAATACCCACCTGGTACTATTATACTTGTAAACAGCATACAAGATTTCCATTCCGAGTTGTGTTCTTACTACTGTTTTCACGGGATGGCGCAAGACAAGAAGGCCCGAATCAGCCTGGTTGATATTGTCGTGTATCTGTGGTTTTTGTGTTTGATTCGATCCTGATGCGGTTGACATTGTACTTTGGTAGCGTGGTTACACAGTGTCAGGAAGAAAAAAGCTGATTATTGATGGAAGAACTGGCGGAAGCAAGAAAGAATGTGAAAGCATGGTACCACATCGCACTTTCTACGCTTTCTAATTCGCTACGTTACAGGAAACCAACGGAAAGCAGCAGCAACAGCAAAGCAGCAGTGCCGATAATGTAAAACGCTAAAACACTCGAATCGTTTTCGTCAATGGAGCGAAAACGTAATATAGATACCTGGTACATACCTGGTATCATATCATACAGCTACAGCAGCATTAAAATCGGCCTGGTGGGAGGAGCTACAACAGTAGTCAGCCTGTGTGATGAGAGCAAAAGCAACAAACCAAAAAGTCGAAAAGTAACTAACAGTTGGAATCATTTGCCTACCCTGAATGTGGATGGGCGAAAACATATGTTTATGGTCGTGAACACACGCATGATCCAACATCACACATTTTGACAAATAGTACGCTCGTACGGCTGTTTGACACTCGAAAGGACTTGAGCAGAGCAGCAGTTGCAACGGCAGCAACAGCAGGCAGGCAGAGCAACGCAGGAGTACCTTTCCCGCGTGTTCTTCTGTGTGATGCTGTTTGCCGTACGACCTTTCATGTCCACATCGTGTCGAGTTTCAAAATACCTGGTGCGTGCATACGCGGTGAGACAGAATGCGGGTACATATGGCAATGCGTGCGTGGGTTTGTTGTCAGTGCTGACGAAGCACGGGCCAGTCGTTCCTTGCGCACGTCACTCAGATGTCAACGCTAGCAGCCTGCTGCGGGCTCGTCTTGGTGTTCATTGTCGCCTGCTGCCAGCCTTTGGCGCTAGTAGCTAGCCTGCTTGGGCTAGTCCTAGCGGCTACTCTGGACGTCTTCTTTTTTTCATATATCTTAACACGTCCGCGGAGTGCGGGAGTTGCCTCGCATGGACGGGGCGAAGCCGTGCTGACAGGTAGTCTTCGATTATGCAACTTCATTCCCTCCTGGCGATGAAGAGAACGACATCCTGAAGTGTCGTGCGTTGTTCATCCCTGTTGGGCCCGTCGCTCCATCATGTTTTTTCTGTGACCAGAGCTCAAGTTGTCCTCATGTGACGGGGATACCCTAAAGGGGGATACCCTAAAGGGGGCATACTGTTTGATAACGCGTCTTCGTATATCTACAGCAGCTGGATGGTCCCGTTGCTTCTCCGACGCAAACACGTTTCACGAGTCGGGCAGAATCGCGATCTAGGTAATATCGATTCTGCTCATGTCGTAATGGTGCGCATGTTGTTCAGGATCTGTGTAGTACAGATCCGACCGAGGAAACATGTGTAATTTCTACAGTAACCCATGCTGAACATACGGCTCTCACCCGGCAACGTGATCTAGGCCATGCAGATCATATAGACCACGATCTATCAATTCGAAGAGGCATGTGTCACGAAAGGAAATTTGGTCTGTTCTACATGTGGAAAGCAATGCCTGCTTGTTTTTGCTCGTTGCACCATGTTTGTTGATCCCTACGAAGCGTAGAGGGCTTACCCGTTGAGCTGACAATAATGGGGTAGTGGAGTCACCGGTATGAAGACAAGATTAAGACGTACAAATATATATTACGTTGCTCCTGGCCAAGGCGCAGCGTGGAGTGCGCTCGCCAGAAAGAAAGGCGGTCAAATAGGCGGAGTATTTCCACTATCCCGATATCCCGCTATCATGTAGCCAACTTATCACTGGAAACCCCAACAATACTCAGCCGTCATCATATCCACATCATATTCAAGCATACAATCAACAGCCTCCCTGCTTCGTAAATGATACGGTATGATGCTATATTGTCATATCATCAGCGTAGAACGATTCAATGAAAATTACATTCAATCAGTATCCTCCTAGTACCTCTGTGACATGAAAGATTGCAACACAATAGTCCTTAAAAAGCACTCCATAAATCTAGAGACACAATTCAGGGACAGTATTCAACGTCAATCTTCACGAACCTAAGATCTACCTGGTAAGTCGTAAAATCCTAAGTCCAAATACAAAAACTCAAATCCGAAATTCATAGACCGAAAACTCAAATCCGAAAACTCAAAAATCGGCCTTATAATCAGCATTCAGCTTTCCTTATAAAACGGTTGTCAGCTCCATAGAACAGGGGTGCCAACAAGTGTGATTGGACAGCAGTCTCAAAACTCACTTTCGAATGAGACAAACGCCTTCCGGCTGGGTACGTACTAAAAATCCATTCAAATTCCAAACGCTCAAATCCCGAGAAAGATAATGCCATACTAGACAACGCAATCGTGAAAACAGCAATGTTCAAAAACAAAGAAACAGTTACTTGCCTCCCTAACTACCATGCACTCTTTTAAAAGTACGAAAATCCAGCTAATATATGCAGAATAATCCGTCAAGAAACAATTCAAACCAGCTCGCGAAAAAGTTAGTCGCCCTCGGGTTCAAACCAAGGCTACGGTAGGGGGGGTACCCCCATTTTCACCGATGTGTTTGAGCCACTCGCACGAGTGGCTCTGTACCCCACGGATGAAGATGGTTTAGGCACTTGTTTTGGCGCAGCTTAGATCGCCTTTGCATTGCGGATTAATTTCGTCAATGTAAAACATGAAGAAAACGTAAGATCGCATAGGAACAAAGGGGTTACTCGCGCGAGTGACCCCTAGCCACTGAAATAAAAGGCCCAAAAGGGGACCCCCCTACCGTAGCCTGGGTCTTCAGACGTATCGAACTCGTCGAGTTTGAGACCTTTCTCCTACTTAACGAGCCAAAATACTCTCAAGTGGTCAAGCGAATCCTTCCCCGCACAAGCGTTAACAGGTGGGCGTGACCCCTCTTCGCAGGATGAAAACTAAACGGTTTGGCTCAGCTGGGTCTCATTACGGGGCTAGTCGAGAAACCCATAGACTGATCACGCAGGGATGACCCCCGGTAGTTTACCAAAAAATCGTTGCCGTCCCCGACCCCCAAAAACAATATAAACTGGACGATTTGGCTCAGCTGGGTCTCATTACGGGGCTAGTTGAGAAAACCGTAGACTGATTACGCGGGGATGACCCCGGGTAGTTACCAAAAATCGTCACCGTCCCCAAATCCCCCAAAAAATATAAACTGAACGATTGGGCTCAGCTGGGTCTCATTACGGGTCTAGTTGAGAAAACCATAGACTGATTACGCGGGGATGACCCCGGGTGGTTAACCAAAAATCGTCATCGACCCCAAATCCCCCCAAAAATATAACCTGAACGATTTGGCTCAGATATCATTATTAAACAGTAGAAAAAACGAACCTAGCGTACTAAATCATAACATATTCCACCGTTCTCCCAAACTCAAATGTTCATCACAAAATCCCGGTGAAACCGAATAACTGGACCGGCAAGTGCCTTCGTCAGGAAGTCTGCGTGTTGCTGCTCAGACTCTACGGCGACAATGTCAAACTCGCCCCTGAATACAAGCTCACGGAGGAAGTGGTGCCTAATGTCGATGTGTTTCGAATTCGACGCGCACACCGGGTTATGAGCCAGGTGCCTTGCCCCCTTGTTGTCCCCAAAAACCGTGATGCATGCGGAACCAAGGCCAGGCAAAAAAAAACTCCACACGTACCGCAAGAAAATCACCTCCTTGATGGTGTCTGCTAGTGCTACGTACTCGGCTTCTGCGGTCGAAAGCGTCACGCACTTTTGAGTCCTCGAAAACCAGCACACGCATGCTCCTGCGCACATGACAGCCCCACCAGAAACCGACCTCCTATCAGTGGCATTGCTGGCGTAGTCTGCATCCGCATACGCAACCAGCTCCAGTCCCTTACCTCTCTGAAAAGTAATGCCAAAATCACTCGTGAAAAAAACATACTCTAAAATGCCAACCGCTGTTGTCCAGTGTATCGCCCTGGGCGAGTTGGTGTACCTGGCTACCGCTCTCACTGCGTTCGCAATATTCGGACGTGTCTGATTGGCAAGCCACATCAAGCACCCTACCAGTTCACGGAAAGGCACCCTCAGGTTCAGTCGCATCGAACTCTTCGAGTTTAAGGCCCTTTTCTAACGGGTTTCTTCTGCCCGAGCTAACGCCGAGCTTCAAAGCTGTGTTTTCAGCGAAAGCTTGCTGCGAGATCGTTAAAGTGCCAGCAACCCAATATCTAGAATACCGGCAGCCAGCATACCACCTTAGCTCGCCAAGGTTGTTAATCGGCACTAAGCGGTTCAAGTCTTCGCAGAACTAATCGCATCTAGCCTTCCGTCCCACTGCGAAGATATCGTCCACATGAACTACTGTTGCTATGGAGACAGTTCCAGACTCGACCAAGCGCAAGACACACGCGTCTGCTAGACTCTGCTCAAAACCAAGACTCTTCATGTGCGATAGCAAGTGGTTGTGCCACGGTCTCGACGATTGTTTCAAGTCGTAGAGACTGCGGTTCAAGCGTACTACCTTACCAGACATCTCACCACAACCCCGGGGTAGCCGCATCAAAGCATCTTCGTCTAGGTTTGACTGAACAAAAGCCTGCTCTGCATCGAAATGACACAGATCCAAATCTAACTCGCAAGCAATGGCACCCAACAAGCGGATGCAGGACGCCGTAGACGTCGGGGCAAATGTCTCAAAGAAGTCGATACCTTCACGCTGCCCGCAACCCCTCGCTACCAAGCTCGCCTTAGCCCTGGTCGCAAAGCCAATCTCATTCGATTTCCAACCGTACACCCACTTCGCCGAAAGAACATTCAGGCCGTTTGGTTGCTAGATCGCGCCAAAAGTACCCGCGTTCTCCAGGCCACCATATTCCTTCTCCATGGCCTGAATCCAGAGATCAGAATATTCGTCGGTGAGCGCTTCCGAGTACGAGTTCGGCGTCAAGAGTTCACTCACCGGGCGCGAGGGTAGAGGAGGGTTCTTGTGAGGTGGGGCTTGATGGTACAGTACATGACCAATACCCTCCCGCGCCGCCATCAAAGACAACAGTCCATGTTGCATACCCCCCTGATTGCGCGCGGTTTGCCCCCTGGTGCGTCCCAGTTGAGCTACGCCGTCATTTACAGTCTGCGATCTGTCAATTTCTGCCTGGTTGCGAGCAGTCTGCGCTCGCGTGCGCCCCAGGTGTTGTGGCTCGCCACCATCACCAGCTCCTGAGAACTGGTGTGACAGCGGCAACGACTGTGACTGAGGCGGCTGTGCCAGGCCTGGTGGCGCCCTCGACGTCACCAGCGACGGCTGTGCCGGCCCCGGCGACGCCCTTGACGGCACCACCGGTGACGACTGTGTCGCCCCCGGTGACGCCCTTGACGTCCACACCGGTGACGGCTAAACCAACGCCTGTGACGCCCTTGACGGCACTGGTGTCGGATGTGACGGCACCGGTGACGTCCTTGACGGAACCGGGGACGACCTTGACGGCACCTGTGACGCTCCTGACGGCACCGGTGACGCCCTTGACGGCACCGGTGGCGGCTGTGATGGCACCGGTGACGCCCTTGACGGAACCGGTGACGGCATCGGTGACGTCCTTGACGTGACCGGTGACTGTTGTGCCAGTCCCGGTGACGTCCTTGACGGCACCGATACCAGCTCATGCCATACCTTCCCGTCCTCCGGGGGCATCTGCGCCTCTGACAAACTCGGCCCAGATGACGGGGTGTCCTTGGCCCATGCCGCAGGCAGCAACCCAGCAAAGGCTTCCCGCGGATGCTCCCAAGTAACATCACGGGTGTACGACCGGCGGCCGGACACAAGTAACACCTTGCAACAGTCCCTCGGGTGGTTGCTGCCGCTGTTAAAAAAAAAAAAAACCTGTGCCTTCGGCTCAGATTTCAGCGTCCGCTTCACATGATAAAAGCCTGGCTTTAGAAAGGGGAGCAGTCGCGGGAACGGTGCCCTACCATACAACTTTTGGTAAGGCGACAACATGCCCGTCCTGTCGCTCACCCTCGCCGACACGTTGATGGCATCACTCGCGTGCACGCACGCTTCCGCCCATAGAGGCCCTGTCGGCGGCAGAGGCACGCCGCCGAACAGGCGGGGAGCCTCCAGGCAGGACGCCATCGCGGCCTCCAAGACTAGGGCAATCCTGCGCTCGACCACGCCGTCGTACTTTGGAGAGTCTACGGGCGTGTATTCTCGGCGGATACGGTGGTGGTCTAGCAGCGTCACGAACTCACCCTTAGTGAATTCAGTACCGTTGTCTGAGCGCAGGCACTCCACAACGGATGGGGTGCCCTGTGCCCGAATGTCAGCCAGAAAACCAGCGAAAACAGCGGGCACGTCGGACTTCTCCTTGAGGAAGTAAGTCCATCCAAACCGAGAAAAATCGTCCACAATCATCATTAGGTAGTGGTAACCACCAGATGACGCGGGGCGCTTTCCGGACAGGTCTACAAACAGACGCTCAAAAGGTTTGGTCGAGCGACTGTTGGTGGATCTCGGAACTGGCATCCTCCTACCCTTGGCTTCGGAACACCCAGCACAAGGGACCAACTCTCCTACCACTTCTACACCATGTTGGCGTGCCGTCTCGCGTAGGGTTTCAGCATGTGAGTGGGCTAGCGCAACGTGCAGGTCGTGAATATCGATCCGTTGCTGCTTGCCAGGGGCCAATACTGCGTTAGCCATGGGGGGGTCGGTGATCCTAGTTGCGGAGCAGTATGAGCCAGCCTCTCTGCGTACGAACGAAACACTCCCCCCAAGCATGTGAACCCCCTCGGTGTCCATGGTCACACGGAACTTTGACATCACAGCGTGTAGTGAGAACAAGTTAAACTGGACTCCAGGCACGTATCCACGTTCGTCAGCCGTACATGCGTGTCACCACCCTGGCAGTGCATCAACAGAGACAGCTTGCCAAAGCACTCGACGCCCATCATCGTCATGTCACCTATCACTAACCTCTCCTTACCTACCGGAGGGGGCTCACAGTCAAACATCCCAGTGGGGTCCCCCGTCACGTGATACGAAGCACCAGAGTCGGCAACCCACTCATCTCTACCGCTACCCCCAGAAATGTCACGAGGCGTCTCTTTCATTTCGGAGGGGTATTGGATTGGTTGGGCAATCTGCGCGGTGAGAACGTATGGGTCGTCAGACGTGCTTTTGCTATGCGTGGATTCCGCTGCCCCTTGAGAGTCATACGGGGAGTGGACGGTCGAGGGGGCGTACGGTGCTGCTGCTGCGGCAACGTACTGTGGAGCATAGCTAGTCGGAGCGTAGTCACCAGCTCCGTAGGGCTCATGGTATGCTCCGGCCTGCCAATTTCCGTCGTATGACGCTGGTGAGGGGCTAAACGATGCAACGTGCGCGCCTAAATACCCTGAGCTGGGTGGGTAATTTTGCGCGACGTGCGCGTGTGCGTGCGCAGTGCATTGAGCGGCAGAGTGCCCCGGTTGCTGACACTTGAAGCATAGCCGGGGAGCTATCGGGGTACCTCTACGTGGCGGTCCCGATCCTGGCGGTGGCGGGGGTCTCGGTGGTAGTGCATCAGGCGGAGGTTGAACTGGTACATATCCCATCGGAGGTACATTACCAGCGTTCCCAAAAGGAGCCAACCTCAAGTCATCCCAACGCCACTGCCCATATACCGGATCTAAACGGTACGGTGGGCCCACTACACCGCCATCACCACTTTGGTGCTGCTGCTGCTGCTGCTGCTGCTGCTGTTGCGACTGCTGCTGTTTCTGTCTGTTTTTATGTTTTCCTTTCGAGTTCCTCCCCATCCCATTGCCCCTTGCACCGGCTGGTTGTGCACCGCCGGCGTAGAGAGCATGTGGGTCATCTCCCTTCGACTGACCCTTACCCCTTCCAACATTTTGCTTGAGCGACATGTACCCGTTTCTTACTACCTCTTCAATGTTTGAACGAGTCAGGCCAGGGCTAGACAACAGGATTTTCTTTTCCACTTCATAAGACGCTGAGAGGTTCTGGACAATATGTACATTAACGTCATCCTCATCCTTTGTACCCCCTAGCATTGCAAGTTTTTGCAATGTCTTGTCTATGCGGCTCAAGTATTCTACAGGGTCTTCACCCTCTGCAATTGAGATGGAGTCGAACTCTTGTGCTACCCTTCGTTCTCCATGATTGTATTTGGAGCATAAAAATCGGTCATGACTTTCCACGCTCCGCTAGGTGACTTGGTCTCTAGCATCCTGGTTAAACACGGGGGGTCAGAGTCCTAAGCTCCCAGCAAAAACTCCCAAGCCATTCTAGCATACATGATTGTCGAAGCCGAGTGCCTCAACAGCAAGTCCTCATTCGTGAGGGAGTCATCCGCTACTCTAAAAGGGTTGGGTGTCTCTCTGTAGGCATCCCTGCATCCTTTTATACTAGTGAACGACGTGAATTTCTCTTTCCAGAGGGGCCACGTGTCCCTTTTACTATTAAACTTGGGGGGACGGTTGCTACCAAAATCCCCGCCCGGATGGGCCAGACCTTGCACAACAGGCGCAAGCGACGGGGAAGAGGCTGGGGCTTCGCCTACCTCAGCTCCCGGTGTGGCTCCTTCCAGGAGAACCACTCTCCTCTGGAAGTCTGCCAGCTGCTCCAAAATGGCGGGTGTAATCCCGCCTCTGCTCCCCTGGGATTCACTTGAATCGGTGTCCCCCATGGCTCCGGCTGATTTCTCCAGCTATCTCTCTTCCGCAGAAGAGCCCACGTCACTCAACACCCTTTCCTTCGAACAGGGATAGTACCGCGTACGCGATAATTATCGTGTTTGTTGATCCCTACGAAGCGTAGAGGGCTTACCCGTTGAGCTGACAATAGTGGGGTAGTGGAGTCACCGGTATGAAGACAAGTATAAGACGTACAAATATATATTACGTTGCTCCTGGCCAAGGCGCAGCGTGGAGTGCGCTCGCCAAGAAGAAAGGCGGTCAAATAGGCGGAGTATTTCCACTATCCCGATATCCCGCCATCATGTAGCCAACTTATCACTGGAAACCCCAACAATACTCAACCGTCATCATATCCGCATCATATTCAAGCATACAATCAACATACCAAAATCGCCAGGTTTGGCGGCGCCCATCATTGCCGAGGTTATGTACGACAAGGGGGGTCCGGCGGCTCCGCTGCTTGTCTTCGGCCCGACGATGATCATCACGGCATTTGCGGCAGGTGATTTCGTTGTTGTTGTTGTTGTTGTTGCTGTTGTTGTCGTGGCGTCAGTGGCCAGTGTAGCTCGTTCACGAGAAGGACATACTTTTCTCCCCGTCACATTTTTTTTTCACCGCGCAGCTCGTGAGTACGTGCACGGAAAGACGGTGGTAATTCGCGGCGCTTGACATGCAGCTCCATTTTTTTTTTTTTATTGTTCACACTTTCACTGACGTTACGTTGTCAACTGATGGGGTACGTTGTTTGTTGTCGCCAACCTACTGCGCTGCTGCCTGCTGCCGCGGGGTATATCTGCCGTAAGGTCTTGGTGAGAGTTGGACGATACGATTCATGCCCTGACGTTATATTTTCCATAGGCAGGATATCGACAGGTGCCGACGTATCTTTATCTGACTGAAAGTTTTAATACTATCGCCCGCAATAAATATTCCACCAGATCCCCGGGGAATACCAAAACCAACACAAAAACATTATGCCCGGCGGCGCATCTTAACTGTTACCCTCTGGCAGGTATGATTCCCATCGAGACCGCCGGTCGCAAACTGGACGACGACAGCTGGGATCGTAGATGATCTGCCACACTAGTGGTCGTCTATGGCCCCCGCATGTGCGCTATAAAGGGAAACACCAGCACTATAGCGGGCAACCGGCGCTATTGTACTCCTCATGCTGCCACTGCGTTGGTTGTTCCCAGCTGTGCCAAGGGGCTTTGCAGGCATTATAGCGGGCAACCGGCACTACTCAGCCGGCGCTATAGGGGGACCTCTACCTCATTTTTTATTGGTCTTGGTGGAGATGTGCTTTTCACTGGCAGTATGGACGGGCCGGAGGAAGAACCTCGGGCGAAGGGAAGCTAAGCTTTGCAATCGGAGCTGAAAAAATGCGCAAACACAGCGTGGTGTACGTAAGGTGTGGTGTATGAACTTTTTTTTTCAAGGTACCCGGGTGTTGAGTTGATTATTGATAACTGGAATTCGCGCACCTCCCGTTTGGAGTTGGAGCGAGATGCAAGATTGTAAGTTTTGATCTTTAGTATTTTTCACTTTAATTTACGATGTTTTTTCTACTATTATTGGTGGCAGTCACTTGTCTGTCATCCCTCACGTAAGTGGGGTATGCCATCATTTTGGCACGCTTCGAGCGGAGAATTTTCAAATGTGCGGAGGAAGGCAACTGGATGAAGTGAAACATTGCCTAGCAAGAGACTCGTGGTCCTTTTCTATGTTTGGTATCTAATATATGTGCCCAGAAGGCATCAGTCCGACGCAACATGATTTTACCTGGCACGTGTAAAATGGTCCATGCATTTTTGTAAGAGCCGATCTGCACGATAATAGCCGGTCCCTGGGTAAGCCCACATTGCCGTATCTCGACGTTGACGTCGTCTCGGCCAGGAACGTTGCGTTTCTGCTCGGTCGTTTAATTGTGTTGGACGTGCGTGGGCCCTGATTGCTTGCCTTTCTGTCGTGTCCTCTCACGTTGATGACGACCCGACCGCGTCCCGTAACGTGCCCAGACTGTTTTTGCTGTCTGATTATCTTTGTACTTGCGTCAGCTTTTCACCTTGCGCGTTATCAGTACGGCTAGTGCTGGAGTCGGCTGTGAAGCACCTCATCGTCTTCGATATTTCCTACAAAGTATTCAGACCTTTTCTCCGAAGTATGCGCATTGGTTTTATCCCTTCTCAAGCGTCTGTGTATCTGCGTAAACGACCCTTTAGTCTGACTACGTAGTGTTGTGGTATCCCACCACAGAGGGGCTATTGGCTCGTTGAATATGGTTGGTCTCTGATTCGCTCCTGCATGAAAACACGAGAGCGAAACAAGGGACTGATATCGAGCACGCGTGTGTGGTGCATAGATTGCCAAAGGCTAAATGGCAGCGGTAGTGGTTGCCTGGGTCGGTGTTGCCATAGCATGACGTGACAGCGTTGTCTCAGTTGTCTCAACTTGCCAAAACAAGTAGATGGTGGACTTGGACGGATACGTTTTCCCGTGTTGAAGATAAGGGTTTAGACTATCACCTATAGAAATAATAGCATTGGTTGGTTCATTCCTTTACTCGTAGTTGTATAGCAGCTGCGTGGTATTATACAGGATCACAGTGAGAATGTTGTGCCAGTACGTCCTGGAAATAGTCCTGTTGTCATAGTCTCCGGAGGAGGGAAGCACGGTTGTCGGTGTTGGGAAGCGCTCTCCTCGTGGTTTCTGGTGTCTGCATCCGAAGGCGCGCTGATTAGACACAAGAAGGATGGCATTAGAGAGTATCGAAAAAAAAATAGAATACGACGTGGAAAATGGTCAGGGGCGGTTGCTGATGGTCGGGGAAGCTTCCAGGATTTCTAATGTGAAGATATGAGAAAAAAAATAGTTACTACTCGTACTGCTGCGTTGTTGTGGTGCTTAGTGATGAGTTATTAATACTTTTTGGTTTTATTAGTACTCTAATAACCCAATATGTATGATTTTATTACCTGTGCTACCCACAACTGCTGCAGCAGTGGTAGTCGGGATTATCTAAAGAGAAAAATAAAGCTTAATCTCACCACATTTCTACATATGTTCATGCACATCGCGTGTCAAATTAACTCCTCCGTTGTATTTGCAAAATGATATACTACAATTGGCTGTTGACCTTAACCCTGACAACATCCGCAGGACAAACGAGCGGCAGGTGTAGCACGCAGCTTGCAAAGAGGAGTATCGACCCTAAATTTGTTGAACTCAAATCGCGCAAGAGCCGTTTGCAATCCCTCCCCCTCGGTTCCGCTCGTACCAGTTGAACTCCTTCGTTCAATCTGCTCTTACCCTATCGCATTCGAGTGCCCTCTTGTCGTGACCGGTTGCCCCTCTTACGGTAACTAGCCCCTTCGCCGCCATGAGACCACCACCCCCCCCGCAACAGAGCACTGCGACCACTGGGTGTTCTTTTGCGGTGGAAGTCATGTCGGCGGCTTTGTCAGTGCCGGCGTCACTATCTCCGGTTGGAGTAAAATTACGCTCGCTGCAACCTCCTCGTTTTTCTCGGTTGGCTTGTCCACCCCGTCTACTCTGAGCTCGCTGAGTAACACGCTGTCTAGTACTGGTCCTCGGGGGCGTCGATACGTGGTCTTGATGGGGAGTCGTCTGGGAACGGGTCGTCTATGTCCGCACCCGGAACGTCGCTCAGTGGCGGCCTCGACAGCAAGTCCGGCATCTGATTGTTGGCCCCGGTCGCCACTGGAGGTCCATGTCGTACTCCATCAACTTGAGCGCCCACAGGTGGAGCTTCGACGAGAGGTCCTGGTTCTTGAACAGGCACGTGATCGCGGAGCAGTCAGTGATGAAGACGAATCCACACCCCCACAAGTACGGCCTGTAATGCTGGATGGTCCATAACACCGCCTTAACCTCTCGCTCGATCGCTGAACGCTAGACATCAGCCCTTGACCATGGGTGGCTCGCGTACCCGATAACGCGCCCTGCTCTGGTGTCCTGTGTAAAGGAGGCTCCGGCGCCAAGCTCGCTGGCGTCGGTATGCAGCTGAAACGCGTATTCCCAGTCAAGCAACGCCAGCATCGGTGGCGACGTGAGAAGACGGATCAATGCCTTCAGAGCCTTGTCCTGCTCCGCGCCCCACGGCATTGGAAGCCTTCTTGCCCTTTTGTATGCGAACCACTCGTGCCTGAAAAAGTCCGGAATAGGGGCTACGCGCAAGCCGTATCCAGGCACGAACTTCCTGAGATAGCTTACCCGAGCCCAAAAGCGGCCGAACCTCCTCTACTGTGTTTGCCCGAGAGATTTTAGTCACACTTTCATCTTCGCTTGCGATGGCTGTACGCCCAGTCTGCTGCCAACCATACCGACGAACTCTGCGGTGCGCACCGCATCGACTTGGACAGGTTCACTGGCAACACGAACTGATTGAGCCACGCCAGTACCTCCTCCACAAGCTCTTCATGCCCATCGACATGTTTGACATGAATAATGATGGTGTCGAGCCATATCTGAGCGCCATTACTTTTTGATGGGCCCAGCGCCTCCTTATCGTAGCCCGCAAAGAGTTTTTCACTCCAAATCCACAGCGGTTGAACATCCACAGTTCACCGTGGGCGTCGCGAAAACTTTCTTGTGGTTGCCTTTCTCCGCAACTTCTAGCTGGGTGAACCTCGACGCTAGTTCGATGGACGTGAAGCAAATGGCGCCCCTCAGGTTGTCAAAGATGCTTGCGTGTCCCCCAACCCTCCGCTGGTGGACTCCAGCAGCACGCTCAACCCCAGTCCAGACAGATCCTTACCTTGCCACCCTTCTTCCCCACCACGACGCAATTAGCCGCTCTCGCAGACTGCGACCGGCGGATGGTCCCTACCTTCTTTCGATTCGCCAAGTCGATCTGGATAATGATCGTTTCCTCCGGTGACCCTCGTCGCTGTTTCTCCGCGTGGGGCGTGCGATGACTGTCAATCAGAGGCAGCTGCAGCTTTGGCGGTTGCACGCCGGCACATTTTTCGGGTTCAGCGGGGACACGTGGCGGTATCTCTTCAACATTTAACAAATAGCTGGCTCCACACGGTCGCACGTCTGAACAATGTTGGCCAGCGACAAGTCCACCCCATCGGCGTTTTCCCCCACACCTTCCTGCGACGCCTCAAGTGCTGGTTGCAACTCCCTCTCTGATGCGACGTTCACCGGAGGGACTGCGTCTAACACCAGGCGCATGCGCTCCTTGTCACTCGTGTTGGCGGCGTACATACAAGCAACATGCATGCTTCAGTACAAAGGGCACTTCCAAACAGTTTATCACCTTGCACTGTAGCGGCGTTCTGGGGTATCACCATTGCGCTCCTCGCGCAATCCCCTGATCCGCCCCCATCTCCATATTGTATGACGACTTCGGTTCCACCACCACCATTGGCTGTCTTGAGGTTGGACTCTCTTAGTATATAAGCATCCACCTGCACGCTTACGAAACCCGGCACCACCGTCTGCCGGGCTTGTCACATCTACCACTGCAGGGTCCCAACGTCCTCCCAGGCCACCGATCCCTCGCTGGCCGTCGGCGGCTCGACTGTTCCCGCTGGTTCTCCTCCTCCATGGGGCGGCTTGATGGCACAGAACTGCTCCCACGTTACCCATCTCTCAACCACGGTTAGTTCGACCTGTGCTTTGTTCGGTTGGACAGCTGCCTGCCAGCTTACTGCCTTCTGGTCCGCCACCTTCGAATGGGAGGCGCCCGGTCACGAGAGGAAGAACACTCATGGTGACTCTGGTGCCGCCTTGAAACCTCCACCAAACGCGAAGCTGACACTGCTGCCGTGCTTCCCCAGAAGCGCTGCCCCTACAATTAGACCCTATGGGAGACCCTCGACCACCCGCACAAGTACATTACGCACTGGGTCTTCCGTGCTAAAGACAAGCGGAAGTTCACACGACTCCGGATTTTTCTCGCCAGGGGCTGTGTTGCTCGTGGGATTGGCTGCCGTCAACCACCCCTGTCCCCTCAGGATTATCATCAATTGTCCCTCCTTCCGCTGCGCTCAACTGAACGTACGAATGCCGCAGAGAATATATATCTCCGTCCCCTGTGTCAACCAGCACTTCTACTGGAATGCGACTACTAGTCCTGGTGTGATGCTACATGAACGCACGCACCCACACCTACTTAGCTCCCGCACCTATGGCCACCACGTTGTGTGATGAGTTAACGCGTAGGGCAGCTAACGTGGGATCACTGTGCGGGGACAATGGAGACGTGGTCTGTGACCCCATCTCCACTGTTCACCTGTCCCTCTTAGCCGACACCGCACGGAAGGTATGGCTTCTATCCTCCTCTTCCCCCCGTTTCTGTGTTCGATGCTCGCGTTGGCTGCTGTCCCCCGGGGCGCATCTTCAGGCCCGGGAGGCATCTGTGCTGGCTTCGCTCCGCACGGCAGTGTATGCGCTCAGCATCTCGGGAGCCGTGAGCATGCTTGACTCCAGCTCGGAGTTGGGGCCTTGCGCTGAGAGATTCCAACGGGGGTAAATACCGTGTGGAACCACGTCCGCGTCGCAAATCACTCGACTGTCCGCGGCGTCAGAGGGCCGACTTGGGCGCGCGCAGGGTTGGTTCCTTTCTTAGATAACTGATGTTCGGGCATGACCCACGCTGTCCCTTCAAACTGTGGAGTGATCCTCGTGAACTAGTCGACGAACACCACAGGGTCGTTCCTCCATGAGAGCTCGCCTTGAGGAGCTACGGTAACATCCACAAAACCTTCCTGGCCCTTGACGACTCCCATATCGCGTATCAGGTATTATTTTGTTCACAGCCCTTTGAGCGTCCTTCGAGTTGCTATATCCCACCACCTTTACATGGTGGGCTGCAATCTGAGGTTGTCCTGCCACGGCTGGTTGGGGTGTGTGTGCGTCAAGGCTCCCCCAAATCTATGGAGTGGGGCGAAGCAGTTGCAGGTGTGGTGCTCCATCTTGCGCGCCGTATATCGTGGACGGGAGCTGCGGCTAGAGTAACATTTGCGCCTGCAGCGCTACGCGAAAGGGTGACGAGCAACAGGATACCCCCCTCCCATGTCACTCAGGCTCCACAATTGCGATATGTAGCCTGCCGGATGGCTGGAAGAGTGCGGTGGCTGACTGGTTGCCAATGTTTTTGGGGCGGCGCCTGCATCGATACCCCTTGCTGCGGCTGCTGCTGATGCTGCTTCTGCGTGGGCGGTGGCGATGGCGGTCGTGGTGGCGGCGGAGCCCCCTCTAGCTGTGGTTGCGAGCCCTCCGGCGATGGGCCAGGATGCTGGTGCTGTTCCGGCCTCCCCTCTTTAATGTGGTGGTGGTACTCTCGGGGTGCGCTGCCGTAGCTACTATCATGGCTGCGGCGGCAGTGATGTTCTTTGGGGTTGCGGCTGGGACTGCGGCGGCGACGGCGACAGTCCTTCCCGTTGCTGCTGCGGCTGTGGGGGGGACTTCGTCCCTTGCTATCGCAGTTGCGGTCGTGGTGGCGGCGGCGTTTGTTCCCGTCGCTGCTGCTGCCGTGGCGGCATGCCTTGCTGGTGCGGCCGTGGCCATGACTATCACGGCGGCTGACCTCTCGGCCATGGTCGCTACTGCTGTCGTAATCGATCAATGGACGGCGGTCGTCGATTGCGCCACCTCCTGTGCCTTGCCGCTTGCCTCGGTCGAGATCATCGTCGATTGCGTCACCCCCCGTACGTCTAGGCACCGGCCGCGGTCGGGGCTTTTGTGTCTGTACGGGCACGACCATTGGCGCTGCGGTCACCAAGGTAGCCCTGGCCGAGGCTCGGAGGTGCATGACCTCCTCCACGTGGGCCCCGTTCACTGTTTTTGGCGACATCTCGATCCCCTATTTTCCTCTTCCTTCACCTTTCCTTTTTTTTTTTCTTCTTCTTTTTCTTCTTTCCTTTCTTTCCGCTCCTTTTCGTGCTTCTTCCGGTTGTACGTTTCCGGCCCTGGTGGTGCGCTCGGCATATTGATAGAAGCACGGGAGGGACGGGATCCACAATGAAAGAGTATATATCTTGCTTTTTGTTTCAGCTTTTGTTTGCTACAGTGTAACATTAGCGTAATATACCGTACTGATTGTTCGCCGCACTTGTATTCGTACGTGAAGGCGGTATTTGTTGTGTTTTCTAATTCACATGAGAGTCATACCTTGACTCTAGTGTTTTCTCATTTGTTGAGGATCATGCCTTGATTGAAACCAAGGGGAAGTGAAACAGGGGCATATGATACCGCGTACGTGCGAGTAGTGTTTTCAATTGGTCTGGGCCTTGTATCCTCAAGTCTTGCCCACCCCACCATCGGTAAACGGGGATATACGGTCGGTATTATGAACATAGCGTCTGGCGTGTATCAACACCGTTTGTTCGCAGTTGGGTTTTGAACAAATGCTTGCATGCGGACATTTGTTAGACACGAACAAACATGCTTGGGTTCATGATGGACAATGAGCAGCAGACGGACGTGCGCGAGCAACAGACGGACGGGACACGAGCAACAGGTGTGTCTGAATGCTATGACCAAACGCCAGTTTAAAACGAAAAGCAAGCAGCTGGCAGAGCACCAGTGGCAACACACACAAGTAACTGCAAAGGCAGACAAACCTAAACCCATCGCGTACATATGATACGGAATACTCGAGGAATACACACAAGGCACACGCATACAGGTACATGGCACGAGGTACCTCCAGTGTCATACGGCATAACACATCATATATGATGTTACCCGGAGGATACTCCCCTGCTTGGCAATATAAGGACCACTGCGTAATGACACTAGTCATCGAATAGTTATTACAGTCCTAGACGGAGTGCTACACATTCTGACCGGATTTGTTCGACGTGAGGTTATACGAGTTCCAGCGAAGGGTCCCCTAGTAGACCTTCGATCTTTCTGAATTGCATTGCGATGAGCGATCTTCCTGTGTTCACCATGAAACAGCGGGGTTCAAGTCTCAGATCCTGAAGGTAGCTTGGTCCCTCACATTTATCTGTGACTATCTCACCTGGTGCTTTACGTTCGTGAATCGCCTCCTCGTCCAAGGGTTTGGAGGCCCTCTGAATAGGAGAATCGTAGTCACATGGAAGTCGCAACAGTTCGAACGGATGATCAACTAGGAAACAAGCGCGATAACAGCGACAGCAGACACAACAGTGCCAAAGGGGCAAGGGGTTGGTAGAGGAACTCACAGGTCACCTCACTTGAACTCCTTGTTTCAAGGGGTAGAATTCATAGACACTGGACGCTTCCTTGATTCCACATCATTGGGTTTTCTTGCAAGAAACCGGACGCTTTCCCATATCGGGGAAATCCTCCATGCCCCTGTCCAATGAAAAATAAGGAGCTTTGATAGCTTACCTTTTGCACACAAACAGACCCTCCGCGTGACTCTGATCAGCACAGCCGCCACGCGACGCGCTTCCCTTCCTAGCGCTGCTGCGCTTCAACAGTCGACAATGCACAACTTATATGGGATGTGAAGCCAAACTGGGGTCAAACCATAGGATCCACGGGGCAGGAACACGAAAACGCCAAGATAAAAAAAGGGGCAGGGTCAAGAGGGGACGGCCTGTGGGCAGCACAGTCAGAACTGGCGGCAAAGCCAGGGTATGGAGGCCGGTTTCGTTGAACCCTGGGGGTAGGTATGCCAAACCAAGGCAAGAAAAAGGGCGCCAAGAGGAGCAAGACCTAGTAGATGCAAAGCCAGGATGGAGGTCAGTGTGCTTGGACTCTAGGGGCAGGTATGCGGAAACAAAGTGGGAAAAGTAACCAGAGGAGCAAGACCTCTTGGCTGCAAATACAGAACTTAGGTCGACCGTTGGGGCATGTACGCCGTCAAAAGAGAAGAAAAACGAGCCCAGGGAAACAGATATTTTGCTACAAAGCTAGACCGGGGTGTTACTACGCGGGGGCCCTTGGGGGCAGGTATAATCACAAGAACGAGGAGGGTCTAGCAGACCTGACAAATGGGCTGGGAAGGCAGCACGAGACGCCTAACGTGGGACCTACAGGGGCTAAACAAGACAGTGGAAGACCATATCATGGTACGAACAGACCATGGTTCGTCGCCATGCACAAAACGTGGGCAGAGTACACCGGCGGTAGAAGTCGGGCGTAAAACCACAAAGACGAGCACTTGTCGTGTTGTAGAAAGTAGAACAACTGATGCCCAAGTTCAACTTGAAAGCGAAATCACCATGGTGATCACCGAAAAGCTAACAAATGCTACATTGAATGCGGCAAATAAGACAGAAGGCATACTACTACGTTAAAACGTTTATGGACCCTCAAGGATGGCTAGACTTCGAGGGGCTTCGGTGGGGAGCCATGAGGTGATAATGCTGATTCTGCTGCTAGGTACTTGTCTTCAGACAACACGGTTTACGAACAAGTTCTCGCAGAAAACGAAAGGAAAAGGCTACTACGGTCGATAGCTGCGCACATCTGTAGCCGTTAAGGGACAAGCGTCTCCGGAAATGGCAAGGAAGCCTAATAATAGCCGCGGGGCATGAACGAAGAAACGGCAGGGTGTGCTTTCCGAGCATTCACGTACTGTAGAGACAGAAGGGTATACGTTCCCATCGGTGGCGCATGGAGAAGAAAATGCTGGGATAGAAAAACCAGAAGTAATACGACGAGTTGTCGTGATTATACTGCGAGAAAATCGAAAATGGGGTCGTGACATACAACGTAGGACCCAGAAATGTTGCTAAAACAGCAAGCACATGGTGCAGACGACACCTCGGTTGGCAAATAACCAGACAGAACTCTTACGATTTGACGGGCTGATACTATGAGCCGGATAGAGGGGGGGACATCAACTAACGTATGGCAATAACAATGCTAGCGGAGCGCATGCACACAGTGCAAGCGAAGTCTAGGATAATAAACGACCAGGCGAAATGACCACGGTTTAGCGCGTTGTCACTATATGTTCGCATAGAGAGTGGGGTCGTGAACGAACATAAACCCAGAAATACTAGCAGAAAGTCGATGGCGTCAAACTCTGGAATCTGGCCTATTAAGCGCCATTCGTATTGGAAGCGAACACAAGAAAATACAGAAAAAACATACACGAAAGAACACGGATGCCTAACAGAGAAGGGGGGACTTGAGCAAAGCGATCTCACGGAAATAAGACAAGCTCGACGCCTTAAATAAGCACCTATGGAGTGCGTAGCGTTGTAGAAAACAGATGACGGACCAAGGAAGGCATACCACACCTGAAAAAAACAAGCACAACGCCTTGAAATAAACACCTATGACGTACGTTGCGCAGAAAGCAGAGGAACTGCCAAGCCAGATATACCACAACGGTCGTGAAGACAAATGCGACTCCTCAGTAAGCACCAATGACATACGAAGTGCAGAAAACAGGGGAAAATCCAAGAGAAAAATACC
Organism: Undaria pinnatifida; assembly: GCA_012845835.1. Taxonomy (NCBI): domain Eukaryota; class Phaeophyceae; order Laminariales; family Alariaceae; genus Undaria; species Undaria pinnatifida. Next base: position 92,548 of record JABAKD010000026.1, read on the forward strand.
ACATCGGTCGTGAAGACAAATACGGCGCCTCAACAATCACCTAAGTTAAGACGTACGTAGCGCAAAAAATAGGGGAAAGGCCAACACAAATGCACCTCAGCGGTTTCGTGGATTGCTGATTAAGGCAAGCTTGACCGGTGGAGAGAAACAAAAACAAGGCAGGTATGCGACGAAAACCTCGCAGGACAAACCGGGGGGGAGAAGAAGGCTGAACCATCACAACTCTTACGCCTAGTTACGATAATATGGAGAATTCTAAACCGACAGCTGGAAGACCAGAGTAACATACCGACACAAACACGCATATGTGTGTGCTGGTCAAGCACGGATGTAACCAAGAAGTCAAGGCAAACAAGAGGCATCGTGGAACTGACTGAACAACAAAATCAACCCTGAAAATATCAATACGCACACAAAATTCAGAAAGCACGGTTAAGGGGAGGGGCAGCAGAACCGAAGGGTAAGTGCGACTGAACGCGGTAATACCCTGGCTACAAACCTCTGCGTCGCGTAGCGTTGCAGACACGCCGATCTGTAGTTGATGCTGCGCGAAGATGTGCAGTAGGTGGGCCGCAAATTGGTCTTGGAACCGGATTGTGTAGGGGCATGGAGAAACATTCAACGAAACGCGGCCGGTGGTCGTACGAGAGTGTGCTGCGGCGCCCCGAGTGCGAGACGGTGACGTCGGGGTACGCGGAAGATGTGGTAAGAGCGCTGTTGATGGCCAATGGTCCGGCAAAACGAGATGAATGGCCTTGAACGGGTGCGTTGGAGACCTCCAAGCGCAAAACAGTGAGGATAGGGTGATCGCGGACGATGCGGTAAGGGCAGTGCAACAGTAAAATACCGAGGCTGTAGCAGTTCAACATCGTCGAATGAGGTGTCGGTCGCGTACTGAAATGTGCGTGTCCCGCAACGTGCATGTAGACGTGGGCGTTGATGCTGTAGTAGTCCTCCAAAGTGGGCCAGAATATGCCTTCGGTGTTTGTGGCGGCGAACTTAGTTTTCCCGCGGCGTGGATGACTGCATGGTGGCTGGGATAGACGGTGTAGAAGGACCGAATTAGTCGATGACGGTGGTGACGCCGGGATCGATTGGTAGTGGCTTGAAGGGGAATGCCTACCGGCGCGGATGCTGCAGGAATCGGTGGAATATGTCCCAAATGGTCGGCGTTGACGGTGACGATGACGCCGGAGTGGGTGGCAGTGGCCAGAAAAAGGGGCGCCTTCAAAGACGAGGTGGCTGTTCAAAGGGGTGGGCAGAATACTGAAGGTAGTGGTTGCGGAAGACCGAGACGAAGCTCAGGTGAAGGGTGGAGCTCTGGTGAAGGTGGAGCTCTGGTTGCGAAGCTTAGGTGGTTACGAAGCTCTTATCATGGGGCAATCGCGCGGCAGTGGGGGTTTTGATGATTTTGGAAGTGGGGCCACAGATATTGGTGAGAAAAACCGTAATCGGAATGGCGGTCCCACGGCTTCCAGCGGCGGCGGTGGAGCGACGACGGCTCTGGGGAAGACGTCATTCAACAAAGGATGAGGCAATACTAAATCGGATGCGCCAATGGTGGGCGCTGGAAGAACGATGGGCGGCCTGAAATCCGATCCAGGAGGAGCGCCAGAATCCACAGCACCTTTCCCGGGGCTGGCTAGCGAACCGGAGGCGATGTGGTGGGCCGAAATAGACCCGACGAACGGTTTAGAAGAGCGCTCGATGATATCTTGGTATAAACCCAACGGCAAAAGTTGCCGAATCAGATCTCAGTGAAATGTGGTGTAGTGCATCGGGCAGGAGGGGGGGGAGTTTGAGCCCGCCCAAGTCGCATGAAAGGTGCGCGGTTTGTGCGTCGTCGGTAGAGGGGAGCGGATGGTGATGTTGGATCGGACGGAAGGGGGAACTAGTCCACCCAAAATGACAGCCAGAATTCTCGCTAGTCTGCATCGCGAGCGAAGAATGGGTGGAAGGGTTCGATTACTGACTGAAAAGGTCCCGTACCAGGCTCGGCAGGTTCAAGAGCCTAGAAACGAAGAACGAAACTCCGAAAAGGGGAGCGGTGGGATGGTAGAGGCGGGGCGGGAGGGAGGAGGAGCGAGCCTACCCTCAAACCGATACTTGGCTGGAAAATATCATACCCAGAATTTAAAATGACTCAAATTCAGAAGATGGAAGCGGCGGGATGTGGTGAGGGGTTGAGAGAGACGAGGAAACGAGCACACCCAAGCCGAGGCCAGGTCATCATCGGAGGAATCTTGCCGGAGCCGAACACTGCGCAGCTAGCTAGCTCGTCGGGGTGGAAGCAGAAGCCATTGGGTTAGAGCTATCGGGTCGACCCGGGGGTCTGAAGCTACGGGCACGGCTAAGGGCGGATGTGTGGGTTGCGCTCTTTGATCTTTTCTTCGCGCTCACACAACAACATAATGCTGCAAACGAAACCGGGGATAACACTGAGAGCACGACATCCTGGGAGAAGTTCAAGGGGCCAAGGACCAACCAACCGATCAAGCCCTATATCCGGACATGCTTTGACCAGTGACTTTTCGACTGTGACTCATCACGGGCCCATTCGACCCGACCCGCATGAATCCCACACCTCACGGATTACTCGAAGTGTGGCGGGTCGGGTCGGGTCGGGTCGGGGCAATAAGCTTTGAAATCTAGCGGGTCGGGTCGGGTCAGAAGATGTTCATATCTCACGGGTCGGTTCGGGTCGGGTCAAGATGTTTTAAATCTCGCGGGTCAGGTAGGGTCGGGTCAAGACGTCTCGACATTTCGTTTGTAGGGTCGGGTCAGTTGGCCCGACGCAACCCGACCTGTGAGGTTTGACCTGACCCGTGAACAGCCCTGGAAAATGAAGAAAAAAGCAAAAATATACACGTACATAACGATGCATGGTACCTGGTACTGCGCAATGCTGCCTGGTACTGTATGTTCGAGAGAAGCCCAGTGCAGCAGACCACGGCACAGCACCGCACCACAGGGCAAGACACTGCACCCGGCACGGCACGGCACTGGGCTGGGCTGCTCAGCTATAGCTATGCTGAGCTGAGCTGGGAGTGGATTTTTGGTGATTCAACAATGTAGTACAGTTTCGTGCAAACCTGATGTTACATCTACCACTGAAGTAGCACCGGTACCTGGTATGATACTTCGCATGACACCTGGCTTGTACGAAAGAGCAAGTACAGCAATGCACGCAGCACGGCACAGCACCACACAGCACCACACACCACTGCACCGCACCGCACGGCACCGCACGGCACCGCACAGCGCTGCGCTACTGAGCTAGCGCTGCGACGCGCTGCTGAGCTGAGCTGAGTTGATGATGCGCCAAGCTGATCCTGCTGGGACCTGGTATGATGGAACTTCGTACAACAAAAAATATCTTGGACGCTACACGCCTGCTACATCGATACAGCACTACTAGCGACAATACATCTGGTTGCGGGACGAGGCTCCGGCTTCACCCTCGAGATAGCTAGCGTCACCCCCGCCCACCCTCAGTACAAATAGCTTGCTTAAGATTGCGCCCCTTATTCTAGTGATTGCCTTGAGGTGTGGGTGTAAGGAGGTCAAGACGCCCAGCCCAACCGGGATGCTCCACTCGACGACTTTCACCGATGAGCAACGCTACGTGCTTAAGATTACGGCTTCCAGCGGTTCTGGATTACAGCACGAAACTACTGCTTAACATTCCGGACCATCACACCATGAGCCCACCTCGACTGCATGTTGGCAGCTACATCCGTGCTTGTCCCAGGACGTACGCACTTTTGAGTAACAGCAATGGAACCGTCAACGACGGGGACCACCGCTGCACTAGTGTTGTTTGCACAGCTGCGCCTGGGATCGAGGGGCAGCCCTGTCATTAAGACGGAAGACTCGCGATCATACATGACCAGGATATGCCCTGAGCCCCCTTCCCCGTCACCCTCGCCGGCCTCGTGCATTGCGTGAACACGGACCACAGTTCACTCCTGCTCATCCGACGTTTGAAGCCAGGACCCACAGGGTATATTCACCCCGCTCCTCGAGCGCCACTTACAGAGACCCTCCCAGGACCTCGATGATACAATACCGAATCCCCCTTAGGGAGCACGCGTGAATTCAGCCTGCCTATTCTCGAGATCAGCCAGCTGCTCCCTCGCCGACACCATATCACAGTCTAATAGACAGCAGCAAATGACCACTGTTTGGCAGCACACCGGAGCCAGCCTAAATTGAACTACCTTTTCTCTTAGATGTTCCACGTCGTCACAAAACGTCCGGGCGCAATAATCTGAAATTTACCCCCCCACCCCCCACGAAACCCCTTTGTACAGGCGTTTCGGGGTGAGATAGTGAGCCCCCGCAACGAAGCAGCGGCGATGACAGCCTTGCTCGCCGGTCTCTGGCGCAAGCTCGCCGGTCAAAGCTCGTTCAAACCCGTAGACCAGACTGACGTCGTCCGAAGCCGTCAAATGCCGGAACTTGTTCACCATCATGCAACGACTGTCGACACCTACCACTGCCCTCCCAGTTCGAATCTGTAGCTTTGGCAACGATACACCCGAAACTGGCATCGGCAGAAGCAGCAATCACATTGTTTAATTCGCAGTCGCCCTACTCCCTTCCAACACGCCGCGTTGCAAACGAGCCACTCCCTTTCGGTCTCGGCGTTCCCCACCGAACTCTCCACCTACCGACCTCGTTCCGCCCCCCGCAACAGAGACACTTTGTCCCGCCCCCTACCAATATAACCGGCTTTCTAACAGAGTACCCCTGTCCCGGCCCCCATTAATTACGCCAAGAAGCACCTGTCGATTCCTCCTTGCCCTCTTCCACCGCGATGTGTAACCAAATAGCCGCGTTGATCCGGTCTCCATCGATCCCGCCGAAACCACGGCCCACTGCTTGCACGCTTCTGACCACACGCGATCCAACGAAGCCACTGTGCTCGGTTTCCCGTCTTTCCCCTTTAAGTCACGGCCTGGTGGTGCTCCCTACGGACTCAAGGATATCAGTCACTTCCTCCATCTGGTTGGTTTGAATTCCTCGACAACGTCACCAACCCATCCACGACACTGCCCCGCTCTTTCCAGGGCCCCGAGGATACGTCCTCCCTCTGGGCAATTTGCGCACTACCGGAGACCCTCCCCGAACCTTCGCATCGTGAATAACTCCGGGATAGCCGCAGTCCTCTTCGTGAGCAACCCCCTCCACCTTCCATCTCCTCCCTGACGACCCCAAAGCCTCGTGGACATCCCCTCCCTACATACTTCGGCAGAATAGCAATCGCTCCCCCGCCACCGCAACCCGTTTGGAGATAGCAGCGGCTCTCATCGTCAACGTCTGGTTAGACCTCCTTTGCAGAAACGTTGGGGCCACTACCTCTCTTTTTCAAGGAAACCCTGCCCCAAACCACCCCACCTTTATCAGGCCACCAACGATACCTCCCGGACAGCTTTTCAGTTCACCCACCATCGGAACCAGGCCAACGATGATCATTCTGCCTTCCCCCAATGACAACAAACCCGCGGCTTATCACTCCCGATCTAGCTCTTTAGCTGTTCCCCCCACTATCCGGACCCAAACCACCAATGGCCTTTCAATTTTCCTTGACCACAGAACGACGGACGACCTTGCAACCCCAGTTCACCGGCGCTCGCGCGTTCTGGCTTCCATCTACACGATTTCATCCCGATAGTTTCCCCCCCAGCCAGACCCAAACCATCAACGACCCTTCAGCCTTCCTTGACGACACAACCACGGATGACCTTTCCAACCATGGTTACCGGCGCTCGCGCGCCCCTGCTTCGGTCTACACTGCATTTCTCTTATTAACCTTGGTCAGCCACCACGGCGTACTAGTTTCCAGTCGATGGTTTTATTTTTCCTCGCGGCACGTCTCCTTTTTTTTCAATCGCCGACCAATTATTTCTGTTGACATTGAACTCCAAACAGTTCGTTTCCAACCGGCGGTTTCAAATCTCCCATCCGCCCCTGAAGGCACGTCTGTGACGTCACTGCCGCCAACATTTTACCCCAACTTTCATGTCGGTTTACCATCTGTATCTGGGAATCCCCTGTCCGCTCCTGAAGGCACGTCTATGACGCCATTACCGCCTTCCCATTACCATACCATCACATGAACCTGTTGGTTTGTTCCTTTCCGGTGATGACCTCTCCAAGTTGGGCATCGGCTTGGGGGCTCGTTCTCTCGTCCATCCCAACCCCTCACCACACTCTTCCGCAAAAAAAGAAGAATAAGAACTGAGCCATGGTATATTTTCCGACAGAAGCGGTATGGGTCACGTCAGAAAACGGTGACGGCCGAGCTGAAAAGCCGCGGTACGATGTACGGCAAGAAGTTGGTGTCAAAAACCGGCACGAGACTGAGTTAACCACTCAGCGTCGCGGACCGGGGCAAAAAAACAAAGTGTATTCTGCTGTACCTCACGGTGGCGCGGAATGGTTGCGGTGTACTGATTTCTGTCGTCTGCCCTATATATTAGGTCTAACAAGATAAAATCGTGTTTCTTTCGACAGACGGGGCGTTTTCGCGCCGGCCCCGCCACGCCGACCTCGGCGCCGCTCGCCCCGACCGACGCCCTAGGCTGCGGGGGCGCACTCCCGGCGCCTCACCCTCGTCCTCGCCCCGTGGCCCGCGCAGCGATCTCTCGAACCCGAAAAAATAGCGTCAGTTTCGCGGGGCCGTTTTTGGCGTGTCCATCGCCGCCGCACTGTGTGCCCAGGATAATTTTTCAAAAAAGTTCAGCACAAAATAAAACACCCCGCCTCTCGCCAACACGAACGAGATCATGCGATCCCCACGCCTTACGAGCACCGGCACACGAGAACATGCGCAGCATCGAGCATGGTTCCGGACGCCACAAACAACTCGCCTTCTCGGGCTCAGCAGCACTGCTGTTGTCCACGGGGCACCCTTCGCGCGAGCGTGCCGGCGCGCTCGCTCGAGCTGAAGGCGGGGAACAGGTTGCAGGGAGGGTTTCTCTCGCGAAGGAACTCTGCCCGGGTTGCCCCCACAAGGTACCGCACATCGTGATATAATAAAGAACAAGCAACCTTATATTCCCGTCCATATACGTCCAGATACGAAATGTGAACCCTATTTTATGCGAACCCTATTGTTTAGAATCGGTGACGCTATTCAGACGCCGTGACCACAGCCGCAAAGATCTTTTCCAGGTCAAATTCCTAGTAGATGATGATCCTCCTCGACCCAGAGAGGCCGGGGCTGCCGATGTTCGTCGCAGTTTAACGCGTTTTGGCCGAGCAAGGGCAGCGGGAACTGTGGCGTTTGTTGTGGCGTGGAGCGCAAAATAACACAATTTGTACCGGAATAAAATTAACGGCTTAGTATTCACAATAACATAGAAACGGTATTTACATTTCTATACATTCGTTGCGCTGGACTACTCACGAGCACGGGCACCAGTCAAACTTACAATGGTATCGATAGTTAGCTCAGTACGTAATAGCACCTGTTGGTGCAGTACAGAGAAGCAGAGTCACACCAAGGTTGAGCAGCTGTTCATGTGTTTGCTGCTTGGACACGAGCCGACGCATGTGGTTGGGTTACGTACGCACTACTGCTACTGTTGCTGTTGTACCAGAGTAGTACGTTTATGTATATATACTTTCCACTGCTTGCTGCTGATGTATGACATCATATACCGGTACCTGGCGTTCGCGTGGAGGGATACGGCGGAATCGAGTGTACTCGTGACCTGTCAATAAACACTGCACGTGCATCCATGCATCAATTTGCTCTCCACTCTAACTGCTCGTAACAACGTCACAACTTTGTGTGGCTCACATCTTTGCGTGCGGAGGAGTTCTCCTAGCAACTGTGTTGCTTTGTGACTCTGAATGAACTTCTGCAGTCCTCTGCTGCTGGCAACCGCGAACGCTCGAGACTGTGGAAAATAAACTGCTTGCTGGTGTTGTTGTAGTGTGGTGGTGGGAGTAGTGCTGCTGCTGCTGTGGCGTATAGTTCACACGCAAGTACACGATCTGTATCGAAAGACGGCCACCGGCTGCGGCGTCCAAAATCTGAGCGGCTGAATTGCACGCGTCTCTTACCTCTCGCATGTGCACCGTTTTGTGACCATAAAGGACATAGAGATGTGCCAAGCAGTTTGCAAAGTTGAGTTTCAACCAATGAATCGGTCGTACTCACAATTGAGGGCTCCTCATGGAGGGCGGCGATTTGCTTTGATTTTGCCCTTTTAAATATATATATATATACATGTATGATCATTCTTTTTTTCGGGTATTCGGTCAGGAGGTTTTTTTCGTCTCGGCCTCAGTATGCGATTATCGGAACTGGAATTCTCGGTCAAATAGCTTCGTTCGAGTGCCGTCTTCGGCGGGCGGCTCGAACGCCCCTCGCCCTGCCTTATCCGTTCCGCACCTCGACGTGAACGCGGATAGACGCTGAGCGAGACAAGCGAGAACTACGCTTTTTGTGTGTTTTGGACGGTATACGCTCGAGCTATTCTTGGATCTTGGCATACGTAGAGCTTCAACCAATAAATCAGGGACAACATTTTCAAATTGGCGTCATTTCCAAGTTGGCATCGAAATTTCTTGCCGATGATGCTTTTTTCATGGCCACCTTCAAGCGCTTGCCCTATCGTAGCTACTACTACTGTGTGTCGTTTCTTTTCGGCTCAGTGGGTATAGTTTATATAACCAACAAAGGATGTGCCGTGAGTACAATTCTCACCCAGATCATATTTGGTATTCAGGAGCGTGCACGCTGGAGACTTTATGAATGGTTATGATGGATGTTAGTGTTCTCCTGAGTATTACCAACTGTAGTACGTGGAGAGGGGATAGCTCCGGAGATCGCTCTTACGAAGTCGATGAAAATTGAGTTTTTTTTTTTTTTCTCCTGCGGACGAGGAAAAAAAAACTTAAGCTCACCACACTTCCACGTACTTTTATACGCGTCGTGTGTAGATTTAACTCAATTTCCTTCGCAACCCAGTGCAAACTGACGTGTCCTTCGGATCCCACTACAGCGATAGCGTGAGCTGTCCCTATCGGCGGTCCTCGCTACTACACCGGCGGCGCAAAAAGCCGTTGTATACGGATGCGTGAGTATGTCGATTCGGCCTGTCCCCTGAGGGTCAGGTTCGGTGGAGAGAGCCACCCGGAACGGCATCTTTCCAGGTAGTGTGGGACTTGCGCAAGCTCACCCACTATCAAAAGCCCCGGCCATGGTCTCCTTTCCGCCTAACTTGGTCCCGTTGCGGTCAACCTTACCCATCCGGGCGTTGGTAACGAACTGGAAAACATATTTGGTTGTTTGTTTGCATAACCCACTCACTGTGAGTGTTACTGAGTAAAGTGACCGTGGGTAGTGCTATGTATCGTGAGTTCGATTCTTACCGACTTCATATTTGTCTTTTTCGAGCATGCGCGCCGACGACATGTGAATGGTTATTTTGGTAGTTTAACATATATACGTAGTGGTACTACCCACTGAGCTACTGGGTCAAGTGATTAAGTATAGCTCAGTGGGCGGTGCTGTGGCATTTCTCGGTCAATTTGTTTTGTTAGAAGGCCGCCGTCCAAGCAAGAAGCGCGCAAAATTTTGTATTTCGAACGGTACTCTCCAGTTATTCTTCGGATATTGATGATGGGGAGGTTGATAAAATATAACTTGGCAAGGCATTAGTTTCAAATTGGCGCAATATTTTGTGCCAAAACAAATAATAATATTACTGTAAAAAAAAAACATGGTACTGCGGGAGGGATCATAGTAGTGCATTTGTTTATTGAATTTCGGTAGGTACACGTACATACATGGATAGATAAATACGTGGCAAGCGCACGCATGACAAAACGAGAAGGAGGTAGGAGTGATTACGATTATTGCGCCAGGAACAAACACACAGCAGAATTGCGAGTGGCTGCGTCCCCGGGGCCTCGAGGATTGTATTATACAAGTTCCTCCTGTTGTTAAGCTGCGCCATTCTCGAAGGTGGTGCTGAGTAGACAGTAGGATGGCGTGCTTTGTTGTTGCTGTGGTCCCCGATCCCGTTGCTGTGGTCGTTTGCCGGTCCAGTGCAAGCGGTCGTGAGTTGGTACGTAAGTGACAAATAATTTTGTGTTGCTTCGTACTTGACGCGCTCCTTATCGCTGCTGATTGCTGATTGATCATCTCTTCCGTGTTATTTTTTTTGTCTTTTATTTTCCATCTTCTGGACATACAAGCCGTGGTCACAGGTGTTTTTCCTTCCCCCCCCCGGTTATTGCCTTCATTTGGATTGGCGCATAGGGTTCAGCTCCCACTGATGGTCGATTTTCCATCGAGTGTTGTTAACTCACGCTCTCGCGCTTTCCGCACGTCAATTAGTGCACAAGACGAAAAATTATACAAGTACGCACTCGAGGAAATTCGAACTCACTAAGCTGACCTATACCAGGCTCGAGGATATAATCTGATACGCCACCGGGGCAGTGAGTGATGTACGGTAGAGCCACTATCCCCGATAGTCTAGTGGGGTTAAACTTGAATACTAGTCGCAGTCACGAACTTTGATGCAGGGATGGTTCCAGCTGAGTCTACAGGCCTCGCCCTTAGGAAAGCGGTAGCCCCTGATCCCGATAGACTCCGTTGCCGGCCCTTGACCAAGTCTCGTGTCTCCTTCTCGCCTTGCCATTCGCTTATGTCTCGCTGGGCCTCGTCTCGAAGGGCTGGTCCAGCTTCTACTTCGGTCCTGCTGTTGCCGATATCTTCTGTGACAGACTCCTCCATCTTCCATCGCAAGGAGCGTTTCAACACGTGTTCTAGGTCCGTGGTGGAGGAGCTTCGAGCGGAGTGAGGAGTTTGCTTGGACCACAAACACAAACAAAACACGATGTAGAGCCCCATCCGGAAGTCGTCGTGATTATTAAGGCGCCAGGCATATCTTCTAGCCTCTTCATCAGACCTAGTTGGGCATCCTTTTTTTCTCCAACGGTTTCTTCTACGAGTGTGTTCCATCACAGGAACGTATTAGATGACCGTACGTATAGACAGCTGTGATTCGAGAGGAGTCAGGGATTGCATGCCACGGAGCTTGGCGAGAGTAAGAGGGTGGAAGTGAGGGGTTACAGGAACGCCGAAATGAAAAGGAAACGGACAAAAGGAGATCAAGTACAATTGACAGTGTGCGCCGTAAGACGAAAATCCAACGCGGGACAATAGAGTTCATACGGACGAGGCACTGATACTGAGGTGGGAGAAATCAGCAGTGAACGAGAGGTTTCAGAAGTCAGTTGCTGCATACTATCCCGTAAACGATTGTGAGATAAACACGACAATACCGTGGTATTGGTATTACCACCGTACCTCTCGTTGGGGGCCTGCGGGCCCTGGCTGGCGGTAATTATCTGTTTCGGAAGCGCAAGGGAGATCTTGCTTTTCAAGCCTCGAAGGCGACGGGTGGTGTACTGCTGTACGAGCCGCGACCAATCCACGAGTCTAGGCGAACGCCGTTCGAAAGACCTTTGGGTGGGACATCAAACGCCATTAGGCGGACCTCTTGGGAGGCGCATTACATCGGCCAGGTTTTCCCGCTGGATTAGACTTTCCGCAGGGGGAGGCAACTCGGAACGACGATCTTGACAGTCAGGGAGGGGTCACTATACGAGGACCCTAGGAAAAGGACATCCCGCAGGGGGGGTAGGAGGAACTCAAAACTACCATCACCATTGTCACGGAAAAGCATAAGAGTGCTTAACGCTCACGGCAGGCAGGGTGGTTTAGGGTTGCGAAAGTGTGGGCACCCTCGCAGAGGCGAGGGTGCCCATAATGCCAGGAGAGGGCAACCGCCAAGGACAAACTGTTAGAGGGTTGGGGGGAAGGCACACTAGTACCTATGCGTCAAGAGAATGTTAGAGTGTCTGCAAGCACGGCTGCGGGAGCTCAAAGGGCAATAGGCCTTAAAGAGCGGGAGGAGAACGATGCGTTACCGCCCAACGTACGGGGTCCGTCGGGGGAACTACTGTCAGCAGGGCGAAGGCAATGGAGAACCTTACCATCGTGGCTAGCAGGGCGATCACACAAGCTAGGCGGGTTATAGGGCCATTTCCTCCCTATGGCGACGCCGGCGGATACCCGGACCCAACAGAAACCGGTTAACCGTAACAAAGAAACTGCAGCACAACCAGCAGTCACGGCAACAGCCCAGTCATTATGACCATTGCCAGCTGGACGAGGACGGGGGAGGACCCTCCCGGCATGGATGCAGTCTAGGGACATGGGAACATTCCCCGACCCAGGAGGGTTACAACAACAGACAGCAAATGGGGAGGAGTCGCAAACCGGTTGTCTCGGGCAGCAAGGAAGAATAACCATAGCAGGGGCCATAGATTTTACAACGGTTGCGTCGACAAGTGCTTTACCGGCGACAGTGCCATTGCCGGTAGGGGACGTACAGCAGACGACGGCCCCGGCATGGACACGAGCCCGGACAGGGGGGTTGGCCCTTGCAGGAGGGGTCCTCCGGCATCAAACGCCGAGTGAGGCTCAACAGGAGGGGAACCAGACGCCTACGGAAGACGGGAGATGTATAACGGAGGGACGGCTGGCGTTGGAGCGCGCAAGACGGACGACTCTCCCGGCAAGGGCTAACACAGAGACAAGAGTACTAGGTGTTACACCAGGAAGGGTCCAGCAGCCCTCGTCGCGCCGACTGATGGCCTCGAGTGATAGGAACGTTCCCCCGTCTCCCCACACCAACGGGGCTCCGCAGAATAGGACAGCATCAGGCGATCGACCCTCGCTTCAACCGACGTTGCGGCAGAGGCGCCGTTCTCCATCGCCAGCTGCGGTGGGTCGAGCGATGGTGCTACGGCCGGTGGGGCGTGGGAGGTGAACGACTACCCCGGCATGGATGCACGCGAGGACGGTAGGGGGGTTGAATCATCAAGCGTCGAGTGGAGCGCAGCAAGAGAGGGATCGGGCGTCCGCGACAGTAGGAATTCATCCATCGCAGGTCCCGCCGCTGGTGGAACGCGACAGTATGAATGCAGTGACACAGGGCCCAGGTGTCGCATCAAGTGGGCCCCAGCAATTGACGTCGCGTCGGTCGCTGCCAACGACGGGTGGGAACGCTCCCCCTTCGCCCCGCATCATTGGGACTCGGAGGAATAGGGCAGCATCATGTGATCGGCTCTCGCCACGACCGATAACGCGGCCGAGGCACGGCTCGCCATCGCCCGGTGGCGGTAATATCATAATCACTCCGGCTTCGCTCCTACCAGGAATCTTAGGGCGCCGGCAGCGGTCCATCTCCCCTTCCGCAGGAACACCGGTGCGCTCGCACCAGCGGCTTCTGTTCACTTTTACCGAAATCACACAGAACCAGAGGGCCTTGGTGCCTCGCAGAGACAATGCAGCTGTCCAAGGCCGTAGCCCGCGCCCATCCGAGAATGTGCCTACCCTTTCCGACATTATAGCCAATGCCCGAGCGTGGAGCAACATAGCAGATGCGACGGCGGCCGGTGCGCAGTTGGTATCAGGCCCCCAAGTGGTAAATGGGCTTGGTGGGAGACATTGCCTTCCTAGCACTTATCAACGTTCCGGGAGTGGGACCTCACGGAGACGGAGCCCTTCGCCAATGGAGGTTGAAGGTAGACACATCCATATTTCGCACCTCGTAAGACAGGGCGTCACCGTCATACTTGTGTCACCGGAGGCGTTGGTTTGGGTAGGAGGAGGGGTTCGATCCCTTCCCATGTCAGGAGAAGTCGAGGAGGCGAGGTAGCGCCCATGGAGAACGGGAGGACGAGCGATGGACCCTCCCACTCCCCTCTGTGAATCAATGAAGCAGTTCTCGCGCCTCAAAAAGCCCGTCGTGCGACCGGAAGCTCCGTCCGGCGAAGGATTCTATTCAGGTCCACCCCTGAGAGGACCCAGCAGGGTTATCAGGCTTTCATCTCCAGCGACGGTGTCCATAGTACGCAATCGGACACGGCACTAAGGTTCGGTGACTCGAGTTTCTGTTCCCAGGATGCACGTCGTGGAGCGAACAGCTTTGTTCTGAGGGGTCTTTTAGGAGCGGGAACGTCTACGAGGACTAGTAGGAGAGCAAGCAATCCTCCCCCCATACCACCGGGCGCGACACCGGGCTCTCGGGACTCAAGTCACCGGTATCGAGATGCTCGATGCGCAATAAATAATTCCTTCCGGAGGGGAAGGGCTGGGGAGTCTACGCCTCGCGAAGTCAGCAGGGGTACCACGCGACCATCAGAGTGAGGCAATGTCTCCCCCCTTTCGGCCATTAGGCGCAGCACCGAGCTTCCGGTACTCCAGAGCGACGCCTCAAGAAGCTTGTCTCGCCGGCGGGAGCCTTGTGCGAATGGGACCCTTGCGGGGCCAAACAACTCCTAGTAGTCAGCCGGAGTGTCGGACGACGCTCAGAGGTGGCGGCGCTCATGGCGTGACAGGGTTTGGGTCTTCTCCCCCGCTACCACCGGGCGCGACAGCGGGTTCCCGGGTCTCAAGAACGCCCCCCTCCCACCCCCGCCGAGAGAGAAACATGTGGAGGGCGACGTCAAGAAAGCACCGATCAGATGAGAGTTGACCCTGTTCGAGGGAGTACACCTCGATAGATAATCCGTCCCGTAGGGATAGCCGTAGGGCAGGGGCGGGAAGAGGTGACCGCCAACCCAACAGTGGTAACGCACCGGATAGAGATTCCGATGAGGCAACATCGCGACTAGAATCGTCCACATCTCCGGCAACGGCAGCAGGTGAGGAGCAATGAGCAACGAACAGTACACCTGCGGAGGGCCTCATCTCCTCCAGGACGAGGGCGCGCACCCGTTTAGCTGCTACCATCATCGCACGATCATCGGACGGGGGAAGGGGGAGGCAGCTTTTCACTGGGCGTTTTCGCGGAGTGTCGCTTTACCAGGCAACGATGGCGCGGATGGAGTCGTCGGCAACACATTCCCAACCAGCACAGTCGTTGCCTGAACAACCTACGGACAAGCCTGGTGCATCACAGCCGCCGACAATGGAAATGGTACCACCCCTCTAACTGGACCCCTTGCACTTGGGGATTCGAGCACATCCGTCATATAAGGTTCGCCGCTAACGGGAGATCCCACATTTCCACTTGGGGGTTCAATCACACCCGTCATAGAAGGTGTGCCGCTAGTGGGAGAGACACCACCCCAGACATTAGGGCCTGCACAGGCACCGATCTTCGAGTCACGCTCACCACAGCCTACATCAAGCGGAGAGTCTCAATCGTCGATACAGCCCTCCCTAGTGATATTTGTGCCCGCCTCCACCCCTCCGATGACACCGCAACTGCGATCAGCTACCTCTCCATCCGCCAGGCCACCCACAACGTCATCGCCAAGTCCGTCACCGTCACTGCCGCCGCCGCCGCAGCTGCCCACAACTGGCCATCCCTCGACAGCGACACCTATCTTGATACCGAGTGTGTTCCTTGCGCTCGAAGCGCCATCGCAGACAGTGGTCAGGACGGCAGAGGCAGCATCGCCAAGGCCGTCACGGACGACGCCTACAAGGACGGCGGAGGAAAGGGGTCCCCGGCACCCGAACCGACGCCCGAATTGCCTCCGTCTCCGCCACGGACACTATCGCCGACGCCTACAGAAAACCTGCTCCGGGAGGAGCCCCCGGAAGACTGCTGTGTATGCTATGGGGCATTGGCCTCTCCTTTGGTATATTTAGAGAGCTGCTCCCATCGACTGCACCTTCCGTGCTACGCCGCACTCCGAGCCAGAACGGAGGCCGATCTACGGTGTCCGGCATGTCGGGAGACCGAAACAGTCAACGAGGCCGACAGGATGGCGCTCCGTCAGCACAGCAATGAGGTCATGATGGAGGTGTTGACGGTCGCGCGACAAGTGATTCCAGCTGACGGGGAAGCAAGGCTAACAACAAACGCCACAAGAGGAGGCAGGAGGCGGCGAGCGATATGCAGCGTTTTCCCATGGTCTGGTTGAGGAAACTAATTACGTACAAGTGTCCTGCTCGTGCGACGTACATCGCCGTTGTAGTTTAGGCTGCTGCGAGGATGCAATCCCCCGAGCTAGGACTTTCGGAGGGGTACACTTAGTCACTTGCCCGAACCCGGCTCTGCACGACGAGCATCAAGAGCTCGATCTACACCTCCTCCTCCAACAGATTCGGGCTCTTGGCAGGTCGGTGAACACGACGGAAGAACACGAGATCAACGCCAGGGTATCTGCAGCTGAACAGCGCCTTCGGAGAAGAGCGCAAATTACCCCAAAAAGGGTGAACTTATCGCGGAATCCCACAGAGCGAGATACGGAGAACCACTACGGAGAACGGCGGGGCACAATCTCCCAGC
This sequence comes from Undaria pinnatifida, assembly GCA_012845835.1. NCBI lineage: Eukaryota > Phaeophyceae > Laminariales > Alariaceae > Undaria > Undaria pinnatifida. The sequence goes on from JABAKD010000026.1 coordinate 108,891, forward strand.
AACAAGTGCTAGCGCCGTGTGTTGTCTGTGGCAGACACTTGGAGGATGACCAGAGGCTCGCTTTGGTGGCTGGCTCGTCCACAGGAGGTGTGCCGTAGAAAGCGCAGCAGGAGCAGACGGCAGGGGGAACGGCCGATTTTGGGTAGCTATCTAAGACGGGACAAGAGTGTCGCGTCGGAGAACGTTCCGACTCATGGCACTAGTGCCCAGAATCCACATACATGAGATGCGATTGCACTACCCCGGATGGCGCTCACCAACAACATTTAGAGACATTGTGGCGATCACTGACCTCGGGTGTAGAGGAGGCCATGAGTCAAGGTGAAGGTGATCAATACGTTGAAAGGAGATTGGAGGAGTCCGAGGAAGTTTGGTGCACGTACTGCGGGTGGCCTCGTGATAACCCTAGTGAGGAGTTGGGGGAAAACGACGCTCGAGTACCCGTTCCGTGCACCCATGTAATCTTTGTGCACACCCGCTGCATGCTGGACCGCGCGGGAAACCTCGCGAGAGGATATGCAGATCCTAGGCCCTGCGTCGCGTGTCGCTCGGCGTGGCCGGGAGGAAGACGACCTCCCCTCCGGGCGGAGCTGGCCAGAGGGATATCCATGGACAGACATGAGGGAAAGTGGGGGATGGTGAGAGGTGCCCTACAGTTCGCCACCCACGTTCACCGGAACATCTCCGGACTGGAGTCAGCCAGCTACGTGACGACTGGCATTTATGGTACGTTTGAGTTCATGTTACATGCGCACGGAAGAAGCTCAACCCCCTCGTTCTCGCTATGCTCCCTATTTTGCAATGCGCTGGACCTGCCTCAAGGGGCATGCCTCGATTTTCCCCGACCGAGGGAATGGGAAACGGCGGCAGGCCGATGCCGTACGCTGTTCCCTGCGTACGCCATCCAACCGCAGGATATCTTACTCCGACTCCAAAATCAAAATCAAAGAATCTACATCGCACCTAACGTCCAACAGTATCTAGTAGGCCTTGACGATAAATGCGAAGAACGACTAACGAGTTGGACCCTCGGGGTCAGAAGCGCGTTGGAAGCGGGTGATACGCTTCCTTCCTTCTCAACAGCGATGGCAGCGACACCGGGGAGAACGCAGCGGGCGCTGGAGAACGACCATTTACACACGGGACCAACTGAACAATGAGGCGCTGCTAGGAGTGCAGCTGAGAGGCGTCATGCCGCAGGAAACAGGGGTGTATCTCCCTGCGCCTACTGCGGGCGGGCACCAGAGGAGCCTACTGGGGATTCGGCGGTGGACTCTTTATGGGCACTTATTCCGTGTCCCCACGGAGAGTAAAGGACATGCCCGCTGCATGCTGGACCGTGCGGAACGCCTCGCGAGTTGGCATGCAGACCCACAACCATGTGTCGCGTGTCGCTCGGAATGGTCAGCAAGAAATCGGCCTCTTCATCCGGCTGAGCTGCCTGAGGACCTTCCAAGGCCACGCCCGGGGGAAGAGTGGCCGGCAGTAGCGGGAGCTCTGCAGTTCGTCGAACTCTTGGAGGAGGACGGCCCCCGGTTGGACCCAGCTAGTTACGTCACGACTGGCTCCCACGATACTTTTGAGAAGATGGTGAGGACCCATGGGAGTAGCCCAATCTCCTCGTTTCTGGTGTGCTCCCTGTTCGGCAATACTCTTGGCCTGCTCCAAGGCGCCTACCTTGACTTCCCCCGACCGAGAGAATGGAGAGCAGCCGGCGGTCACTTCCATGAGATCTTCGCGGCGTACGGCATCCGCCCGCAGGATACTGTACTCCGACTCCCGAATCGAAGGATTTACATCCTACCTCATGTCCAAGAGTTCTTGGCCAGTCTCGACTAGACGTGGGAGGACCACCTAACGAGGTGAACCCTCGGGGTCCGAAATGCGTCAGAAGAGGTGGAGGCGCTTCTTCCGTTTCCGACGGCAGCGTGAACCCTCGGGTCCCAAAACGAGCTTGAGGCAGATAATGAGCTGCCTCCCTCCCCGACGGTAACACCGGAAGGAACAGACCCGGCGCTGGAGAGTGAGTCGTTAGCAGCAAGAGTAACACAACCGGAAGGAGCAGCCGCGGCGTCTGAAGGTGATTCGAGGGTAAGGGGGCAGGCGGAGCCAGGAGGCGCCGCATATGTAGCCGTGGAGAACTCCCTCATGGCCGAACACGGGAATGTCACGTTGACGGGACCCTTACCCCCCTCTCTGAGTCAGCCCAGCGCCACCCCAACGGCGGTGAGGGGCACGGCGGAAAGAACGGGCCCGGCACGGGAGAACGTCCCTTTAGCAGTGGGCGTGACACCACTGGAAGGTGCAACTCTCGCGTCAGAAGGTGATCCGGGGGGGAGGGAGCAGACGGAGCCAGGAGGTGCTGTATCTGTTACCACGGGAAACTCACGAACAGTCAAAAACAGGGAGGCGACGGCGCCGGGACACTCGCGCGCGCCCCAAACACAGCCCAGCGTCACCCCAGCAACATCGAGAGCGACTTCGTCTACGTCCGCTGGTGCAGTAGAGGGTGGGAGAAGCACAAGAGGCAGACGAGGTCGACCGCGCGGATCCGGAAGAGGAACACGAGCGACGAGAACTGGGAGAGGAGCCACCACGAACCGGGGGCGATTCCTTCGACATGGAAGCGGCGAGGCTCCCTCGGCTGTTGCCGAAGTAAGGGTTGGCGGTGGAGAGAGGGAAGGCGGGGACGGAGAGGGAGGAGGGTCAGCACCAGGGAGCGTAACGCAACTTCGCGCTTTCATTGCGGACGACCACAGCGGTACGAGCTGAGGGGGCTGTAGAGCAATGGTTTCTCGGGAACACCGAGTTGTGGGGTTGCCCTGTGGACGTCAATATGCAACGCATGCGCGGTGCGTGGTGAATGCGGTCAGACGAGGCGGGGCGCAGGCTTCGCTTCTCTGCGGAGCAAGGGCATGCACAGTCCGCCATGGAAGACGGGAAGCAATAAAAGCGGGAGTTCAGGTCGACCCTGGATTACGCGTGACGGCAGCGGGACTCGGAGGGAGACCTGACGATGGCGAGCAAGAGCGTCAGGATGGCCTCTGCTATGCCTAGGACCAAATAACATAGGAAATTGCAGGACCACTCGTTGATTTCCCCCTTGAGGACCTCCAACAACGCTTCGTCACCGTTGTCAAAGTACAGCCGAGGCTGGCTACTGCCCACGCCAAGCTTATTACCCATGTGCTTGGCGTCCTCAATCACGCCTTGGGAGAGCATCGCCAATCCACACCATCGGAGACGCCTCAATCTCTCCTGAGATCGCTCAAGTTGTGGTACATCCTCCCAGCTCTACTTCACTCGCAGGATGGCCGAATGAAACAGCATGAGAGGTTTGCATCTGCCGAAGGTGGTGATCTCACCCTCCCCGTGGTTAATAGAGTATACCCGTCGAACATCGACGAGGCAAATCGGCCAAGCCCGTGAAGAGACGGACGTTGATATGTTTAAGAGGGCATAATCAGCATGCCGCTATCGAGGGGGGGTGACTGTGGCAGCAGGCAGCCTCCTCGCGGAACCGCGCGCGCCGGGGAACGAGGAAACGTGGGTGCGTAAAAGCAAAGTTCCCGGAGGAGAACCAGGCCTGCGTCTCCGAAGCTGCAGCGGCAGCGGTGGCAGCAAGTTCCTCCAACAAGGAGGAAAGGGGTGTTTCCAACTGGCGCCCGGAGGAAGAGTTCGACCCACAGGTGGCCCTCGAAGTAATCAATTCTCGCAACGCCTTATTAGGCGGGGGAAGCGACGGTCTGCGCTTCTCGAACTTACAGTCAATAATCAGGACAGGTTTTGGGCGCGGAAATTTCGGAGCTGGCATTGAAGCCTTGTGGAGAAGAATTATCGATGATCCAAACGCTTTTCCGCCTTAATTCTGGCAGCTCTTTTGCAATCCAACCTCACTGCCCTGAGTGATAAATGCCGCCCCGTGTGCGTGGGGATGACGTGGAGGCGGTTTATTGCGGCCAGAACCATGCGACAGTGGCGACCACGGCTGGAGGAGGCCAACTTCGAATCGAGACAGTTTGGAGTCGGGGTACGAGGGGAGGTGGAAGAGGTAGCGCTACGCGCAAGAGTACATCACGAGGCAAAAATACTGGCTGATTCTGACCGATTCCTCCAACGCATGCAACACAGTGAAGCGGACTGCTATGCTAGCGGAGGCAGCCACTTGCGCGCCGGCGCTTAAACCATTCGTGGCAAAATGTTACGGCGAGACGTCTGCGCCCGTGTTCTTTCAGATGGAACCGGAGAAAGGCGGAAGATCGACTGCTTCAGCGGGGTGCAACAAAGGGGTGCCACGGGGCCGGCGTTGTTCCGCATGCCGCTCCTGCCGGTGCTGAAGCGGACAAGGGCGGAATTGGAGCCAAGAGGTGTAGAGGCATTCGCCTACCTAGATGATATTAGTATCGGAATGATGGAAATCACACCCGATATTGTGGAAGTGGTACCCTTTCTCCAGCGTGAGCTGTCTAACATCGGAATTGCGATCAACCCGAGCAAAACGGTTGCCCTGCCCCCAAAGGTACGCCGGAACAAATCACCCTTCTTGAAGGCATTGGCGTCAGCATCGCTGAACGTGGTGGGGTTAAGGTGGTGGGGGTCCCCATCGGCACAGATGAGTACGCGAGGGAGAGCGCAATGGAGATAGTCTGAAACAGCGAGAGGGAGCAACTCGCGCGAATGTTGTCACGCATGCCGGACAAGCAATCAGCGAACCTGATTGCCACCTGCTCTATGGTTCAACGGACCTCCTACCTTGATGGACCCAGAACTATCGCTGGCTGCATGCAAAAAGGCAGATGGTGAAGCCTTGTGGATACTGGAGAAATTGCTCGATCTCCCGGGCGAAGCAGAAGAAGCGTAGGTCTTCGCGGACGGGTGCCGACAAACACGTTGACCCTGCAACCCCATCAACAGGTGCAGGCGAGCCTGTCCACGGTGCCGGAGGGTTTGGGCTGTCGCCGGCTGAAGCCCGGAGGATGTCATCATCCGTTGGGAGCTTGGTGGTGACGGTGCCAGAGCTGCTTGCTGATCTGTCCGGCAAAATGGGGAACAAAGTCCGGAGAGAGCTGTCTGATTCTGATCTCGTGCGGCGCATCTGGAACAGCGTGAGGGACCTGTGCAATGTGCATGAGGTTTCAGGTGAGGCCATGGCAAACATCGTGTCGCAAAGCTGGCGGGACAGAGCCTTTAGAGCAGGAGAGCAAGGTGTCTCAGGGAAATCAGTTGCAGACGAGTTGCCTGCACACGACGCCGAAACAATCAGATCCAGCAAAGCGCAGCATAGACTGAGTAAACTGGTACCCCGAGTACATTATGAGAGGTACGTCTCTTCGCTGGACCAGCTCCCCCAGACGAGGCCCCAGCTAGACACAAGCGAATCCCAAGGCGAGAAGGAAACACGAGACTTGGTCAAGGCCCGGCAACGGAGTCAATCGGGATCAGGGGCTACCACCTTCCTAAGGGCAAGACCTGTAGACTCAGCTAGGACCATCCCTGCATTAGAGTTCGTGACTGCGGGGAAGGATTTCTGGGGATAGAAGAATTCCTGGCGGCGAGGTGCCGATGCTACGGTGAAGCGGAGGTTAACACGCGGCATGCACGATTGTGTCACCGATCGGGCGCGCAAGTGAACCAGCACCAATCTCTTGTGCACGCGCTCTCCCGCATCCTAAAGAGCATGTTCATTTGCCACCAGGTGGAAATCGGAACCCCGTTCCACGCAGACAGGGATTTGCGAATGGACATCGTGATTGAGGCACGTGGATTAAGGGATGCTACGGCATCGGAGTAACGCGACAAGTCGATACTTTCATATTACATACTACCGCTGCTTTGTAGAAGGATAATCGGTTTACATCGGAACGGCATCTACGCTATATTGTCGCGTATAGCAAGCCCCTATATGTATGCGTAGTACGCGCGATCGGAGTATCACACACAAGCTTGCAAATATTAGCTTCGACAAAATCTTCGATCTCAAAGCTGGAGTATTTTATACTATATGTGACCTAAACCTCTTGAAAACTCTCCCCCCCGTCCACGTTTTTTTTTTTTTTCCGCTCCCTTTTGCTCAAACGTCCCACCTAACATCGAAATCTGCCAGAGTAATAAGCACTTCCACGCACGTGATATCACCTCATTATCTTTCTAGAGTCATCTATGCCGCTGCGGCAATTCACCCCCCCCCACCCCCTCCAACGCCCCCTCCTTCCCTACCACCCGCACCATCGCCTAGACCTAGCACCACGCGTATAGCAAAGTCCTACATCTATGCGACCTAAATATGTTTTTTTAAATAACCCTTTCGCTCCCCCCCCCCCATCCCCCCCACCCCCTCCCCCCTACCCCCACCCCCTCGAACGCTCCGCCTGTCTTCACTTGTTGTACGACTCACAGGATATACATGATAAACTAGTGCATTCTTTCCAAAACCGTCAGATTTATCCCCTTAAAGGATTTGTAGTTTCCACGCACTGATTAAGCTGGCCCGCCCGCCCCCCCCGCCTCTTCTCCCTCTTGGTCAAACCCAGGCCCCCACGCCCTTCAAAACTCCGCCCTCCCCTCACCGGTTATTCGACTTACAGGATTCGCTTTCGTTATTCGACTTACAGGATTCGCTTTCCTTCCACAGCAGTCAGATTTTGACCCCTCAAAAACGGTTTTTATAGTTTCCGCGCACAGATTGACTAATATCACCCTGTGCTCCCTGATACCTACATTGTACTTGCAAGGCGAGTCACCGATCTATGTCCTTAATGAGGACAACACAACCCGTAATACGCGCGATCGGAGTATCACACACAAGCTTGAAAAGATGAGTTTCGACAAAATCTTCGATCTCACAGCTGGAGTGTACTTTTATATTATGTGTGACCTAAACCTCTTGAACCCCTCCCCCCCCCCCACCTTTTTTCTTTTTTTTTTTCCGCTCCCTTTCTTTGCTCAAACGCCCCACCTAACATCGAAATCTGCCAGAGTAATAAGCACTTCCACGCACGTGATATCACCTCATTATCTTTCTAGAGCCATCCATGCCGCTGCTGCAATTCGCCCCCACCCCCACCCCCTCCAACGCCCCCTCCTTCTCTACCATCCGCACCATGGCCTAGACCTAGCACCACGCGTATAGCAAACTCTTACATTTATGCGACCTAACGATGGTGTTAAAAATAACCCTTTCGCTCCCCCCCCACCCCCCCCTCCCTCACCCCCACCCCCACCCCCACCCCCTCGAACGCTCCGCCCTCTCTTCATTGGCTGTACGACTCACAGGATATACATGATAAACTGGTGCATTCTTTACAAAACCGTCAGATTTATCCCTTGAAGGATTTATGGTTTCCACGCACAGATTGAGTTGCCCCCGCTCCCTCTTGATCAAACCCAGGCCCCCACGTCCTTAAAAGCTCCGCCCTCCCCTCACTGGTTATTCGACTTACAGGATTCACTTCCCTTCCACAGCAGTCAGATTTTGTCCCCCTCAAAAACGGGTTTTAGAGTTTCCGCGCACGGACTGACTAACATCACCCTGTTGACCCTGATACCTACACTGTAGTTGCAAGGGGAGTCGCCGACCTATATCCTTGATGAGGACACACAACCCGTAATACGCGCGATCGGAGTATCACACACAGCTAGCAAAGATGAGTTTCGACAAAATATTCGATCTCACAGCTGGAGTGTATTTTTATTCTCAAAATATTATAAAAAATGAAAATACACTCCAGCTGTGAGATCGAATATTTTGTCGAAACTCATCTTTGCAAGCTGTGTGTGATACTCCGATCGCGCGTATCATGGGTTGTGTGTCCTCATTAAGGATAAAGGTCGGCGACTCCCCTTGCAACTGCAGTGCAGCTAACAGGGTCAACAGGGTGATGTTAGTCAGTATGTTATAAGATTGTTGGAGGGCAATAATAATATTAACAATAGTACTACTATTAATACTAGCGTTGGTCCTTGAGTTAAATAACCACCGTTCGTTGTTGTGAGCTTAGTTGGCTTTGTTTTTTGCAGAAATAAATGGCAACAACAAAAGAACAACCTGCCGACGACGCCATTTGTTAAGGACTTTAGTGGGGTATTAGTCCGTTTGACCACTTGCAAAAGGTTAACCAATAGCTTACCCAAACTAAGCCTTATAAGAAACTGCTGAAATCGCCTATTATTAATAGCAGCGTGGGTGGGTACTAATCGACGCGAATCGACGATGGAGGGAAGAAAATAAATTGCTGAATTTTTCTCGCGACAAAAATCAGGGCACGTACCGTAGTGGGGAGGGGGGAGGGGAGCCCGGTATATGACGCCGGATCCAAGTTATACTATTGGGAGGGCGAGAGTAATGCGAGCATCACAATAAATGGGATGGGAAAAAGAAAGAAGTGAAGTGTATTACTGCTGCTTGCTGTAATAATATGATACCCAACCAAGCAATTTGCACCGATCGACTCCATCTGGACTGACTGCTGTTGTATTACGCAATTGGTCCATGTACAACTTCTCTAATCACACGCAACCGACATGGTCAGTCACCTTACTGGCCCCGGATGCGTGGTTGAGTAAAACTATCATCAGAAACGCACTCGTTTCGTCGCCAGACTAAAGGGTCAGTCGGCGTGTGTTCGGATTTATCTGATCGAAATCCGATGAATGAAGCTCGGAATCGGAAAACTGTGTCTATTAACAGTAGTTCATCGCTATGATTGTTGGTCTAAATCGAATTATTGGCATTACCTTACATACTGTACGTGCAGACTAATATTTTGTGTGTGGTTACTTTTTCCACTCTATACCAAGTATTGAATCAAACAATTCGAAGTTCTGCCCTGCCCTACCCGAAGCATGGGTGCCGGCGTATGCCGACATCCATGCGGAGCCCTTGTATGTTTTATATCAGCTCCATTGCTGCTGTGAAGCGATTGTTGCTGCTGCACAATGTTGCTACTCTTCTGCTGTGTATAAATCACATACATATTTTGCAAGGTCATGTTTTGTAAGCTTTGTGGAATCCGGGTAAGGGTATGGGAATCTTACAGAACTTCCGGAAGTTATGAGTACGGGTATGTGGAAGTGATACAGAACTCACAGAAGTTCCGGGTAATATGGCACGGGCGTACAGAACTCACAGTTCCGGGCGGGTACAAAGCATGCTGTACACGTACCCCGGGTGTTATGGGAAGGGTCGTACAAAACCCATAAAAATTCCGGGTACGGGTATGAAAGTCTTACAAAAGATCCAGAAGTTCCGGGTATTGTGGCCCAGACGTACGTACAGAACTTACAGAAGTTCCGGGAGCAGGTATGAAATGCTGTTCCCGTACTTCGGGTTTTTGTGGCATTGATGTACAGAACTTACAGAAGTTCCGGGTACGGGTATGAATATCCTACAGAACTTACAGAAGTTCCGGGTACGGGTAAAATCCCGGGTAAGTACCCGTAACTGACACAAGATAACACACCCCAGTGATAATATTGTCATTGTGGGAATAAAAAATATTATCACCGGGTGTGGTATCCTGTGGGGAAAGTGATATCTTGTGTACCCCGGGTTATAAAGTGCAGCTCGCAGGGGGCCCAAGGCGGGGGTCATAAACCAGGGGGTGTGATAGGACGTCCGAACACCCACAAGGTGTGTTTGGGGGTGTGATAAATGAGGGGGGGTGATAAAAAGGGGGTATAATAGCACGTCCGAACACCCACAGGGTGTGTTTGGGGATGTGATAATAGCGGGTGTGATAACAGTTGAACCGCTGCTGCCGCACACTTGAAGGGGAGTAGTATGCCTGCAAGAACACTTGCAGCGGCCCCGCACTTCTGCTGTAGGAACCTATCTGTGATACCGGGTTGTGGTAAAACAAAGGGGCCCAACCTAGGTGACGAAACTCCTTGGCACATGACCTCGGCGATTACTCAACCCCCTCAACGCCAAGGAAAGTTTCCAACAAAATACGGGCTTGGATTGGAGCATAAAAAATATATATATTCGTACCTAAATCGAAGGTACCTCGCCCGATATGATACGAGGCGGTGGCTGCGCCATCCGTCCTGCCCTCACACAAAAGTGGGCTGCTGCTACCAACCTCGCTATCGGTACGACCAAAAAAGAGGTACACAGAGACACCACGGCCAAAAATCGGAGCAGCAAACTGCAAACCACAAATCTACACTACGATATCACCGGGGTGTGCTATCTTATGTACCCCGGGTGATAAATAGATGGCTGTGTGAAGGTATTAGTGGGGTATTAATCCGTTTGACCACTTGCAAAGGTTAACCAATAGCATACCGAAACAAACCATTAAAACACTCCCCCCCCCTGAAACGGCGGGATACCAGGTCGGCCGGATATATATACGGGCGGACCTGTCAATATCCAAGCGGTTTCATTTCCTGGGTATACCGGGCAGAGGATTTTTCAAGTTCGACGTGTGGAAAGTCTGAAAAAGTCTATTATGGTGGACGTGGGATTTGAACCCACGGCCCAAAAAACCTTTGGTCTGTCGACGGCGCCATTTGTGAAGGAATTTGTGGGGTGCTAGTCCGTTTGACCACTTGCGAAAGGTTAACCAATAGCTTACCCGAACTACTAAAAGCCTTGTAGCATTTGGCAGAAACGCCCAAAATTATCACCAGGGGTGTCGTATCCTGTGGGGGGTGTGATTTCTTATGTACGGGTGATATCTTGTGTCAGTTACGGTACACGGCCTCGGGGGAGGAGTTGGATCTGAAGTGGAGGATTCCATCGAGTTTGCATGGCCTGCCCTCACTGGGCCAACGTCCCCGAGGCAATTAATCCATCGTAGATTTGAGATCATCATAGCTTTGAGAGTTATCGACAGCCACCACCGAGGCGATAAATCGTCAACCTCAACGAGTGCCGACCGGGGCAACAGCTGCGCTCACGTCTACTACTACTACATACAGCGTCAGTTACGTTGTTCTGTAACAACACAGATCGTGCCATACATAGCGTATCCCGGCTGTGGCGCCTCAAAAATTATATTGGCGGTCGCAAGCCGATTTTTTTCACTAGCTCGATAAGCCAAAAGTGCCACGACAAAGAAGCGGAGCCGCCGAAAACACAGAGAATAGTTCAAGACTTCGACGATAGAGAGCTCTGAATTCATCTCCTCGAAAAAAACCATTGACAACACGCAACAATAATACGTGGTTTCCCGATAGGAGGAAAAAAGCAGAATATTATCCAAGTATGATAAAATATGGGTTTTGTACGTACATAAGAAGTTTGACCAATCATATCAATGCGGTAATTCATAGTCGTATAAGCGATAGCCTTTTTTTTTTTTTTTTTTTTTTTTTTGCACACTTTCACTTTCCAGTTTCTGGACAAGCCGTGGTCACAGGTGTCATCCATTCTCCTCCCCGGCTCTTGCCTTCAATTGTTATCGCGCATAGGGTTCAGCAATCCCACTGCTCGTCGATTGTTCATCGAGTGTCGCTAACTCATGCCCTCGCGCTTTCCGCAAGTCAATTTGTCCACAGGAAAAAGTCCCAACGAAAATATATACGAGTATGCACTCGGCGGGGCTCGAACTCACGAAACTGACCTATACCAGGCTCGAGGATAACCCGATACGCCACCGGGGCGACCGGTCTAATTTGGGTACACCCGGCCCAGCTGTGTAGGCGACGACCTGCACGCGGAGCGCGTAGGGGGGCAGAGTCAGAGCTACAGGTCCAAGGTGTGATACAGACTAGTTCAAGTTCGTGCACTCCCCGACGATGGAGGAGTGTAAGTCACCGGAGGCTGAAGCTCTCGTGGCTGCTGCTGTACGCGGTTCTAACCAGGCCGCCTCGGCTGCTGCGCGAGTCGAGGCAGAGGCTCATGCTGCTGTCGCTGCTGTGCAAGCTGGGGTCGACGCTCGCCGTGCCGAAGCTCTGGCTGCTGTGCAAGCTGCGTCCGAAGGTCGCCGTGCCTCAGCCGCTTCGGCTGCTGCTACTGCTGCGCCTGCCACCGCGGCACCATCTTTGCTCAGCCCCAGTCCCGCTGTGTCCGAGGCTGCGGGGGTAACATCGGCTAAAGTGCTGCACTGGCAAGGGCAGGTGTCTGGCGAGTTTGGTCGGACAGACGGAGACGTGTTCCGCCTCAAGTCGACGATGGATCAACTGCTCGCCTCCTTTGAAACCCTGCAGGATGCGGTGGCTGGTGGCGCGTCTAAAACCGAGAACGTCGAGGCCATGCTCCAGCAGTTCACAGAAAACTTTGCCGATCGGCAGCTGGCCCCGCGGGACAGTGGGGACGCGCGGGAGCGCCACGTCCAAAAGTCGAAGTTAACTGACGACACTGCGCTATGGAAAAATATGGCGTCGAGAAAACATTGGGTGCTCCGCGGGCGCATACCTCCCAACATTGGCGACTCGGCGGCGGATATCCAGTCCTTCGTAGGCGAGCCGTCAACGTAACGACGGCAGTGGCTACCCAGCTCCGCGCGATCAGTGACTTTGACGTTCGTGCGTACGGGCCGCGCGCGGAAGGGATGGTCGACCACCGGCTTGTGGTCGCTGACCGCCTCGATTTCTTGCGCCAGGCTCTTGTGGCGGTCCTGTCTGTTGGGTATTCCTCGACAGCGACGGCGACCGCCATTGCCGGGAGGGGGTGGCAACGATCGATGCCGCCTTCATGTCAGCGTCTGCCGACCTCGCCGGCAGACCCTTAACAGTATTATCCTGCTCTCTGGCTCCGCGGCGCGGGCTGTCATGAGCGAGATGGTAAACGACGATCTCCGCCTGTGGGTCACCGACTTCATGCGATTTGCACAGCAAGTCCGTCCGCCGATGGTGCCCCCTCCGTCCGACTTCACGTTCTCGATGCCGCCCGTGCCTTCGTTCAAGCGCACGAGCGCCTTTTGCTCTGGCGGGGGGGGCGTGCTCAAGCTCGTCGACGGATTGCACGTCCCCCGCGACAGTCAGGACGCGTCCCTCAAGAGGAAACAACCCGGCCAACCCCGGTACACCACGGAAACAAATCGCTGCCCAGTGCCGGCAGTTTGATTCTCTGGGCAGATGCCGGTTCTCCAACTGCAAATTCATGCATTCGGCTCCCTCGGCCGACGCCACTTCACCTGATGCTCTTCGCGAAAGTGGCAGTTCGGCGGCGACGGCTGGTGGGTCGAGGGCGTTGGCGCTGCGCTCAGAGCCCCGCGGTGGGTTCGGGGGTGGTAGTGGCGGCACTGGTTCTGGGTGAGGACACGGGCCCTTCCTGTCGGTTGGGCCAACACCTGGGGGGGCGGCTGCTGAGCTTGCCGTTGGTAGAGCGGCGACGGCGCCGGGGGCCAGAGGGGGAGCGGGTGCCCGGCCGGCCACCCAAGGCGTCGGGGGGGGGCTGCGTGGGCGTGTGTTGGTAGCTCTGGCTGGCGATGGGGGTGTGTGGCGTGCTCGCGTGACGGTGGCTTCGGGCTCGGTCCCCTTCGAAGAGAAGGGTACTGTTTGTTGTGTGCGTGTGCGTGATTTGCCGGCTGACTTGCTGCGTGTACAAGGAGCGGTTGATGGCGTACGTTCGGGTGCCTTGCGATTCGTTGCGGTCGACGCTTGGTTAAATGCTCGGGCGGTCGTGGTGCAGTCGATGGCCGAGCAAGGCTCCGCGATTCTCGGTCATCTCGCCTCGGTAAGCTCCTCCCTCTTCAGACAGTGTCAGGGCAGCGTTGCCCTACTCACGTCCAACATCGGCCCCTCACTGTTTTCGCCGCATATTAACGTATCTACCGTACGGCGCTGGTTTGGATCCGTCAAACAATTTCCCTCTATTTCCTTACTACTTCGCGTGTTGGCGCCAGGCGCACCAGTGGGGGTATCAGGAGGGGGGAATCTGACCGCTGAAATCGCTTATGGTAATCACCCGGGAATCGCACAACACGACGTCGCGGCCCACAAACAGATTAACGACGACGTCGTGTACGGCCGCGCATTGGTATTTGATCTGCTTTCGCTGGAACAAATTTGGGGCTTCGTATTTCACCGCTTAGCGTCGTTCTCAAACCCAAATTTCGGATTATTCACATTCTCACGTTTGCGCGCGCGGGAGGTCGGACCAGTGTTAACGGTGACACGAATTTTGATTCCGCGCCACTGTCCGAGCTCGGCCACGTGCATCGTGAGGTTTTCCTACGGGTAATGTTTTTGAGGCAGACCCACGGTAGTAGTGCTCGAATCCTCTTGTGCCGTGTGGGCGTCAGCGTTTTGACAGGTTTTGGTTGCCCCGGCAGGTGCCCCGGTTTTCGGTTACGTGTTCGTCGATCGCGTCGTCGTGGATTTACTCTTGCAATTTGGGTGGTGTAGTAGCCAGGGGTTTTAGGGGTTGATGGCATCCACGTTCGAGCATGCTCACACCCACTCTACGTTTCAAGGCGCAGATGTTTCCCAACGAGGAGCTGCTGCCGTCGCGCACGTCGGAATTTCCCCGTCGCGGGGGGTTCCAGTTGTCTCTATCCCGAGTGATTGTGGGCCTGTTTCTGGCTCTGGTGGCAACGCCGGGAACTACTTCTTGGCGAGGTATTACGTAGACGATGGCATTCTCGTCGATTTGCAATGGCGGCTGGACGGTCGCCATAATGTTTGCGCGCTGTCCAGTCGCTGGCATCGGACCATTTCGCTTGTTGGGCGAACGTGGTGTCTCTGATCCGCCCCTCCTGTCCTGTAGAAAAATCACTGACTAGGACACGCAACTGGAGGTGTTGGGTTGGATCATTGACACGGAGGCGCTTGCGGTTACGTTGCCGTGCCACAAGCGCCTCAAGCTGCAAAATCTCCTTGCGGAGTTGTCCTCGTCTCGTACATCTGCTTCAGCGAGGCAGGTGTCACAGCTCGTTGGCTTCCTTACACATGTCTCCTTTGCTGTTCGTCCGGGGCGGTTTTTCGTCAACCGTTTGTTGGCTTCGGTGGGTATGTCGCGCATATATGCTGGAGCTGATTTCGGTTTTCCTACGGCCAACCCCGGGCGGCGCCTCGTCTTGGGACCCGAGTTTAAAGGGGACCTCGAGTTTTGGCGGTGGTTTGTTGAGGAGGAATTGGACACGCGCGGAGGAACCTTGTCGGTTCCGATGTATCATTTGCTTGAGCGCCCCTCCCAACGTACCCTGTTCTCGGATGCATCCGAAACCGCTGTCGGGGGTTTCTGCGCTATACTGGAGATACGATCTTGACGCTGGGGAACGACCTCGCTTTTGCGGGTCGAGCAAGTCAGTTGCAGGCGAGATAGATACATCGATTAACGTCCTCGAACTGCTAGGTATGGTCGTCTCCGTGTGGGTCCTCGTACTTCCGTGTGCCGAGCGCTCGGCCGCATTGGGGGACTACGTGTTGTTGCGTGGCGACAACGAAGCAGCCGTAGAGTGGGTGCGGCGTTGTCGAGGTGGGAAGGAGCCGAGATCGGGCGCGTTGATGCGCCTCCTTGGTGTGCTCGAATTGTCCTCTGGTTGGCACTTTGACGCCAAACACGTACGGGGTATTTTTAAAGTTGCCGCTGACGATATCTCACGCTGGGATCGCGCTTCCGTCCTCGTTAATCTGCGTGCTGTTCGACCGGAAATTCCGTGGCAGGAGCAGAATCTGGGGGCCGCGGGCATATCCCTGTGTACTTCGGTGTTGGCCTCGAACTCATGCGACACGCCATTGCGGCCTCGTCTGAACGCACTTATCAGGGGCATTTTGGCTCATGGGTAGAATTTCGGGTGCGTTGTGGCTTGCCTGTGTTTCTCGACCGGTGCCGAGATGACATGGCCAACGATTGGCATGTGTTTGAGTACGTCGCGTACGCCTTTTCGACCAAGAAATTGCGGTCGGCAACTATTGAGAGCCATATGTCAGCGATCAAGTTTTCCCGCCGCATTTCGAGAGGTTTTGGGATGGACAAAACTCATCCCGTGATTGCTAACACCCTTAAAGGCGCTGCTCGTTGGAATGCTGACGTGGGCAACCAGGCAACCGTGCGGCGGCCTGTTTCGTGGGATGCGCTGCTCGCGGGCGAGAAGCTGATCCCCACGTGGCGTGCCGGGGGTCGTGTTTTGTGGCTTGCCCTGTGCGCTTCGTTCTGTCTCTTGACTCGCGCGTCAGAAATGTTTGCGGAAAACCGGTTACGAGTTCACGAGACTTATTGTTTGCGGCGTGCTGATCTTTCCTTATTTTGCTGAATATTCAGGTCACTGTTGCGCAGTGGTCAACCGCGGATCGTGTTGAGGTTCGGTTTTGCGGGTCGAAGGGTGAACAACTGCGGAAAGGGGCGGTTGTTACGCGTGTGCGAAAGAGGTCCGTCGATGCGCGTGGGGGAAGGTGGCGACGCCATCGATCTCATGATCGAATTGATCTCTTGTTACTTGTTTCTTCCCTCTTCGGCCCCCCGGTTGCGTTTGGCGCTGATGATGGCAGATGGTCCATGTGGACACAACATCAAGCGACGGCAGCTTTGCGGAAAGTGGCTGCGTTGGCGGGTGTGGGTGCGGAGGAGTACGCTTTGCACTCACTGAGGATTAGAGGCGCAACGCACTTGTCGGCGGGGGGTGCAACACCGGAGGTGTTGCAGCGTGAGGGCCGATGGGCGTCCGATGCTTACAAAACGTATGTTCGTAGTCACGGAAAGCACGCGAGTTGGGTGGCAAGCGTTATGGCCCAGGAAGGAATTAATGGTGGGGTCCAGCCGGGGCTGGGCGCAGAGTGGGGGCGAGTTAACCCACCCTTAGATCCGACTAGTTAGGCAAACGCGGAATTACAAAGAAGTGTGTTATCCAGTGTGCACTCTACGATTCGTGAGTAGGGGGGGGGCGGGGGAAGTGGGACTACATCCGTAATACGGGTCAACTACCAGTTTGTGCTGGAGGCTGGCGTCGAGAGTTCGAGGTCGCCAAATGGGGTGAGAGTTGACTCGTGCATACGGATGTCAGCGTGGGGTTGCCAGCGGGGCAGCCCCGGGGTGTTCCTATCTCCAACCCCCCTTTCCGGGCGGGGGGTTGCGCATTAATATAATACAACTTCGAAAGCAAATTTCAAAGCAGAATATTATCACCGTATGAGAAAATATGGGTTTCGCACTTACGTAAGAATTTCACCCAATCATATTAATGCGGTAATTCATAGTCGTATGATCGATAGCATTGGGTACACCTGGCCCAGCTGTGTAGACGACGACCTGCACGCGGAGCGCGTAGGGGAGCAAAGTCAGAGCTACAGGTCCAAGGTGTGATACAGACTAGTTTAACTTCCCACCCACCCGCCCGTGCTTTTGAGGGAGTCAGTGGAGGGGGGGTTCATCGGTCGCAGTAACGTTGCGCGTGTTTGTTACTGTTTTGGCAAACGTACCCGTTTTCGTACGTTTCAACCAAGTCGAACAGAAATCAATTTGATTCATATACAAAAGTATAATTTTGATTAGAGAAAGTGTGCTTCGTTATAATACGTAAATACGTGCCCTTAGAAACGAAAGACACACGGAAAACAACAGGTGCTCTTATATCGTATGATATGTACTACTGCTGTTTTCGGTGTTCGGTTTGTGTGACTGACAAAACACGACGGCATCCTAATTAATGCATAATAAAATACACTTTTTGGATAAAACCTGAATTAATACAGGGAGCTCCCCGGGTATTGTAACGAAGGTACACCCGTACCCCGGGTATTGTGCCGCAGTCTTACAGGAGTCACAAGATTTCCGGGTAAGGGTATGAGGATCTTACAGAACTTCCAGAAGTGCCGGGTACGGGTACGGATGTCTTACAACAGAATTTTCAGAAGTTCCGGATATTGTGGCACGGGCGTACAGAACTCACAGAAGTTCCGAACGAGTACAAAAAAAATACATTCTGTACCCGTACCCCGGGTATCGTGGCCACGGGCGTACACAACGTCCAGAAGTTCCGAGTATGGGTATGAGTGTGTAACGAACGGATAAAAAGAGCTATTTTAGACACACGTACCCAAGTCTCCAATCCCTTGTCCCAACTCTCTCACCGCTTCTTATTCGTTTCCCCTCCGTGTGTACCTTCAGGCTGATTCGCCCCGTCCGCTTGTTGCAACAGCTGCCTGCAAACACCAGTCTCGTCTCACGCAGTCCTCTTCCAAGCGCTCGTACAATATAACAGATCTCTGGATGAAACCTCCAACAATACCTTACGGTAACGATCGCTGTACTCACGCTCGGTTCGCAGTCACTCACACTCGTTTCACATCAAGTTCAGGTTCCTTTTTCCCTCGTTTGGTTTTGTGTGTTTTTGGACTGAGGCCGTGAGCGGCACGCTTTCTAGACTGATAAGTGTTATTCAGACCTAGGTAGCATTCCGCCAGGGGTTTCATGGTACGTTATGTCAATCCGCCGCAACACCCCCCCGGCACGGCTTCCCAAGAATACCGTGCTAACCGGGCTGCGGACACACTGGAGTAAAAGTGAGAGCCTTTTCCCACACTTAGTCGTGTTTCAATTACCCTAAGGCTCGAATGAGTGGTGTCTACCATTTTCATGGATAGGCGTCTCTCAGGGGGTAGAGACCCTGGGCCTGGCGCTTTTTCGCATTAGGCCCCAGATTGGTACTGCTGGACTTGCTAGAATTTCTCATCAAGCGCACCAGCTGCAAGCCTCTTATCCACCACTTCCCGGCTTTTCCCATTAACCCGGGTAAGCCGAGGCCTTGATCTTGCTCGCTGGTGGATCTTCGGCCAACGTCTTCTCCCTTTCTCCATCGAAGTCCACTTCACGTTCCTCGTTTACGAGGAACCGGATTGCGAATTTCCGGTCCTCCTACCTTTCAGGATTTCACGTTCGTTGAGCTCCTCTCAATCTCCGTCTGCGTACCGAACCCGCCAGTACGGTGACTTATAGTCGAAGACCTTTGAAAGGTGACGCTTCTTGTTTCCTTCAGCGTCCGCGAACTCCCTCCAAATCACGGTCCCCACGGGGTGTTGTTTCAACGCTTGTTCACGGTCGATCCCATCTCTTTCCTTCCGCGTTAGCGTCGAAGTTGGTCTTGCCTGGCACTTCGCTCCGTGATACGTTCCCCACAGCGCATGGAAAACGTCCAGCTGTAAAGGGGTGAAACTGTCTCGTGCCTCCTCTTCGGACAGCCACTGCGACTCTGTGCCATCCACGAATCGTCCCTTGTATCGCCACTTCCAAGCGTTGCCTTGACCCATCACTGCCTTTCCGTTTTTTAGGGTATACATAGGCGACGCTACAATCGACGGCTCCGCCAGTCCGAAGTCAACTCCCCATGCCAGGTGAGCAAATTCGTTTCCGAAGTCGTGACGGAGGTCGTCCAGACGTAAGTAGAACATCTTGATATTCGATGCTGACGCCCGTCGTCGGCGAATCCCTCTCCCATTCATCGTGACGATGTAGCTGAGTCCTGGTAAGACAACTTCAGTCACCTCCCAAGGTCCGGTCCAGTGCTCGTGGGCTAGTTTATGATGTATCCCTTTCCTTGCCATCACAGACTCCGCCTCCTTTACCAGCACCTTATCTCCGACAACAACACGGGTTCCCACCGAGGTCCGACCGATTTCAGCATTCCGACTCTCACGACTTTTCTGTTTGTCTTCATGTCTTTTCGATAGAGCCATCCGTACATCCCGTAACTCCTTGTACGCTTGACGTTTGTCGGCCACATAACTGGGCATCCCGCATCTGAAATCACCACCATCTATCTCGGGGTGCGTAGCATCAATTTGCGTGCGTGCATCACGACCGAAGAAAAGACGGAAGGGAATCAGCTTCCCCGGTTAGCGCAGGTCCGGCGTGGTACGATGGATCCACAGTGCTGGTTGTACATACTCGTCCCATCTGCGATGCCAAGTCTTGCACAGTTCTCCTAGTGCTTCCTGTAGCCACCCCCCCAGCCTCTCCACGGTCCCCTGTGCAAATTGATGATCGGCAGGCCCATAGGCGGTGGTCACGTGTAACCACTTACATAAGTGTTGCATCACCTCTGCCGTGAACTCGGATCCCGGATCACTGCGAACATACAGCGGCAGCCCAAAAGTAAGCATCACTTCGAGCAGTTTCCTCGCTACTCCGTTTGCTATGACGCATTCCAGTGCTCTCCAGTCCTGGCCTACTGATTTCTGACCGTCAGCAATCCCTCTGATGCAAGGATGCTGCCTCCCCCCCCACAGTCGAGCATGACCACCACTGGAAGCTCCGGTGCGATGACAAGCTTGGCCTGTTGAGTATCTGCCTCTGATAAGTCTACGGGTGTGAGTGCGACGGCTGCAAGTATTGTAAGACTTTGAGTACTAGATCCGTCCACATCTTCCACTCCTAAGGTTTCGAGGTGTACGCCGTCGAGCACTGGCCCCTGTGGCCCTCTGTAAACGTTTGGCAACGAATCGTCTCCTGGAAAAGAGTCGTCGAAATCTTCGATCACGTTGTTCTTGTTCGGTAACCGCGACATGGCGTCCGGGAGCTTATGTTGTGCCCCCGGCCTCCACGTCAAGATTATGTCGTGCTCCATCAACCTCAGGGCCCAGCGGTGGTATTTCGGTGGGAGAGATTGGTTTTTGAAGAGTCAAGTCAACACTGAACAGTCCGTGATGAGCGTGAACGGTCGCCTCCAAAGATAGGGCTAGAATTTACTCACTGCTCACATGACCGGCATGCATTCATGGTCTGTTACTGACCGTTTGGAGTCCCCTCTCGACCACCTTTTGCTGCCGTACGCGATCACCTTTTCCGCTCCTTCGATGCATTGCGTTAGCACCGCTCCTGCTTCTATCTCACTGGCATCGGTGGAGAGCGAGAACGGTTCCGTCCACACCGGCAGGGCTAGAATAAGAGGTGGCGCTAAAGCCTCGATAAGCGCATTAAAAGCCTTGTTCTGCTCTTCTCTCCACGGAACTTTCTCTTTCTTCGCTCTCTTGGTTATGAACCTTGTATCTCTCAGCAAGTCGGAAATGGGCGCCACCACTGTGCTATACGGGGGTACGAATTGCCGTAAGTACCCTGTCATGCCCAGCAACACTCGCACTCCCTCCACCGCGTTCGGCCTTGACAGCTGCGTGATAGCATCAATCTTGCACGGGGCCGGCTTGGTACCAAGTCTATCCACGATCATGCCGACGGACTCCATGACCGAATGACAGAAATGCGATTTGTGGGGATTTGCGGTCAGACGTCCCTGCCGTAGACACTTTACTGTTTCTCGCAGCAGTCCCCAGTGATCTTCAAGGGTTTTCGACGGGATGGCAATGTCGTCCAACCAGTTCTTGACTCCCCTATCCTTGACTGGTAACAGTCGGCCTCCTACGTAGTTGGCAAACGCCGAAGGCACTGTCTTCAACCCGAAGCCGCAGCGAACGTACTCGTACAGCTTCCCGTCAGCGTCTCGAAACGCCGTCAAGTGTCGATCGTCCTCATGGATCTCGAGCTGTAAAAATTCTGAAGCTAAATCGATGCTGGAGAAATACTTCGACCTTTCCATCTCATCCATAATGTGCTGTAAGTCCCCGAGTCCATCACTCTGTGATTTGGCAAGCGCATTGATACCTCGAAAATCCTGCACAACCAGCACTGTCCCATCTTTCTTGCAAACCGCCGAACAATTTGCGGCCCACTCGATAGTTGATTCCCGAATGGATCCATTCTTCAGGAGTTGCACCACCTCAGTCTGAATCATCTCGCGCTGTTCCGAGCTGTAGTGTCGAATGGGCGCCACGTATGGCTTGACGTTGGGATCTTTGAGCTCCAGTCGCATGGGCACTCCTTTGCACGCTGGTACGCTCTTGGGGTTGACCGCGAACACGTCAATGTACTCGTTGAGAATGCCCATCAATGTGTCCTTTTCGCTCGGACTGAGCTGTCCGAAGTTGGCCTCTCCCAGGTCCACCTTGGGGGCTTCGCTCGGAATCTCTGCGATTTCACCCCCTTTGTTGCATTGCTCCGGTGGTCTCCCTTTGTCTTTCTTTTTAATCCCCTCGTCTTGTTTGGGGCTTGTCGGTTCCTCCAAAACCGGGTTCATGAGTGACTTCATGCGTTCCCGATCGTAGTTGTTAACAGCGTACACCGTCGCAATCACCAGCCCCCCCTGGATCTTCCCATTATCCTGGGTAACATTCAACAACTTACATTGAATTGGTATACCCGGGAACCACCACTGTGCCCCCCTTGGCACTCCTAGATCCACTCCAAGTGTAAGATCATAGCGGTTAGTTGATTCTACCACTTCTAGCTACTGTACTTGAGGTTGAGGGCCTTTGACAAAAGCGTCTACCTGGATACTGATACCGTCTTGAACCTCTACGTCTTTCGAAATTCGTAGTTTCCAGTGCAGAGTGCCTTCGTCCTCCCAAACAGAGGTTCCTAACTCCATAATCCCCGCCGGAATCTTCGGTTCCTCCAATTCTTCCGGTTCTTGCTCGTCTGTCGATGGTTTCACCGCGCAATAGTGGTCCCATTCGGCACACATCGCTCCTGCTGCGGCCTCTCCGACCTCCTTCTAGGCGAATGGTACCCACGATGAGGACGGTGTCGGCCGGAAACCCTCCTCACCATCGAAACTGATGATACTTCGATTGTCCGTCATGAACGCGGCTCCAAGCACCATCGCATACGGAAGTCCCTTCACCACCCTGAACTTCACACAGAAGATTTGGTCGACCGGTGCAAAGACTAGTGGTAGCAAGCACGAGCCTACCACTTCCATCGGGGGTACGGCGCTGTTCTTTGGGTTTGCTGCGCTGAGTAGGCCCTTTCCCGTTGGATTTATCAGCGACTTTCCCCAACCATCTCGTGCATCGATGGATTCGATGAACTGCCGTGACACGCAGTTTCCTCCGCCCGCCCCAACATCCACCAACACCGCAATCGGAAGTCGCCGCCTCAAGCTCGTTGCGTGCCACAACGTTGCATGAACCCAAACCCGTGACGTCTTAGTTTGCAGTGCTACCATTTCCGATTGGTGAGAGGAACTCTCTTTGTCGTCAGTCACCTTCTCCCTATCTACTGGCTTCCCCGGGCATGCTGGACTTCCAGGGGCGTGTCCTCATTTCGCCGTCTCGTCTGTGTCGTCTGTCGACGTCGGCGGTCCTTTTCCAGCGAGATCATACCAGGTATGCAACAAACATGTCGTACGACGTTTGGTTGGTGGCCTCTTCCGTTTCCCTCTGCACCGTGTTCCTGTAGAAGATGTAGGCGACATCTCCCTCTTCGTGAGAGAAGCGACATTCGATTTCGTGGAAAGGTCAGTCCTGGCCTCGCCCGTGGAAGAAACAAATATTGCGACTCCTTAGCGCTTCTTCAACTTCTTCTTTTGCGGCAGTGTTGGGCGGTAGAGAAAGAGGATCCTTCGTTGTTCTCCGTTCGTTACCCTCTTTCTTCCACCGCCTTGGTGCTGAGGTAGTTGTCTGCGGTGGCTTGGGTCCTTGCCGTATCGGCGATGTGCTGGTGGGGACGAAAGGAATTCCTCCCTTCACTGGCATCGATGCTGGGTGGGGAGAATACGCGGCCAACCATTGCATCGAGCTTCGGTCGCTGTTCTCTCACCTCGTACCTTGACAGGTATCCACCACGTTTCCGGGAATTCTGCTTGTCTCTCCAGCTCGCTCCGCGCGCTTCGGGCCCTTGTGAGGTTTGGTTGTGTCCACCACGCATGTGCCCGACCCCGAAGATGTCCCGCATGCATCTCTCACTCCTCGAGGACCGTCCGCCTGACGCGCCGCCAAACGCAGAAACCGAGGCTTGCGCGCCCCTGGCTTTCGTTGTGGCAGATACCTTCGGGTCGCTGAAGTCGCTGCTTTGCATGTCAATTTTCTCAACAAATTTGTTCAAAACATCACACGCCTTTCTTCCCTTCAGCTCCATCGTGCGGTCGAGAAGCTGTCCCGTATTGACCGGGAAGGCTCTGAGGCTCTCCCACTGTGCTTGTACGTTGTAGAGAGGCGCCTCGAACTTGTCGGTGTCGTGTGGGGCCACCATTCCGACGATTCGCCGACAAATCCCCATAGCATCCGTTTCCGACAAGACCTTCCAAACGTAATCCTCCTCTACCAAGAATGGTCGATTCGGGTCCACCATCGCTGCTCGCTTGTGTAGCAGAACCACTCGCGCTGCCACGGCCCAGCCTTTCCCCGATTCTACCTCCAGTCGTTCCAAGGTGTGCTGGGCTGCGATCTTTGATGTTTCTAAGATGGTTGTTTCCCTCAGAAAGACCCGCATCCACTCTGCGATGGTGAGATCCTTGGCCAACTTCACAACCTCGCGCCAATCGATCGTAGGTACGCGCGTACTCCGGTTGTTCGCAAAGGCCATCTTGACCATAGACGATTCTGGCAGTGAGCGTATAAAAACCGACACACGCATGTCTGACATTCCATCTCTCTGTGGGGACGCTGGAGCCGTACCATTCAGCCGGTCCTTGGGCATGGTCCAGTTTGGGTGTCTTGCGAATACCTTTGTCAATTCGTCAAGGAAGAACACTGGATCGTTCTTCATCGAGAGTCTCTTCACCGCTCCCGGTTGTAGCACCGACTCATGCGCGCTCTTCCGTCGTTCCACCCCCATTTCCTTGACTAAGCGGTCGACCATGCGCCGGGCTTCTTTGGAAAACCCTCCTGTGATGTCGTATAACGGATTGAGTTGTCCGATGTGCGATCCACCACTTCCTAGTGGAAAGGGAGGTCGTCCTCCCTGGGGTCCCCACACCTGCATCATGGGTCGACCACCCCACGGTACCTGCCACCCCTGAGCTCCCGCTGGTCCGATGAACCCTGGCTGCTGTTTCCTAGCGAACCCTGGCTGCTGTTGACCAGCAAACCATGGCTGTTGTTGCTGCGGTGGCCTTGGCACCCTCGGACGTCCCCATCGCGATCTAGGGTTCGGTGGTGCTCCTCTTGGAGCTGCCTGTGGACCCCATCGTCCTCTGATTCCGAAGGGTGACGGTAGGGAGGGAGGGGACATCTGATTGTACTCACCTCCCGTTCCTACAAGAATTTCCGGTCCTGCTGCCCCTTGTCCTGCACCGCCATGTGAACCCCATCCATCCTGGCCGCCCTGTGGTGGGCCTCCAGCCAGGCCGCTCTGAGGAGGGCCTCCCTGTGGTGGGCCTCCCCTCGGGTAAGGTGCACCAAACGGTCCCCCAAAAGGTCCCCCTCTCCCTGCCATGACCGTTTGGTGACCCGGTTAGATTCTTCCCTCCAATCACTCCTCCCCCCCCCTCCCCGGGACGCCCCGCGTTTCCCTTTGACGAATCCTCTCCCTTTGCTGTCGTGTAGAGCAAGATGAACTCGACGAAGTTGTGCAGTATACGACGGGCTCGATGACGCTGTGTTGTATTCCACGAATGGAGCTGTGTAGTAGGAGCTGTGCAATATGCGACGGACTCGATGAGGCTGCGTGGTACACGATGTACTCGACGGAGCTGCGAGGTATAAGGTGAAGATGGTATTCAACGATGTAGTCTAGGGAAACGAGTGGAGTCCAGGGGGTCGATGGAGTCTAGTAACACCAAGTTGACCCCACCAAACGGGTATAAACAGTGGCTTGGGACAAGGTGGGTGGGAAAAAAGGGTGGTGAAAGGTTTCGAGTCCATGTATATTTACCCTCCTGGTTTGTTGAAAGTTGTCCCCTTATCATAATATACCTGCAACCCTTCGCAAACTCAAGTCTTCACCAACAACAGAGTAACGTATGGAATCCCTTGGGTATTTAAGACACAACAATGATTAATATATATGTATTCTTTACAAACCTCAAAATTCCAAGGTACCTATCAAGCTTCCCCCCTATTTATGCATTTTTTACAACCCTCAAAGTTCCAACGCACTTATCGAGCTTCCCCCCTTCCTATTCCAATATGATAATGTCCCTAAACCATGTTTCCAATTCCGGTAAGTTCTTAGCATGACGAAGAGCAGCTATAGAAAGGCTTACATTCCCCATACAAAACTAAAAACAAGAAGCAGTTTGCAGTATCACTCTTGAAACACCTGGGAGAACAACCTTGCAGTGCCTGTACAACCTGCGAAGACACAAAATCCCAATTGAGCGCGTGTATACCAAGTATGACTAACGAGGTAACGTAATTGAGCACATGTATACCAAGCGTGCCTTTAAAACTGACGATTCGCATCCCTCCCTCTAATGCTCAATGGCGGAGACAGTACATGGCCACATACATCACCTCGCATGCTGTATTTGGCAATACGTATCTCTTTCGTATAATTAGCGATGTCAGAAAATAATGGTAACTGTATGATGATGGTGACAAACAGTGCATGACCACATCATATCGCCTGTTGTATTTGACAAGACGTATCTCTTTCTTATAATTAGCGATGTCAGAAAATAATGGTACCTACAAATATTCTATTAAATATTCTAGCTTTCGATCCATGTATCATACAACAACAAATTATGAAGATTTAATACGTTATTTACTACACTAAAACACTGGGTTGCATGCTGCATCTAACATCAAACCTTCTAGAATAGTAAACATTACAAGCCAGATGATGTAAGAGGATGTCTTATTGCTTCAATCGTCAGGTTTGTCTCCTTTGAGGATTTATAGTTTCCGCACATATTGAAATGTCCCGCCCCCCGCCCCCCCCCGCCCCCTCCCCCTCCACTGACCCCTCTTGTTCATAAAAAACCCCAACCCTCCCTCCCCGCCCCCCCGTCCCCCGATTCCCCCCCCCCTTGCGCCTAGTTTGTCCAAACGCCCCACTCACAATCAAAATCGGCCTGGGTAATAAACACCTATACGCAGTTGATATCACGTCATTATCTTTCTGATCATCCATGACGTAATTTTCAAATATTTCCCCCCCAACCCCCCCCCCCCCCCCCTCCAACGCCCCCTCTTTTCCACCCACCTGCACGATCGCCTAGACCTAGCACCACGCGTATAACAAGCTGCTACATATCTTTGATCTCACAGAAGAAGTGTATTTGAATATTATTTGTGACCTAAACCTCCTAAAAAATCTCCCCCCCCCCCCCCCCCTCTTGCTCTCCCTTACTCAAACGCCCCACCAAATATCGAAATCCGTCACATTAATAAACACTTCACGCACAGGATATCACCTCATTATCTTTCGAGAGCCATCCATGCCGCTGTGTCCCCCCCCCCCCCCCACCTCGAACTCCTCCTTCTTCCCCATCACCCGCACCATCGCCTAGACCTAGCACCACACGTATAACAAACCCCTCACCTAAAGCCGTTCCCCCCCCCCCCCCCCCCCCCCGCCCCCCCGCCCCCCCCCCGCCCCCCCCCCCGCCCCCACCCCCCACCTCCCCCCCAACCCATCCCAACCCCACCCCCTCGAACACTCCACCCTCTCTTTACTCACTGATTGTACGACTTACCCCAGGATATACATGATAAACTGATGCATTATTTCCGAAACCGTCACATTTATCCCCTCAAAATAATGTATAGTTTCCAGGCACATATTGAGCTGCCCCCCCCGCCCCCGCCCCAACCCACCCACCCCCCCCCAATAATAAACTGGTGCCAAAACCGTCAGATTTATTCCCTCGAAAGGATTTATAGCTTACATGCACAAATTGCCCCCTTTTCACCCCCCCCCCCCCCTCCAAACCCGCTCGCTTTTGATCAAAACCAGGCCCCCACGTCCTTCAAAACTCCGCCCCACCCCCCTCACCGGTTATTCGACTTACAAGATTCCCTTGATAAAATGATACATTTCCCTTCACAGCTGTCAGATTTTGTCCCCCTCAGAAACGGGTTTTATAGTTCCGCGCACAGACTGACAAAAATCATCCTGTTGACCCTGATAGCTACACTGTAGTTGTAAAGGGAGTCGCCGACCTATATCCTCAATGAGGACACACCACTCGTAATGCGCGCGATCGGAGTACCACACACAGCTTGCAAAGATGAGTTTCGACGAAATCTTCGATCTCACAGCTGGAGTGTATTTTCATTTTTTATAAAATCCCCATCGCAAAGGCCAAAAACATATTGCCTCTAAAAAAACCCTTGTCTTGTGGTCGTCCCACAGTATGCATCAAGTGTAGATCAACCAACAGACCCGAAATGATTTTCAACCGGTATGATGGACGCTAGCACATTTCCACAGTGATTTATCACGTAAGAACTTATTCGTAATCAGTAATGGTGATCCTCCTTTCCCGACGTCCTATTGGTCTCGTATTCTTTAATCTACTTACTACATTTTGTACAACTTAGTCAGCCCTTGCTATATTTTTCCAAAATAACTCAGCCCGTAGAATACGATTTATTTCGCGGAGTATAAATACCAATCTGTGTACTATTCTGTACAAGGTACAACAAACAAGTATCCCCAATAATAACGTAAATATATATGAAATCATTCCTTGAATATCGAGTCATTCCTTGGTGTCATGGACTTTGGTCAGGAGTTTTTTGTCTCGGCCTAAGTATGCGATTCGCGGAACTGGAATTCTCGGTCGAATATGGCTTGGTTCGAGCGCCGCCTTCGGGGGGCGGCTCCAACGCCCCTCGCTTTGCCGTGTCCGTTCCGCACATCGACGTAAACGCGGACGGGTGCCGAGCGAGACGAGCGAGTGTCGAGGAGGAATTTTGGAAAAATTGTTGAATCTTAATGGCTGCAACGCCTGAATGATTTACAAAATTGGCATCATTTCCAAACGGTACGTGATACAAGGTTCCCCTTCGGGAGGTGGACACGTGCCTCCCGGGGGCGACGCAAGTCGAATGACTACAACTGATGAAGTATTTATGCAGAAGGTGTATATCGGAGGGATGCGTAGTGGTAGTGGAAAGAATGTGGATAATATAAGATATCACAGACATTTAGAGGAGGAGGGTTGGGGTATTGCTGAGGCTCAGTGTGATAAGTTATTCGAAAGTCCACTCCGTATAACTGCGTGGCAGCAATTAATTCTACGTTTGTAGCATATGCGTAAGGCTGTGACATGAAGTGGAGATACTCTTCAACACTCGAATATGTAGTAGGTTGAGATCCAGCGACTTCCACAAGTAAGTTCTTGATTTGCTCCAGCTAAGATGCTGTCGTGGAAAGTGTTGAAACCTGATCCTGGGATAACGGTGTACAAATTGGTTGTGATGTGGGCAATAATATGTGCACGGACGATGTGATGTAAAGCTGGGTTGTTGTGCACACGACGCGAGATACATCTTAATAAACATGCACCATCACCAATCTCGGGAATAATGGACCATTGACCAGAATTGTTATTGTTGCCGCTGTTGTTGTCTTGATCATTTTCGCTGTCTGATGGGTTTGTACTGCTGTCGCTGCTGTTAGAGGAATCATTGGTGTCAATTTGTTGTGTGTTTTCTGTGCCCAGTATTTTTCCCCGCGCGCAGTTTATACCGATGTTTGTTGCCGATATGGTCTGTTGTGTGCACATCGTTACTTTTGCTTGAGTTGTGTTGCTACTTTATATCTCTTTATACAGGTTTCGCTACTGCTGTATGGTAACCACCGTGTCAATTGTGAGGGAGAACTCACAGTAATGACATAGTTCCCGTCGTTGCTCATATGACAATAAACTCTTAGATTCTATGGACTACGTGCTGCTTGCTGGTGGTGTTCTATTGTAAAACCGCTGTGTATGTTCTTTTGATGAGAGGAAAGGTCTTGTGTATTTATTCTCCTCGGTCCATCCAGAAAAAAATCCCGTTCTCAATAAAATTTGATTTTTTATGATCTATATATTATTGCCGCTCTCTGCGGTTGCTTGCTGCTGCTGTGATCGTAGACAGTTTATACCGATGTTTGTTGCCGATATGGTCTGTTGTGTGCACATCGTTACTTTTGCTTGGGTTGTGTTGCTACTTTATATCTCTTTATACAGGTTTCGCTACTGCTGTATGGTAACCACCGTGTCAATTGTGAGGGAGAACTCACAGTAATGACATAGTTCACGTCGTTGCAGCGGGTACATATACACCGCGCCCGCGTCTAGCAGTGCGGGAAAATTCTCTCGCAAATACATTTTGATGCCACCCCGATGTACGTGCGAGGACTAAAGTTCCACCGTGTGTGTAGTAGACGTATTTAAGCCTGACGATATGCCTATATTTTAGGCTCTAAACCAAATTAAGCCCTATCGTGTTTTAAATGTCTAAAAAATAGGTCTATTTTATCGACCTAACGACCACGGCAGACCACGGTGAGATGTGGATTTTCCCAAAATATGCACTTGGGCACATTTTGGCCCAAGTGCATATTTGAAGCAATTTTCCGAGTATTTTCCAGCAAACAACAGCATTTCAGACGACAAAAGCTCGAGGAAACATCAGACACTCTGCAGCAGCAGCACAGCACAACACCCACGCAGTAATTGCAACGCTCAACCTAGCAAGCCGCTTGGTGTATCCCCAACCCGGGTTAATCAACCTGCGTGTACAACACGATCAGAAACGTTGGCGGTGGTCAGAGGCGACCCACTCTCGTGGAGCGGCATGCCTCTACGTACTATTACTTGAAAAGGAGTCCTTGTTCATTCACGAGGATCGAGCGCACACACAACACCACACACCACAAAACAAAACAACACAGCACAACACACAGACAACCAGCACCCCAACAGCCAACCCAACTACAGCACAACTAGCCGGTGGAAAACGCCCACGAGACTCCTCCTACCCTGGCGTTCTCTGCGGTCAGAGAACTGGGACTCTGACATAGTTCGTCGCGCGCTCGTGCTCCTGCTCTCTCGTCCTGAGAGGCTGTAATTTTTCGATGACACATTTTTTTTGTTTGGTTTTTGTGCCCGACGTAGCGCATGGCCGGAGCTGCTGCTGCAGTTTACAACCGTGTTGCCTCTTTCCCGCGGATGCCTACATTTCGAGGGTGGAAATTGAACCGGGTTGAGGGCCAGTCCTGCTGTGCTGCTGTACTGACTGCCACACTGAGGCACACCGAAGGCGGCAGACGCCTGCGAGGTATCCTACATATGAAGCGAGTATGGAGTACGAAGCACTCAATGTTTTTGCCAGGCACCAGTTATTTGTTTTGGCCGTTTGTTCAAGCTCGCACAGCATGGGCAGGGGAGGGTCTTTCTCGAAGTTTCCACCCACTCATGTGCTGACTCATGACATAAATCCTCGTCTTGCCATCTGCGTCTGGAGTAGTGCAGAAATATCATAGTCTATTTTCAAGTAGTTTGATATTTCCTCGGCTTTTCTTTTTATGCGTACTGAAAGAGACCACTATTTCGAGTTTTAGACATATGGTGTTTTTTTTTTTGCGTTTAAGGTCGAAATATCGAATGGCGTAGCTCTTCCAGTTGGAAGTACTTAAGACCTAACCTCGAGGCTTAAATACGTCTAGTGTGTGGTTGCCCGGGGACAGAAGTGTCTCATACCCCGCAAAATAGAGCCAGTCTCGGCGGCTTTCCGCGGCCATAGCTCGCGCCACCGACGTCCCATGAGCCCGGCACACGGCTGATAATATACCGACGGGTAGTCTGATCGCATTGCAGAAGAAAGCACACCAAAAAACTCTGCGCCGGCGGAGAAAAAGGGACGGACTAGGCAAAAAAAGCAAAATGGTACATATGCATATTGTTTGGAATTTCGCGGTGGCATACTCTCGAGCGTTTGTTTCTTTGCTGTACTTTTTCACTAGTTCGTTTGGTTTCTTGCTCGGCATTTTATTGCTTTTGTTTCTGCTCGTTTTGCCAGCTGGAAATTCATTTTTTTAGTGTGGGTTCACCTTAAACGTGACACAAGTTGCCGACGATATCCAACAACTTCGCGACACAAAGTACCGACGGCAAAACGTTTCGTGACAATATAACTCCCAAACCATGGAATCATGACATTTTCATGTGACAGAATCTCGAGACAAAATTAAGCAGGTAGAGCCGTCTCTTCGGCCTTTGGCCCTGGCTTTAGCATGGCCGCTGACACTCCAGCCAGCCTCTGCTGTAGGCATGAACGAGTGCGGTTGATTCGCAGCGAACTATCCCGCTGTGCTCGCTTCTACGTGGCCATTGTCCACGCCATTTCATGTCACCTCCCTTCTGTTTTGAGCTCGTCGTCGTGCCGTCGAGGTACGAGGAAACCCTCACGTACCGGGTGAGAACAAACAGCAGTATGTACGACGAGCATGAACGCCAACTGACGGCATTGGCAAACACACAACATCTGGACCTAGGTGCAGCAGCAGTATCCGAAGGGCGAAACTTCTAGCACATACTGCAGCAACTAGTAGCAACCAGAACCACAGCAGATAGCTCAAAGTGCAGTACGAGTGCAGTTGGCAAGTTTAGTCGTACACGCATCACTCTGTTCAATAGTCTATATATAACAGCATCTCGAGACAAAACCAAGCAGGTAGAGCCGTCTCTTCGGCCTTTGGCCCTGGCTTTAGCACGGCCGCTGACACTCCAGCCAGCCTCTGCTGTAGGCATGAACGAGTGCGGTTGATTCGCAGCGAACTATCCCGCTGTGCTTGCTTCTATGTGGCCATTGTCCATGCCATTTCATGTCACCTCCCTTCTGTGTTGAGCTCGTCGTCGTGCCGTCGAGGTACGAGGAAACCCGTACGTCCTGGGTGAGAACAGCAGTATGTACGACGAGCATGAACGCCAACTGACGGCATTGGCAAACACACAACATCAGGTGCAGCAGCAGTAGCCGAAGGGCGAAACTTCTAGCACATACTGCAGCAACTAGTAGCAACCAGAACCACAGCAGATAGCTCAAAGTGCAGTACGAGTGCCATTGGCAAGTTTAGTCGTACACGCATCACTCTGTCCAATAGTCTATATATAACAACCGTTTTATGTTCATATTGATGGAGAAAAAAATACCTGGTATTATTTTGGTATTACATCTATTTCCTGTAAGAATGATACGTCGTACGAGCGGACGTTCTGATTCTGGTGCCGTGAGACCATCGAGCACACCGCATGTTTTACCCAAACAAGAGCCAACAAGAGGCAGCGCACAGGGGCCCCCAACACAGAGACACGTGACAACTACGGCCAGCTGTCGATCGCGTAATTCGCCGGTAGTCCGTGCTTCGGTTAGTGTATCGGAAGTCGTTCGTAGTACTGCTGTAGATCGTCGAAAAACCACGTGGCATCGTGCTGGTGGTAAGACTCGCCAGTAGACCCCCCAAAATGTAGTTACCTTTTCTTTTTCTTGGCCCCATCCACCCATATCCTTTCCTTTCTCTTCTTTGTTTTTTTTTCCAATTGACTTACGTCTGTTGTGCGCATGCGTAGTGATAGATACCACGTGTAATATATACGTGGTAGTCTTTCTTGGTTGGCAAGCGGTATAGTCGGTTTTTCCAGGCGCGAGTAATGAGACGTATGCACCGGTATGGACCTCGCACATCGTAGGCTGACTCCCGATTTCACTTTTATATGCTTCTGGTGGAGGCATGAATTGCGTCAGCTGTGATTTATGCGTGTACCACCTTTGGTTTGTGTTTTTCCCCTAGGGTATTCCTCAGCTCCAGAGTGACTGGAGCCTGTCCTGTGACCACGGACTTGATTATTATGCGAGTTCATGTGAGCACGACAACAACAGCAACTGAAATATTGCCTGTTTCTTGACCTTTCAGCTGCTTCCTGCAAATTTGGTTTTTCTGCCAACACGATTTTGAACTTTTTCGCGATTTTTTCTTCCTTTTTGTCTAGTAAGTTGAACTTCCTACTGCCGCTAATTTGCCGCCTGTGCATTAGTTGCGGAACGGTCCAGCTTTAGCTTTTCTTTGATTCGCACCATTTGTTTTGTACTTGACGAAGCTTCAGCGGCTGAGATCTGGGCTTGGCTTATCAGCTCGACACCGCCCAGCACCCCATCGCAGCGCTATAGCTTACAGCAACGAAGCGCCGTGCAGTGCCCTGCGATGCCCTGCGGCTCATCTCAGCAGCGCACCGCTAGCTCAGCAGAGCGAAGCGCTATGCTTTACCGTGCTCTGCCGTCGCGGTCGTTCGTTATTCATGATATCTAAAACTCCGCGTACGCTAATATTTAGGTAATTGGCGCTTTATTCTATACATATCGCGTCAACCATCGTAATATCATAAAATATGGGGGAGGGAATGTAATCTCTATGCAAAGATCATGTTTTGTTTTAATCAATTGTCAGCCGGCCGCCCCGGTGGTCTATTAATTATAGTGGTTTTACCCTCGAATATTACTAACGTTTGGTTGTCCTCGAGTTCGACACCCACCACGATGAGATTTGACTTTATTTGCAAAAATGCAAAAAAAAAAAAAACAGGGATCAACTGCTGAGAGCGCCTAGCAGCGTGGGTTGGTTCGACGCGAGTCGACGAGGGAAGAAAATGCTGGATTCTCCTCGCGGTAAAAACGAAAGCACGTGCCGAAGTGGGGAGGGAGGAGGAGGGCCCGCTATTGACCCCGGATCTGAGTTACTACTGGGAGGGAGCGCGAGAGTGGTGCCGGGATAATAAATGGGATGAAAAAAAAAAAAATGTTGCAAAGGTATATTATTATTACTACCAGTAAATAATATGTCAGTCTCTAGGAAATACGCACGGCACTATCATCGGCAGTCGTCATGGTAGAGACACTCCGGATATTTTGCATTGAGGGGACGCGTCCGATTTCGACAACGTGAAAGCCCCCACGAAGAAAAGACAGCAGACACACATATCCCGCCTTCTCGAGAAAAAACAGAGAAGAAGCGCTACGCCAACCTCCCGTACGAGCAAAGCCACCCCCGCACCAATCTTAGACAACGCCGCCTCAACGAGAGATCGCCCTCCTCTTCTACGTTTTCCTCCTCGCCCGCGACCACGCAGACCAATCAATGCGACAGCCTTCACATAACAAACAAAGCAATCTTCTTCCAAAACCTCGCCGGCTGACATGTCCTCATGTCGACGTTTGATGCAAACCGACTTTGCATCCTGTCGACTTCGAACCTCCATTGCCACGGGGACAACAGTGCAGTCTCTTCATTGATGCCAAGGCCTGTTTTGTTTTGCCTAGAGGCGACGCAGGTTCTCAATTATAGTACTCTTTTCGGTATTTTTGTTTGACAGACGCCAACTTTTACTTGACAATGACGGCGCATTTAACATAGTTTTTTCGCCTATCCTTGCCTTCTTTGTTGTATAATATTACGTTTTTTCTTTTATCAAAGCATGACTTTCAGAATTCCATGTTCGTATTAAACTCTTGGCATTACTTTAAAGTTCAATGCATGCCAAATCGGACAGCTACACCTTAAGTTGTCGAAGTGCTGCCCTGCCCTACCCGAAGCATGGGCGCCGGCGGATGCCGGCGCCCATGCGGAGCCCTTATATACATATAATACTTTATACTCACGACCGTACCCTGTTTTGACCATATATACAGCAGCAGTAGGTATATGTATGAGCAAATGATGTATAATATTTTCATTAATACATTATGTTACTGGCTCAACATTCCATGTTACTCCTTTCTCACCATCCTGCCTACATAAATACCCCCCCAGCTTGCATGTGGACAAGGCTTACTAGCAGGCAGGGATGCATGTATATCTTTCCCAGTTCAAATTTGAAAAATTTTGGTTTACGGATATTGTAAAATTAAAATACACTCCAGTTGTGATATTGTATTGTACCATCGCTTGCTGTACACACCCCTTATCGATTGAGTACGTACTGATACCCAAACAAACAAAAAAACATTCTTAGGCAAAATCAGGTATACCTGGTCAGTTTGGTGTCAAAACTGCTACAACACTAAAAAAAAAAAACAAGTGCATATCACACGCTAGGGCACCTGTAATTGGCCAGCCTCCTGGATTTGTCTACTTTGTCCAGCTTTCAACTGATTTTGGCGCATTTTGAGCCAGTCAGGGGCCATGCGTACACTGTCTCTTACATGCCCAATACGAAGACATCACCACACTACTCGTGCCACATTACGTACAACGACCTGTCACAACCTGCAACGACATACAGAACAAATGATACGCACGTATGCAGCACGATGGCATACATACCTGGTACAACAATACAAACGTACTCGTCGCAAGAGTAAATACGATCACGAAAGGCAATGAAATAATAAAAAATGCATGCCTTGCGGAGCAATACCATTGATGCATACGTACCAACGTTTCGTCTGCATCGCATACAAAAAAAACATTGAGTCAAAAGCGGGGAGAATCTCGTTTGCTTTCTGTACTGCTGTACGTAGCATGGACTGCGTGACTCCTCACTATGTATAAACTATGAAGCGTCTCATTCCTCGCCTCTACTATCTAGAGATCACGAGCACCGATTCTCATAACTAATTCGGCCTGCTGTACTGCTGCTTCTATTTATGCGGTGTCTGCCTGTGGTTATCCTGCAGCGTGTGGGGTTCGTGATACTGCTTCAAGCTGCTTCAAGCGAGATTTTGCTACACGAGCGAGATTGTCAACATGATAAAATAGAGTTGAACTGCCAAGGAACTTTCTTCAACATCCTGTAAAATCCATTCATATTTAGACTGCTCCTTTTTTCCCACACTCCATTGTATGCAATATTTTAATCAAAAATGGCCCGGCATGCTGCTGTACTTTTACCTGTGCATTTGCGACCGTACTTCTACCTGCGTCAAGCGAAAATATCATCCCACACGGATCCCAGCTGAAGCCCCATGTAACGAACGGATAAAGAGCTATTTTTGACACACGTACCCTAGTCTCCACTCCCGTGTCCCAACTCTCCTACCGCTTCTAGTTCGTTTCCCCTCCGTGTGTACCTTCAGGCTGATTCCTCCCGTCTGCTTGTTGCAACAGCTGCCTGCAAACACCAGTCTCGTATCACGCAGTCCTCTTCCAAGCGCTCCTACAATGTAACAGATCTCCGGGTGAAACATCCAACCATACCTTACGGTAACGATCGCTGTACTCACGCTCGGTTCGAAGTCACTCACACTCGTTTCACATCAAGTTCAGGTTCCTTTTTCCCTCGTTTAGTTTTGTAAGTCTTTGGACTGAGGCCGTGAGCGGCACGCTTTCTAGACTTATAGGCGTTATTAAGACCTAGGCAGCATTCCGCCACAGGGTTTCATGTGACGTCATGTCAATCCGCCGCAACAAATGCCCTAAAGCACCTACAGAAGATTTTTGTAGGGTAATACTCGGGGTAAACACCCCGGGTACGGTTTGTACGTACCTACAGAACACAAAACCTTGTAACATTTCCTTCATTATTTTCCCAATATATATGTGGAAGACAGGGTCGTAGATACCTATCGTAGATCGCGTACATGCATGCGCGAGAGGACACGTCACCGGTCAGGCAATACACGATCCCGGGGCGCGAACGGCGTCACCCGTCGTAGACGGCGTTGACCCGTCCCCGGAAGGTCAGCCACCGAAAGATGATCCCGCCGCATGACGAAGGGCATAAGCCCACCGTCACTCTAGCTCTGGCTTCAGCATCTCCTTGCTACATATAAGAAAGAAAGGTTTTCGGCCGCGTTCGCTGTGAGAACGATCGTCAAGGGATCTCAGCACCGCGACGCCCACTCCGCTTCGACTTCAGCTCTGCGACGCCCTCTCCGCTTCGACTTCCGCTCCGCGACGAGTACCAGACCTCGGGGACCACCCTCTCCACTTCGACTCCGGGACCCCGTGAGAGACCAGGTTCCATAGTGGTGACCACCGTGGGATTCGAACCCACGAGTACGAATACATGACGACCTGAACGCAAAAAAATCCGCCGGAAATATTGGTGGCCCACCATCAGCCGCGACGTACGAGAGTGGTGCGAAAAATGCCAATCTTGTCAACGACGAAAAGCAGCACACAACAGACCCAAGCTCCCGACAGGCCATTTACCTGTCGAGCGGCCATTTCAACGAATATCGGTTGACTTAGTAGAGTACAAATCGGTATCAACTTCAGCCGCAGGGATCGAATGCAAATACGTTCTCTCCATGATGGGCCACCTGACGAGGTTTGCGGTACTGCTGCCGGTACGTAATAAAACGGCCGAAACAGTAGCCAATGCCATAATCGAGAGAACAATCAGCATTTTCGGCCCACCAGAAACCTTGCATAGTGATCAAGGCCCCGAATTCGAGAATAAGGTGATATACCAGCTGCAACAACTACTCGGATATAAAAAGACCCGCACAACGCCGTACCAGCCGCAGGGTAATTCAGTGTCCGAACCGGTACACTCAACGATGCACAGCATGCTAGCGATGCACAGTGCAATCGATCAAAGCACCTGGGCCACTCTCTTACCGCTTGTACAGCTAGCGCACAACACTAGCTTTAGTGCAACGATGCATGAGACACCATTTTTCTTAATGTTCGGGCGACAACCCCGACACCCAATCGATATAATCCTCGGTATTCCTCATGTAGGATAAACAGCAGACACCAAGGAACTCGCACAAAACACACGGGACAACTTGCAAATCGCTTTGAAGCTCGCACGCCGAAACTTAACCGAGCGTGCAGACAAACGGGCAGAACATAATAGCAAAGTTAAACCGTACCCGGTGTTCAAGCCTGGACAGGAAGTAGTCGTGTACAGATCTTACCAGGATTCGGATGTACCCAACACAAAACTACTGTTGCCATGGAGAGAGAGAGAGAGAGAGAGAGAAGACGGCGCTGGGGAGAAGCAGTTGTTGCAGAGGTAGCAGCTGCCCCAATCGCCCCATCTGCAGGAAAGGCAGTCGTCAGAGGATTGCTACGCATACAAAGAAGAATTTCCACAGAAACAGCCGTCATCAACGCCGCCGCCACCGCCGCCGCTACCGCCGGCGCCGCTACCGTCGTCATCACAGCCGCCGTCATGGTTACCGCCGCTGTCAAAGTCACCGTCGCCGCCGGTGCTATCGCCGCTGCCACCGCCGCCGCTGGGACGACTGCTACCACTGATGTGTCTGCAAGCCCGCAGTACAGCCAGGCCTGTGCCTGAATCTGTGGCTACTTTATTTTATACAAGATAATAGAAAAGGAGAGATGGGATTACTTGGCCGGCAGGTGCCGGGAGAGAGGTTGAGGAGATTTTGAGCGCGATGGAACACGCGTTTGAAATCTGACACAACGTTGAGAGAGCGGTGGTGGGCACTGGTAGAAGGGTCGGCACTATTGGTTGGGGTCGGAGCGTGCATGCAAAAGGAGGAAATGCCCAAAGCGAGCGCGAGTGAAGGAGAAACGAACAACGGGCCATCAGCGAGGGCTTACACCAGGCACGTGCTATCTTGCTCGCTGTTGATGTTTTTCGTTTTGGCTTGTTTCATGTTGATTTGAGAATTACGAACCACCACCCGCCAAGATTGAGATTGATTGAGAATGAAGGATGACTGAAGTGATATATAGTAGACGTACTGCAGGACTAACATGTCTGATTCCGTGTTGTGGCTGCCTGGCGGAGCGCCCGGGCAGGGCACAGTAGTAAGTCGGTGTTGAGTTTTAGACGTGAAAGTGAAATGCTGAAAGAATGTACACACAGCAGTACATGTTGTATCATATCATGTCATCGGTACAGCAGAGCACAGCAGTACGAAAATTGCGTGAATCAAATACTTGTAAAAATTCGGGTAGGGTCGAGGTACGGTTTCGCGTGTATGCCGAGCAATGCCAAAAACACAAGCACGCTCCTTGAAGACTATGCATGATGAGCAGTACAGGAGTGATCAACCTGTGTTGCTAGTAGTGCCCTTTGAGCTGGGATTTTGCTTGGTTTATGATGCTGCTGACTCACTGCTGAACATGGTGCTGCATGATCTGCCTACTGGCAAATTGCAAGTTGTCGGTGTATTAAACCGTCGTCGAAATGCCGACAAATGTGTACGTTATTTTGCTTCATTATTTTGCATCTTTGATTTATTTGCATGCGAAGATTTTTTGTACTTACATCGGCATTCTAAGAGTAGTTTTGTCCCGTCAAGGTATTTATGGACTACTGTACAGTAATGGGTGTATAAGTCCTTGACAACTGTCCGTCAAGGGGCAAGAATGCCGTCAACTGATGTACCCGGCATGTCTTTGACGTGAAACGTTCCCCATATGTAGCGTTGAAACAGCATGCAGTACCACAGCATTAATAGTACACCCCGTACTGTCCGCATGTCTGTTGGTAGTTATTGACGCAATGGGATACGAGTACGAATAATACACCAGTACGATTGATTGTACGTTGACTTGCCTGCGAGTATATGATACGCCCAGATACTCTCTGCGTTGCGGATCATTGCACAACAGTAGAGTACCCCCGAGTGTAGCATTGCGATACTACTGCTGCTGCTGCTATTGCTAAAGATATTTATGCAGGTATACGAGGGCGCACAAGCAAACTTATCCCGCACACCTACTTCCCCCCCCCCCGCCCCCCGCCCCGCTCCCCCTCCGAGACCCGAAAAAAAAAATGTTTATATTTTTTAAAACATTTTTTTTGCTTTGTTTGCTTGCTCGGTGGTTCGTTTCTGGCTGTGCCGCTATGGATGGTTTACTGCACACTCTTGCGTTAACAAAGAGGCTTGGCAAGCAAGCCAACACTGCAAGCGCAAGGGATGTCAAACTGTACTTTAGGTTGTTTAGGTATGTAAATCCTTACATCAATGCAAGGTGGTCAATGTAGTCAGAAATAATCAATGGTGGGCAAGCGCCGCGCTTGGGCACAAAACCCCCTCCAACTTGCCCCGACATCGTCTCAGGACTGACGAACGCGTCGGCTTGCATCTGCCAACTTACTTCTGCGACCACCGTCGATACAGTAGTGCGCGGAACAAGCGCGAAAAAAACAAACTAGACAACAAAATAGTTTAGCTCTGCTTGGAGACATCATATCATCAATACAAACTTGCCCGAAAGGTCAGGGGGAAGAGAAATACCGGAAGTGCGTTCAAAACTCCCGTCGCAACCACGTCAGCGAAACTGCCCGTGCCCGCACCACCCTCACCCTTTCTCACAACTCCTGTCACAACCACGTCGGCGTCACTGCCCGCGCCCGCACCACCCTCACCCCTGTTCACGACTCCCGTCGCCACCACGTCAGCGTCACCGCTTGCGCCCCCGCCGCTACTACTGTCCATCAACACCGGCGACTCCTTTACGCCGTCCGTGGCGCTCTTCGGTTTGAAAAAATCCAGCAATGTGCGCCCGCTCCCCACCGCCGTCGCGACACCAGCACCCCTGTCGAAACATGTTGGTCGACATGCAACTTGCGACATGAGCAATAGCAATTTATCAGCCGTGGAACGAAAATACGAATTTGCCAGTGCTTTTCACATATACACATCGACAAGGCCTGCAGCCTCATACACTGCGCCACTAAAATACGTCCACCGTGGCAGTTCCCAAACTGCTAAACACGCGCGAACGACCTCCCGTAAAAATTGTGAAGCAGTGTATTAACAACGAGGTATATTTCACAAACACCATATCGTAAATAAAACATAGATCTAATGTACCACGCAGCTTGCAAAGTTGTGTTTTAACCATTCAATCGGTCGTACTCACAACTGACGTTTTCAACTTTTTATCGAAACTGCTTGTGCTAGCGAATGCAACGACTGCTAGCCTCACAAGTCCTCACTTGTGTTGGAGCGATTGTTCGTGAGTCTCCACGTGGGTCCGGCTCAGTTGCTCTATATTGCGTCCGAAATCGCGCTTGCACTTCTTGCACACCCAGTTGCCGCTGCTGGTCTTCGCGGCGATTTTTCCGATAGGCAAAAGTGCTCTGCTCGCAGCATGCGAAAGGCGTGCAGGAACCAACAGGGACGCGGAGAAACCTAGTTGGTTCGCATTTCGTGCCCGTTTATTTTGGCGATTTTGATCTTGCGGCTGCGGCTTCTGGTATTGCTGCTGCTGCTGCTGCCAAGGCTAGGCTTCTGTTGCTGTTGATGTTGTCAGTTATTGGAGAGGAGGCAGAACGACACACACACTGCTCGATGGTGAGCACTGTTACATATGACAAACCAGAGTTTTGACTTTCCAGTGCTTGCCGATGCTGCTGCTGCGAGATACACGATACCCTCCAATATCACACTACAGCCCTCATGCATCTCCACTCACTGTCTGTGCTGTGCCGAACACTCATGCTCAATGACCTGGCCCTCGTCCAATCCTGAACCGTCTCCGAAGTTGGCCCCGCAGCAGCAGATGAAGTCCTTGCCATCGGCTGGCTTTCCGCAGACGCGTTGTAGCCAAGCTGTCTTGTCGAAGGAGGGTTGTAGCAGGGGTCCCTTCACCGTGGAGGCTGTGCTCATTGTGACTACTCTCTCTTGCTCTCTCCCTTCTTCTCCGTTGCTCTGCGCTGTGCGTAGCTGTTACGCAGGCTGCTGCTGCGCGACCAGGGGGCTGCGTGTCTGTTATATAGTCTAATACCTGTCGCTGCAAGGTCGCTGCCCCTTTATAATATAGCATTTAGAATGGGGGTTCTTTGCATAGGAAATTATGTGGCGTAATGGGGGGGGGGATGGGATATTCGTACCCCCGTCCCCCCTCTATAAGTGCGAAAAAATTTCGGTACGTAGATGTCGAAAAAACTTTTTTTGTGCGCCCTCGAGGTATAACGGGTATGAGTATAGAGGGCTCTTGGTGAGCGATCTGAAAACAGGGCAACTGAGCATGTGCGGGGGATTCTTGGTGAAAAGAGCAGTTCAACTTATTACGCCGACCTAATCGCTCGATTGCACGATCCATCCGCTGCTTGTGTGGAGTCAATCTTGCGCCAGGAATGGCTGCTTCATTCAGGAGGATAGGCTAGAGTGCCCGAGCTGCGGCGATGCCATGC
Organism: Undaria pinnatifida; assembly: GCA_012845835.1. NCBI lineage: Eukaryota > Phaeophyceae > Laminariales > Alariaceae > Undaria > Undaria pinnatifida. The sequence goes on from JABAKD010000026.1 coordinate 151,553, forward strand.
CCTCTCCCTCCTCCACGTGTATTGATTGCCTCAAATTATCTCCTCAGCCTGTGGATATATGACCCCGGGTCTGAGTTACACTACTGGGTGGGCGAGAGTCGTGCGAGAATCACAATAAATGGGATGGAAAAAGCGAAGAAGTGAAGTGTATTTCCGCTGCTGTATAATTACGATACCGAAGCAAGTTGCACCGATCGACTCGATCTGGGCCGACTGCTGTATATTATGCAATTGGTCCATGTACAACTTCTTTAGTCACAGGCCAGTATGAGATGATAGTCTTTGAACTTGCTGAACTTCTTAGTGAGTGGTGGTTTCCTCTATCCACGAACCCCGGCCGAGCCGATCTATCGAAGGTCGGGTTACACTGTGCGGGGTGGTATCGAGGCAAGAGGTCAAACGAAATGTCCGCGCACCGCGGGGTTGGGGTATCCGAATATAAATTCAGCAGTAGTAGCGCGAGTTGCCCCTTTTTTTCTACTTGAAAACACTTTCAAGGATTTATTAACAGGGGTTTGGTTCTGAGATACTGGCGTTGTATGATAACCTCAACTGGCTAAGTCTTCCACACCGTGCGGTGTGGTGTCGACCCGGTTGAAGTCGGTTTTGGTCCCCGGTTCATTGGAGTTGATGGGGTATGAAAGGATTTCTGGAACAGCGATGGGGCCCCATCCTCATCGGGTGCGTCGAAACGCCCCCCGCCCGTTTGCTGGTCTATCACCTTCCCGGGTGTCCCTTGCTCTACGAGCTGCACAGCCACTCAACGATAAGCCAATGTGAATAATAGAAGATTGTCGCACCATCGTGCGGGGCTGTGTCGACCCGCATCGTCCCCGGTTAGTCAGGATTTCTGAAACGGGCACAGGACTCTATATCCTCCCCAATGGTGGCGTTACCCTTATGTCCGAGCCCCAGCCAATCAGCGATAAGCGAATATGGTTGGAGTTCCACGTCGTGCGGAGTGGTGTCAAAACACGCGGGAGGTCATCGTTATTGCTCCCGCGTTTTCGGAGCTGTAGAGATTCGGGGGATTCATGAATCGGTGATGGGACCCTATCTTCCCCGTGTGCGACGGAAATGCCCCCTTTTGATTGGCCTCTATCCACCTAGGACGGCGCTGTGGAGCTTGAACCAATCATCAGCGATTAGCCAACGGATTGGGGTTTTCTCACCGTGCAGGGGGGTGTCGACCCGAGAAAGCTCGGTTTGCTCCTCCGGTTGATGGAAGTTTTAGAGACGTGAAACGACCTCTGGACTGGGGATGGGACCCTATATCCTCCCGAGGTGGAGCAGCTGGCTCAACATGCGAACCATGGCCAATCAGAAAGTCGGCCGTTGGGGTTGGGATTTCCACACCGTGTGGGGAAGTATCATGTGTAGATGGATTCCGATCCCCGGCATGTGACCCGATCGTGCCCGGGTGACGCCTACTTTGTATGAATCCTGTCCAATGAGCGATCAGACAAAACTGAGATGCTATATTTTCGTCAAAATTGTAAGCGCTGTCGTAGCGTACTGTATCTACAAGAAGTAAGCGATCTAGACTACACAGCTAGCAAACAAGCAGCAGCATTGCAATAGCATTCGAGGAGTTGAATGACGAAGGCAGTCATACTACCGTGTTTCGCTCCTGGAACAACGTCAGCACGTTTTTCCACGATCAGACAACACACAGTCGGTCGATCTGTGTGTGTGTTCTTCACATTAAACCGTTCTTCTACTCGTCGACATCCAGCACACCCAGTGTCCGTACTGATTCTTCACCCTAGAAAGATCAGCTCTGTGGTCACAAGCTACGACACAGAGATAATGCATCGTAATGCATTCGACAACGCAATGTCATGCCCTAGTACTGGGTACGACAGGCACAACATACATACGTCAGCAACAGAAATACATTGGAAGAGAGAATACGAAATAAACAAAAACAAAAACAAAAACAAAAACAAAATAATAATAAAACAAAAATGAAACAAACAAAATGAAGGGGAAATCGAGGAAACAACCCAACCGGAAAGGAGAGCCAAAGCTCGGAAAAAAACATAATAAAATAAAATGAAATAAAGTAAAGTAAAACCAAAATAAGATAATCCGAACACGAGCCTAAAACCTGGACACGCAAGGAGGGAACAAAAGGGAAAAAAATACCCCAGAAAAAGAAGAAAAGTGCTACGTACCTACTAGTCGGCCTGGTACCTCGCTACCCTGTCTGCCATCTCCTTCCTGCCTTCGTCCACCGCGGTCTCCCTTCTATTCCTCCTGTTGCCCCCCCTGCCCCCACCCCCTTGGACGGCTTTCCTTCTACTCCTCCTGTTCCCCCCCTCCCCCCTTTGTGTTCTTCTCATTAAACCAAAATACCTTGTAAAAGAGAGAAACAACGAAGGAAACCAAGACAAAACAAATAAATAAATAAATAAATAAAAAGGGGAGCCAAAGCACGGGAGATAGAAACATACCCCGAGCATAAGCCAAAATGGACATGCAAGGGGGAAAGAAAGGGAAAAAAATACCCCGGAAACAAGGAAACAAGTAAAAGAAGGAAGACTGGGAGGGCCAAATAAAACAGGCTCGTCACCTACCCACCATAGGTGACGAGCCTGTTTTATTTGGCCCGCCCAGTCTTCCTTCTTCTACTTGTTTCTTTTTCCCGGGGTATTTTTTCCCTTTCTTTCCCCCTTGCATGTCCATTTTGGCTCATGCTCGGGGTATGTTTCTATCTCCCGTGCTTTGGCTCCCCTTTTTATTTATTTATTTATTTGTTTGTCTTGTCTTGGTTTCTTTCGTTGTTTCTCTCTTTTACAAGGTATTTTGGTTTAATGAGAAGAACGCAAAGGGGGGAGGGGGGGAAACAGGAGGAGTAGAAGGAAAGCCGTCCAAGGGAATGGGGGCAGGGGGGGCAACAGGAGGAATAGAAGGGAGACCGCGGTGGACGAAGGCAGGAAGGAGATGGCAGACAGGGTAGCAAGGTACCAGGCCGACTAGTAGGTACATAGCACTTTTCGTCTTTCTCTGGGGTATTTTTTTTTCCCCTTTGTTCCCTCCTTGCGTGTCCAGGTTTTTGGCTCGTGTTCGGATTATCTTATTTTGGTTTTACTTTACTTTATTTTATTTCATTTTATTATGTTTCTTTTCCGAGCTTTGGCTCTCCTTTGCGGTTGGGTTGTTTCTTCGATTTCCCCTTCATTTTGTTTGTTTCATTTTTTTGTTTTATTTTTATCTTTGTTTTTATTTGTTTTCTTATTTTGTTTTTTGTTTTTTTGTTTTTGTTTTTTGTTTTTGTTTTTGTTTTTGTTTATTTCGTATTTCTCTCTTCCAATGTATTTCTGTTGCTGACGTATGTATGTTGTGCCTGTCGTACCCAGTACTAGGGCATGACATTGCGTTGTCGAATGCATTACGATGCATTATCTCTGTGTCGTGGCTTGTGACCACAGAGCTGATCTTTCTAGGGTGAAGAATCAGTACGGACACTGGGTGTGCTGGATGTCGACGAGTAGAAGAACGGTTTAATGTGAAGAACACGCACACACACACCATGCAAGACTCCCTTCATAAGGATAAGAAGGGGAAAGAAAAAAAGAAAGGAAATAAATACGATCTGGGAGGCTCGGGTTATGATGATAGCATTACATTAGACTATATCATACATTTATTGTATATTTCAAAAGCTGGCTCAGTGCATGTATCTCAGTGGCTACGAAGAGAACACGCAGCAGGCATGGTCAGACACCTTACTGGCCCCGGATGCTTCCTTGAGTTACAGTATCGTCACAAGCGCACTAGACACGTTTCGTCGCCAGACTGTAGGGTCAGTCGGCGTGTGGTCGAATTGGATTTATCTGTTCGATCGAAATCTGATGAATGTCATGAATGAAGCTCGGAATCGGATTAAAAAAAAACGGTACCAGGTGGCTATTAACAGTAGTACATTGTTATGATTGTTAGGCTCTATCGAACTCTTGGCACTACCTTACATACTGTACGTGCAGACTATGATTGTGTGTGGTGACGTTTTTTACTCTACCAAGTATTGAATCGAACAATTCGAAGTTCTGCCCTGCCCTACCCGAAGCGCGTATGCCGGCACCCATGCCTTTGTAATAGTACATCATAATAGGTCTTTCCGAGAGCATCCAGGCATTATTTCAGGCAAAATGTGTGTGGGTCTACAACTACATGTAACAGGGTCGAGGGCAGCAATTTTAAGTTGCTTGGGTTGGCATTATCACCAGACGGACTGCAGCGAGGCACTCCTTAGAGACTAGAAAAAAATATCCATATCCAAATATCCAGGGGGACCCGAGGCCCGAGGGGTGAGCGCGAATCGCGATCTTTTCCGTGTTTTTCTCGACTCTCGTCTCTCGTCCCTCGTCTCTCGTCCCTCGTCTCTCGTCCCTCGTCTCTCGTCTCTCGTCTCTCGTCTCTCGTCCCTCATCTCTCGTCTCTCGTCTCTCGTCTCTCGTCTCTCGTCTCTTATCTCTCGTCTCTCGTCTCTCGTCTCTCGTCTCTTATCTCTCGTCTCTCATCTCTCGTCTCTAGTCTCTCGCCTTTCGTCTCTCGTCTTGTCTCGCGTCTCGCGTCGCTTGTCTCGTCTCGAGTTTCGCGTCTCGTACGCGTCGCGCTTATCTATTTCATTTTAGTCCATCTTTTTCTGCAGGTGTAATCTAGACTATAGAATGGTTGTTTTGGAAAATCGTCCTGTTGGCCCTGACGGCATCCAGGTGATCACCGACTCAACTACGTAGGCTATGTGTTGCAAAGTTGAGTTTCAACTATTCTATCGGTCGTTATCACATCTGACGTTTGTCAATTTAAAAAAAAAGCATGTAAACAAAGAAAACGATATGATGGCAGATTACAGTCTTCCATTAGACTAGTCTTTCATGGAGTGATTTTATATTCTTTCTTCTTTCCGCCTTTCGCCCCTTGGATTCAAAATCACGAAATAAAAGCTGAACGCCTACTCTCTACTGGCACTTCACTGCTCTAGCTCCGTGGGCAACGGCAGGAACAACCACCACGGACCAATATGCGTTCAAATGACCCTTTGGAGACCCCCACCCGGGCCCGGGGGATGCAGCCTATTGCGGGCGGCACCCCTACTTCGGCGTCGGGCGAAAATTCTACGCCGGCGAGGGGAAGGACACCACAAGCAGCGATGACATTTTCCGATGCCATCGACTTGATCGGGATGGGTCCATTTCAAAATCGGCTTGTGATCATGTGTGGCATGGTGAGTTATCCCCGTACTGTTTTATCTGGTACGTGCTAACACTCCGTGTACTGCACCGCCAGGCTTCTAGAAGCGTCCGTGCGCTACTGTTGGACCTGCGTAGCGCAGCATGGGCCCGTTGCGCGTGTTTATGGCATGGTGGCTGGTGGCTGGAGTAGCTTCATTGGTAGTCGTAGTTCGTCGATCTGTGTTTCATTTGACCAGGTTGTACAGGAACAGTGTTGATAATACGTTAGTTGTTCCGTGTTCCATGCTCTTTCACGTGCCGATATATATTCCCCCTCACCGGTTATTCGACTTTCAGTATTCACTTGATAAAAGGATACATTTCCCTTCACAGCTGTCAGATTTTGTCCCCCTTAGAAACGGGTTTTATAGTTTCCGCGCACAGACTGACTAAAATCATCCTGTTGACCCTGATAGCTACACTGTAGTTGTAAGGGGAGTCGCCGACCTATATCCTTAATGAGGACACTCAACTCGTAATGCGCGCGATCGGAGTATCACACACAGCTTGCCAAGATGAGTTTCGACGAAATCTTCGATCTCACAGCTGGAGTGTATTTTCATTTATTTGTTATAATATTATCCTCTATCTTTGTATTGGTCAGTTTCGTGAGATCGAGCCCACCGAGTGATTTAAATTCGTTGGGACTTTTTCTTGTGCACAAAATGACTTGCGGAAAGCGCGAGAGCGTGAGTTAGCAAAACTCGGTGAAAAATCGACGAGCAGTGGGATTGCTGAACCCTATGCGCGATAAAAAATTGAAGGCAAGAACCGGGGGGTAGAAGGGACGACACTTTTGACCACGGCCTGTGCAGAAGCTGGAAAGTATAGGTGTGAAATCCTTATTATATATAGACTATATAATAATACGCTAACGTCGTGGTCGTGACGTTTTTGGGAATTTTTGAAAATATCTTGGTTATAACACCCCCCCCCCAAAAAGCTGCGACTCCCGAGCTCCACTCGGCCTCCGGCGGCCTCGCGGTGCCGCCACGTCCTATCCGCACAGCAGTACTACGACGTGCCGGCGGAAGAACGGCCGTCGGCGCCCCACCTCGGCGAGGGGGGAGCGTGGAAATCGCCCTCCCGGGGACGGCTCGCTTGCCCCCCCTCCCACTTTTTCTTCGTCGCCGTCGCTGCCCGCATTTTTTTTTTTTCGATCTCCACCTATATTAAACTTTCGAATTAATTGCTTTTTGACCACTTGAGCCATCCATGTGGACTTGGACTGAGCCATGGATACGAGACGACAGGCGGGCCTGCGTCAACAGCAAGCACAACAACACCAGGACCAATCACAGCAGCGACAAGCCCGTCGCCGCTCGCCGTGCGCAGAATCTGCCACGCGAGCGCTTTTCGCTTGCCCCCCGGCGTGGCGGGGAATAGTAAGCAATTGCAAATCCCGCCCAGCCCGAGAGCATTGTAACCAACCAATCGGCTGCTGCTCTCCTGTCAGGTGTATTTCTCTACGTACTGCTGCATTGCTGTACTGCTGTACTGGGTAGGTCCATGGGTGGATGGGGGGTGGTGGGTGGGTGGTTGATGGCGGCTCGCTCGCTCCCTGAGATGGCCGAGTATCGTCCAAAATGAAACTCCCCTCGTTTGTTTCCTGTTTCTTACACGGTCCTCAAGAAGCACAACCAACTAACTGCTGCCCCCGCGTACCAGGTGTACTACTGTACGTACTGCTGCAATGGTGTACTGCTGTATGTAGGAAATGTTTGGTCGGTGGGTGGGTGGAGGGTGCACTGCGTCGTCCGTGGTGCGTGGGTGGTCCGTTCCGTGCGTGGGAGTCTTTTTTCGTCCTGTGGGAGATTAACTTTTTTTTTGTTTCTAACATACCGGTCTCCCACTGGTGCTTGGGCGTACCACCGTCCCCACTGCTGCACTCCTCTGTCCTTTACTACCGTACGTACTGCTGCTGCACTGCCGTACTGCTGCACTGTTATTATTTTGTTTTTTTTGTGCTTGCATACAGAGGATGATACTTTTTATATGGAGCCTGTCCTGTGACCACGGACTTGATTATGCGAGCTAATGTGAGAACAACAACAACAACCTTTACTACCGTACGTACTGCTGCACCGCCGTACTGCGCTGTTATTATGTTGTTATTTTAGTACTTAGTCTACATACAGAGGATGATACAGCTTCAATTGGTTTTGTCCGCCATACCGGCCGGCAACAGGCATACTTCGGGAATACCACGAGTTTCGTGAGTTCGAGCCCCTCCGAGTGCATACTCGTATCAATTCGTTAGGACCTTTACTTGTACACAAATTGACTTGCGGAAAGCACGAGAGAGAGCGTGAGTTAGCGAAACTCGATGAAATATCGACGAGCAGTGGGATTGCTAAACCCCACGCGCGAAAAAAATTGAAGGCAGAAACCGGGGGGGAGGAAGGGACGACACCTTTGACAACGGCCTGTCCAGAAGAAGCTGGGAAGTTCAAGGGTGAAATAAATTAACAAATAAATCAAATATTTTTATAAATATGTACTCCGAGTACATTACTCGTATAGTCTACTCTATATAGACTATGTGTTTGTTTTATAACAAAACAATATGACCCCTCCCATTATGAAATAACTCACCCACATTGCATATTGTTACACGTACCAACAACGCAGCTTGCAAAGATGAGTATTGACCCGAAATTCGTCGAACTCACGGCTGACGTCCTGGAAATTTTTTTATATAACAGATAGACTAGTCTATAACCTTAGGAAACGTCTTGTATCCATATAATTCGTAGCACACGATGACGGCCAGTTGCCGCGGTGTTGTATCTGTGGCTTGAGCACGAAGGCACGGGCTTCTTCTGCTGTCTGAGATGGAGTGGAATACCAACCCTGAGCCTCCTTAGGCCAGGAGAGCCAAGTGCCACGACAAAGAAGAAGCGAAGCCACCGGAAAACCAGAAGAGAATAGTTGAAGACTGATTGCGAGATCTGCATTATTTCGATCGGAAAACAAACATCGACAACACGCAATACGTGGTTCCCCGATAAAATGAAAAATATCGTATGTTTCAGTCAAAACGAATCGAATTAAAAAAAATAATTATAATTTCGATTCGAAAGTTTCTTACGTTAATACGTTAATACGCGCCCTTAAAAACGAAAGAAACATCAGCACGTGATCTTGTTGCAAAAAATGAAAATAGACTCCAGCTGTGAGATCGAATATCTTGTCGAAACTCATCTTTGCAAGCTGTGTGTGATACTCCGATTGCGCGTATTACGGGTTGTTGTGTGTCCTCGTTAAGGATATAGGTCGGCGACTCCCCTTGCAACTACAGCAGTGTAGCTATCAGGGTCAACAGGGTGATGTTAGTCAGCCTGTGCGCGGAAACTATACCACCCGTTTTTGAGGGGGACAAAATCTGACAGCTGTGGAAAGAAATGCATCCGTTTATCAAGTGAATCATGTAAGTCGAATAACCGGTGAAGGGAGGGCGGAGTTTTGAAGGACGTTGGGGCCTGGTTTTGATCAAAAGGGAGCGGGGTTGGAGGGGGGGGGGGAAGGGGAGGGGGGCGGACGGGCGGGAAATTTGTGCGTGGAAGCTATAAATCCTCCAAGTAAGGGGATAAATCTGACGGTTTTATTGTATAACACGTACTGCTTCGGTGTTCGGTGTTCGGTTTGTGTGTGGCTGATAAAACGTGACATGATAATTCATGCGCATTACAGTTTTTGGGATTAAACCTGAATGAATACAGAGCTCCCCGGGTACTGTAACGAAGATATACCCGTACCCCGGGTATTGGGCCACAGTCTTACAAGAGTCACAAATTTTCCGGGTAAGGGTATGAGGATCTTACAGAAAATCCAGAAGTTCCGGGTACGGGCGCGGATGTCTTTCAGAACTTCCAGAAGTTCCGGGTATTGTGGCACGGGCATACAGAACTCACAGAAGTTCCGAGCGGGTACAAAACATGTTGTACCCGTACCCAGGGTATTGTATCCACGGACGTACAGAATACCAGAAATTCCAGGTATGGGTATAAATGTACAGAACTTCCAGAAGTTCCGGGTACGGGTATGAATGTCCTACAGAAGTTACGGAAGTTCCTTGTAGGGTAATACCTGGGGTAAATACCCCGGGTACGGTTTGTAACGTACCCTACAGAACACAACCTTGGAAGCTTCCGGCACCAGTAATGCCGGCGGAATGCCTCGGTATGTACCGTGTTTGCTGCTGCTGTGGTGTACTCTCGTATATATGCTTTGTACCGGTAGCCACAGCAAACGCGCGCTGGGTGCGCTGCTCTTCTTGGTCTCCAGAGGTCCGAGCCCGCGTCCACTGACAGCTAGCTATCAATATAGTGTGGCTACGAAGAGACGCGTCGACTGCGATCGCGCATGGTGTTTGTATTCCTAGTCTAACGCATCGCGATTGTTACTCGTACATTGTGTGAACCTCGTACTGCTGCTGTACCAGGCTCTGCTCAGTGACATATTTTCCTGATGAAAGACTGATTCCATTTTTCGATTTGAGAATCCGACAGGCAGGCCGAATATTAATCTTCAGATAAGATCTGCCATCGAATTCTCAAGAGATTTATCCTCTTGGGCCATCGAATTCTCAAGAGATTTTATCCCGTCCGATCTTTCTTGTTGCTATAATATCGGAGTATCACACACAGCTTGCAAAGATCTTTTATGAGTTTCGACAAACTATTCGATCTCACAACTGGAGTGTATTTTAATTTTTATAATATCGGCCTTCGTAAAAGACCGATCTATTTTTCACGAAAAGTATAAATGTGAAGCTGGGAAACGAATCGCCCATAATCATAAGAGACAACCTTAATTTGATGTCAAAATAGGGCGGTCCGGGGTTGATGTCGTACCAACTTTACCAAATTCAAAGTCTCCGGTACCGGCATCGATTTCGTACCGACACCGGTATCAACTCCGGTACAAACGTCCATACCGGTACCCCCGGTACCGGTATTTCATCTCGTACCGAACTTCCCGAACTGTACGGTACCGGTGCTGATGTCGTACCGAAGTTACCGAAGTGTCCGGTACCGGTATTGATGTACCGAACTTACCGAGCTGCCGGGTACCGGTATTACCGGCGGTACATACCGGCGGTACGTACCGGCGATATGCCTCGGTACGTACCGTATCGAACACACCCGTGGAATGTTCGACGAGTCGAAACGTTTATTACATATCCGGTTTTCTCTTTTTTCGGTTTAAGATCATCTTCCAATTTCCTCTTCATCGAAAGCACGATATAGACTAAGATTTTAGATATTTTATCTTATTATCTCGTAGCCAAATTATACAGGGCCATTTAGGACAGAGTGCTCATTGCAAAATCAATGTCAGAGCTCATCGAGCACATCAGGAACTACGTTGACGTCATGCTGCGGGGGTGCCAGTGCATCGTGTGCACCCTATGCACCGTTCGATCTGTTTAATTAGCGTATGCCCACCGAAAACAAAATAAGCCCTGCGTGCTCACGCTTGCTACGCTCTGCTGTGTGTACCCCCCTCCGGCAAAAACCAGTCTTCCAAACGTGTTGGACGACAGTGGCTGATGCTTTTGTACCCTTCCTCGTTAAAAATTATAACCAATAAAAAAAAAATGCGCCACAAACCAGCAGCAAACATTAGTGCAGAACACTATGCCCTCCTCCTCCTGCCCTGTCGATGTTTACCCAGAAGCACCCTCCCCTGTCTCCTCTCCCTCTCCGAAAACGTATACAAAGTATAATAATACCAGCACATGTTTGCTTTATTTATTTCTCTCGACCCGTGGTTGCTCATCCAACCGAGCCTAGCCTTTCGAAGATGGTAGGAAACGCCGTGCATGCCGCAGATCGTGCATGGATGGGTGCTTCGTAAAGCCTGGCGTGACTAGCGTATGATCGGGTGAGAACGCGCAGCAGCTGCCCGCTGCACAGGGCATGGCATCTGCAGGCGTGTGCGTGTCTTGTGTGTGTGGCACTACTTTTCTGAGAGCTCGATATAACATAAAATCTCGGGAATATGACAAATGATCTCTTATAACGGATTTTTTCGTGACAAGTCGAAAAAATTCTCTTGTATCTGTGCTTTCTCTTGTGTTGGTTTTCTTACATCGTAGCCACTACTGCTGAAATAGAGCTGGTCCTTGAGTTCGATTCCCACCGTGTTGTTTTTTTTTTGTTTATTGAAAGCTGTGAGTCCGACCGATTGAATGGTTAAAGCTCAAGTGTGCAAGAAATTGAAAAACGTCAGCTGTGAGTAACGACCTGGACAAAACCCAACTTAACTTTGCAAGCTGCGTGACTGTGCGTGGTATACATGATCTTTATGTCTTTTTATAACATACCAGGTATAGACTATGGTGTTTGCTAGAAATTGTGCAGGACAGTGATGTCACGACATCCTGAGAGCGCGGGCACGCACAATTCGACGCGAGTTGACGAGGGAAGAAAACGCTGAATTCTTATTGCGAAAAAAAATGAAGGCACGTACCGTCCTAGTAGTGAGGCACGAGGGGGAAGGAGGGCCTGGTGTGTAACGGAATCTGAGTTAGGGTTACTACTGCTGGGAGGGAGCGCGAGAGTACGAGTGCACTAGTGCGAGGATAGTAAAACGCGATGGAAAAAAAAAGGAAAATAAAAGAATACAAGTACCAGATAGATGTATTGTAATATATGTAAAATATGAAATAATACCTGTCCTGGAGGCCAGGCACACTTCACGCTTTCTTTCAAGTACGCACGTAGCACGTAGCCTGGTCTTGCAGAGCTAGCGCGCACGCATGCAATGTGTCATATTATTACCTCAGATCACATGCTGTAGTGCTTCTGCGCTCTTTTATATTTAGGGGTTTTGAACCCGATGCCCACTGGGCCGATCGTCTGGTCACGTATGGCATGGTGGTGGAGTAGATCTCGCAGTGGTAGTATTAATGTATCAAAAGTACAGCTGCTAGCAGCACACCCTACCCTCGTTATGATCCGATATGCGATCCGATATGAAGAGGCTGTCTTTCCCCCCGTGAAAACCCAGAAAAGAAAGCGGGTGGTGAGGAAGGAGGGCGCGTTGGGGGGGGGGGGGGGGGGGGGGGGGGTGATTTGGGGCTACGGCATGGATGGCTAGAAAGATAATGAGGAGATATCAACTGCCTGGTAAAGTGTTTATTTCCCTGGCAGATTTTGATTGTAGGCGGGGCGTTTGAACGAGAGGGATCAGGGGGGGAAGGGGGGGGCGCAACTCAATCTGTGCGCGGAAACGATAAATCCTTCAAGGGGACAAATCTGACTGTATGAATGAATTCATCAATGTATAATCTGCTTGGTATTTTATCAAAAATATTTTCAGGACGCCAGCCGTGAGTTCGACGAATTTCGGGTCAATACTCATCTTTGCAAGCTGCGTTGTGGGTACTTGTAATATACTATATATATGGGTAAGTTTTTTATTGGGAGGGGTCCTATTTTTTGTCCACTATAATGGTTAGTGTTGGTATCTTTACTTTAAATGGGGAATTTTCAGCTAGATCTAACATTATATCTTTTCTAGAAATATATTAATACTGTAGTTTCCACTATAATACTGCTCTGCCATATGTATGGTAGGTGGTGTATTTTGTTTCTTCTTCCCCCCGCTTATATATCGGAAGGAGTACGAATACAGAGTATTATTAGCTATCTAATATGTCAATATTAATACAGCATTCGAGGATAAAAGTCGGCTACTCCCCAAAAAATCTCTGTGGGACACGAACCCACGGTTCCAAATTGATACGCTGTCACTCTAACATTAAATGAAATAACTTTCAGGACGTCAGGTGTGAGTTCGACGAATTTCTGGTCAGTGCTCATATTTTCAATCTGCTTGTTGGCACTTGTAATAAACTACCTGGTATGTAGGTAATTCTGCTTGGTATTGGTTATTATTATAAAAAATGAAAATACACTCCAGCTATGAGATCGAAGATTTTGTCGAAACTCATATTTGCAAGATGTGTGTGATACTCCGATCGCGCGTATTACGGGTTGTGCGTCCTCATTATTGGATATAGGTCGGCGACTCCCCTTACAACTACAGTGTAGCTATCAAGGTCAACAGGGTGATATTAGTCAGTCTGTGCGCGGAAACTATAAAACCCGTTTCTGAGGTGGACAAAATCTTATTCTAGCAGATTCGATTAGGTGTGTGGTATACAAGAAAGAAAAATAGGTGTGGTATACAACGTGTTTTAGCTTCATAATTTGTTATTGTACATGGATCGCACGATATAATATTTGAATCGATGCTTGTAGGTACAACCATGTAATTACCATGATCTTACAGTGCCGATGTGGGGCTCTGACATCGCTAATTACAAGAAAGAGATGCATGTTGCAAAAAACAACAGGCGAGGTGATGTGGTCATGCAATGTCACCACCGTTGAGCATGAGGGAGAGAAGTGCAAATCGCAAATCGTCGGTGTCTTGAAAGGAACGCTTGATACATCCGCGCTCAAGTACGTTACTTCGTTAGGCATATATATATGCTTCTTCGTTTGGCAGAGGTTGGAAGGCGATCATGCAGACGGTAGGTACGAAATACCCTTCGAACGTAATTCATAGGTTGGTACTAATAATGTGGTCTATATGGAACATGGTCTCTGACGGGGTCCCGGTGTCGAAGTGGAGAGGGTGGTCCCGGAGGTCTGGTACTTGTCGCGGAGCGGAAGTCGAAGCGGAGAGGGCGTCGCAGAGCTGAAGTCGAAGCGGAGAGGGCGTCGCGGTGCTGAGGTCCCTTGACGATCGTCCTCACAGCGGACGCGTGCTGAAAACCTTTCTTTCTTATATGTAGCAAGGAGATGATAAAGCTAGCGCTAGAGTGACGGTGGGCTCATGCCCTTCGTCATGCGGCGGGATCATCTTTCGGTGGCTGACCTTCCGTGGACGGATCAGCGCCGTCTATGACGGGTGACGCCGTTCGCGACCCGGGATCGTGTATTACCTGACCGGTGACGTGTCCCCTCGAGCATGCGTGTACGCGATCTACGATAGGTATCTACGACCCTGTCTTCCACATCACCCCTCTCTGTATTCGCTGCAAGCCCATCTTTGCTGAGGATGGTATTGTAGCGGTCATCGGGAGGATGGCAATTTTAGGAAACGGGGTGTCGATTTATCGGATCGAGACACAGCAGCTGTTATATGCGTGCATCCACTCCTTATAACTGACGTGTTTAGCAAACACGGGTGTGAAACACCGTGCCAGCGAAGATGTCTACATTTTCAAGCTTGCATGCTGACAGCGTGTACTGGAGTTGTATGGGGTTTCCAAATATTATCTCAACGTACGTATTCCGTGTGGCCACACGTACTGGTGCGCCCCTCGTGTTTACTGTTGTGGGAACCACGGGCAGCAACATTGTTCGGTGATTTCTCTTTTGTGGGCGCGTCCGCCTAGAGATATTTTCACTGGGAGTCACCTCAGCTGATCTAGGTGCATCAACGTGTGACTTCGTTTTAGGTGAGGTGGAGTCGCGTGGATCCCATTTCCCCTGTGTGTTTAGTGTTCGAAAAATTTGTTTTGTGGCTTGACGGTGGTGTTGCTGTTTGGTCCCGTTTGGATCGGAGTGTCGGGCACGGGCATGAATTGTCACGCTTCTTACAGCCTCTCCCCGTTGGGTACAACAATTCTTTTACCGTCTCCTTGCCCCCGGCTATTCCCACCGGAATGCCGGGTAGAGTGCCCGTCATATCATGGTCGACACGAGTGTGTACTGCCACGTCTGCTGGTGCTACTCTCATCACCGTTGTTGACTCTTGTGCCTACAGCTGAGTCAACTTTGGCAGCCAGCTTGTTCGTTATTCGGTTACGCCGCGGAGCATCTGAGAATCTATTTTGCGCTGTCCCAGTTCGTGCTCGTCCCTGCCTACTATACGCTTCCGTTTCCCGAGAGAAGGGAGGGGGGGCGAAGAAGATGAGGTTATCGCGAGTTGCAAACCCTTTTGGCCTCGGTATGCGGCGATCAATTCGTGACATTAGGGAATTTCGTCCGCGCTGTACTCGAGGTCGGATTCAGGGCCGTATCCTCGGAGTCTTAAGCGGTAATTGTAGTTGTGGGGGCTTGGTCTGCCAGGTCCCCTTTCATGATCTACTACCCTGTCTACGAAGCAGGACTCAATTTTGGGTTGAGCCGCGTCTGGATGGTCCAACTCGGGTAGGGGAATGGGCTCCCCCAAACCCAATTCCGCCAGCTTCTCAAATTGAGATGCGGGTGGTGTTTCCCGTTGATGGTAGGGCTTTATATGGGCTAGGTGGACTGACACTTCTCGGGTGTCCTTCGTGAGTCGTACTCTATACACCACTGGTGATAATTGTGAGCAGACGACATACGGTCCTCGCCATGGTAACAGCAGTTTTGGGTTGGGCCCATCCGAATCCTGGTAAGGTCTGTACACGAGTACTTCCTGTCCAGGATTGAACACCGGGTACGGTTTAAGTTTGCTATTTTGTTCTGCCTGTTTGTCTGCACGCTCGGTTAAGTTTCGGCGTGCGAGCTCAAAAGCGATTTGCAAATTGTCCCGCGAGTTTTGTGCGAGTTCCTCGGTGTCTGCTGTTCTTCCTACATGAGGGATACCGAGGATTATATCGACTGGGAGTCGGGGTTATCGTCCGAACATTAAGAAGAATGGTGTCTCATGCATCGTTGCACTAAAGCTAATGGTGTGCGCTAGCTGTACAAACGGTAAGAGAGTGGCCCAGTTGCTTTGATCGATTGCACTGTGCATTGCTAGCATGCTGTGCATCGTTGGGTGCACCCGTTCGGAAACTGAATTACCCTGCGGCCGGTACGGCGTCGTGCGGGTCTTTTCGTATCCGAGTATTTGTTGCAGCTGGTATATCACCTTATTCTCGAATTCAGGGCCTTGATCACTATGCAAGGTTTCTGGTGGGCTGAAAATGCTGATTATTCTCTCGATTATGGCATTGGCTACTGTTTCGGCCGTTTCATTACGTACCGGCAGCAGTACCGCAAACCTCGTCAGGTGGTCCATCATGGAGAGAACGTATTTGTATTCGATCACTGCGGCTGAAGTTGATATCGATTTGTACTCTACCAAACCAACCGATATTCGTTGAAATGGCCGCTCGGCAGGTAAATGGCCTGTCGGGAGCTTGGGTCTGTTGTGTGCTGTTTTTCGTCGTTGACAAGCTGGGCATTTTTCGCACCACTCTCGTACGTCGCGGTCGATGGTGGGCAACCATGATTTCTTGCGGATTTTTTCATAAGTCGGGCGAGATGCGAGGTGTCCTCCGGATAGAAAGTGATCGTGGTAGGCGTGCACAATGAATCCAACAAGGGCCTTCGGTACTACGAGTTGATCGCGGAAGGTGCTTTGTTTTCGAAGATATCCCGGGAGGTACGATTTAAACAACAGCCCGTCCTGCACTGAACAGTAAGACATGGTTGTTTTCGTTTATTTCTCGGGTAATGGTGCGTCTGCGTGCTGTATGTAATCGATGTACCGTCCGTACTCTACTGCTTGTGCTGAGCGGAGTTTTCTTGATCGACGGGCATGAAAACATTTGTCGCGCTCACGAATACTGATTTCACACTAAAGAGCTCTCTGTCGCTGCGTACTGGTTCTAGGTTAGCCAGTTTGTCGGCGGAGATCTGATATGGTCGGGGGACACTAGCTGTTTGTAGGTTGGGGTCATTTGGTACATTGCGGCAAATGGGCGCGAGGGACGGCGCAGCTACTTCTTGCCGGTGCTCGAACGCAAACATTCGTGAAAGCGTGTCCAGTTCGATGTACAGTTTCCCTGGTTTATGTTGGACGGTGAAGTCAAAATACTGTAATGCTATTGCCCAGCGTGTTAACATGTTCGATGTATCTTGCATTGAGTATAGGTATCGCAGGGCCGCGTGATCTGTCACACACACAAAATGTCGTCCCCATAAATAAGGTCGCCAGTGCTGGATGGCCAAGACCACAGCATAACATTCATTGAGCGTAGCAGAGTAGTGGCGCTGGCTGTCGTTGAAGCGTTGACTAAAGTATGCGATTATAACGAGGTCATCGCCTTTCTGCTGGGCGAGGAATGCACCTGCACCTGCTTCTGAAGCGTCAGCGTGCATCGCAAAGTCTTTAGAAAAATCGGGAAATTGCAGTACGGGCGCCTGAGTGAGCAATTGTTTCACTGTTGCGTACGCCTGATCGTGTTCCGGTCTCCAACGTTAGGCGACTTCTTTGGCGGCCTCTTTTTTCGTGAGGGCTACCAGGGGCGGCTAAGATAGGTATAAACTTGCGTACAAAGTTAAACATTCCTAGCACTGACCGCAACTCCTTTATGGTTTTAGGCGTCGGCAAGTCAACTATAGCTTTTACGCGATCATCACCGATCCGACTACCGTCGGCCGTCAGTATGTGTCCAAAGTATTTAACTTCTCGGGGGCCAAACTGTACTTTCGATGGTTTAAGGGTGAGGCCGGCTGGTTGCAAGGCTTTGAACAAATTTTCTAGTAGCTGAAAGTGGCCTGTCCAGGTAGATGAACAACATATACAGTCGTCCAGATAAACCAAGAGCCCACTTTTTGGACCAAAATGTGCAAAAGCTAGTGACATAATCCGCGAGAACAGAAACGGCGCGTTAGCTATACCGAAGGGTAGGCGTTTAAAAACCCACTTTCCGTTCTGCGTCATAAACTCAGTTTCATCTTGTTCGCTCTCTGCTACTGGTATTTGGTAGTAAGCATTTTGTACGTCACACACAGTTATATAACGCGCTCCTCCGACCGTGTCAAGGTGGCTTTCTAAGTTAAGCATAGGCCACGATTTTTTGATCAGCTTCTTATTTATGGTCGACCTGTAATCTACGCAGAACCGTGGAGTGCCGTCTGATTTTGCGACAATAGTTACTGCGGAACCCCAGGGACTAGGGCGCTGTTCAATGATTCCCTCTTGTTCCATCTGGTTCACGCACTTGTCGATAGTCTCCTGTACGCGTGGGTATGCACGGTACGGGGTTCTATTTACAGGCCGTGTTCCTGGTTCAAGAGTAAACGTTGCTTTGGCCAGGGTACATTTACCTAGCTCTTGAGGTGACAAGGAAATAACGCTGCGATATTTCGTGCATAGAGTCAGTACTCGTTCGCATTCGGCAGGCGTAAACGTGGTTTTATCAAATGCTCGAGCAAGTGCTGCACGAAGCTCGTTACGCGTGGATTCCGTTGTCTTGCTGTCTGTTTGAATTGCACTGATCGTTTTGTTCAGGGCTACCGATTCGGGCGCAATGTGACCTAGTAAGGTGTTGCGTTTCAAGTATACGTATTGGTGGGACGGGTTTGCGATCTGGACTACTGCTGTTTTATCAGCGGCCGACCAGTGACTCACTGTACGAGCAACTACCATATTTCGAAAAGCTTCAGGTACGGCGGACGATTCGATGTCTTCGAACGTGACGATGAGTGGTTCAATGAGTGCAGCAGTGGTTTCTGTGGGTGCTGTCACTGACTCTACTTGTACTGCCATCTCACTCTGGGGGGGGATGCAGCTTTTGTGTCGCCACAAGACTGGTACCGACTCTATCCAGTGTTAATTGTGACCACGGAGCACGGAGCTGTCGCAGTGTTCTCGGGGTGTGCTGTAAAGTCTACTCTACGATGAGATGCACTGATCGTCACTTGAGAGGTTATGAATGACAATTGCTCTGTACTCCAGTCGAGGACACCTCCGAAGGCGAGTGGTTCAATGAGTGCAGCAGTGGTTTCTGTGGGTGCTGTCACTGACTCTACTTGTACTGCCATCTCACTCTGGGGGGGGATGCAGCTTTTGTGTCGCCACAAGACTGGTACCGACTCTATCCAGTGTTAATTGTGCCCACGGAGCACGGAGCTGTCGCAGTGTTCTCGGGGTGTGCTGTAAAGTCTACTCTACGATGAGATGCACTGATCGTCACTTGAGAGGTTATGAATGACAATTGCTCTGTACTCCAGTCGAGGACACCTCCGAAGGCACCCATGATGGTGTTATCGAGTAGCATAGTGTCTGGCCCTAAAGAGGGCAATACGAGCGCTTCGACTGGTAGGGTAATATCTCCTAGTGTGAGTTGAAAGCGAGAATATCCTAAAATTTTGAGAGGCGACCCATCAGCACTGCTGGGGTAGAATGATCGCTCCCGGGGGCACTGCAAAAATTTGAGTGTCTTTCATTGTGGGATGTGTCTGCACAAAGTGAACAGATATTCATGGTACATCGGTCGCGGTGTCAACCAAGGCATTGTGCGTCGGATAATCGTTGAGTCTGGCGTTTACTCGTACGCGCTTTGACGTTGAGTTGAGAGTTGTGGGATACCTGGGATACCCACTTATGGCAGACGCGTGGAACGCATCAAAGTGCGCTTCCCGGTTAGCGTTGTATGATAATAAACTTGATATGCAACTTTCTCGTTAGTTTGCGGGACGCAGCAGAAACATACAACGCTTGGGGTACCACGGAAGGTAAAAACGTATCATTTGGACGCTGACTACTCTTCTTGACTCTGCTTGCTGTTTCTACGGCTGGTCCAACTCCACGCGGTACTGCCAGAACACTCGGAACCTGCTGCTTATTTTTTAAGTCTGTTACAGTATTCGACTGGTCGTCTGCATGTACTTGTTTCGCATGGGTACTCGCCAGAGGGGTGGAGCTCTTTGTCCGGCCACACTTATCCCTCCTCTTACTACTAGGTCTACCGGCACTTGCCACGGCTACGCTAGCTGATCGCGCTATCGTTTCTACCGCGGGTTTGGTGATCCTACTATGCCTTCTCCCCGAACCGGTTTGAGGTAACCGGCGCGGGCCCCCTCAAGGTTTTTTCGTGACTACCATGCCGTCGCGCTCGTGCGCTCTGGCCAGCCTGCAGTCCGGGCGCGAGTGCAAGCTGCGGTGGCGATACAACGGGTAATCGCAATCGTCGCCCGACGCTACTTTTGCTTTTCTACTCTTACTCGCGTCGCTACTCGGCGACCTGCCTCGCTTGTCGGACGAGCCATGTGTTGCTGGCTCGAAGGTCGCTCTTCGTTCTCGGCCTCGCGCCGCCGTCAGGTTTGATGCGATGGCTTTCTCAAGTTTGGCCATCAAAATTATCAGCTGTTGGTTGGGTCCGGGAGATGTGCCAGTGACGGCCGAAGCATACGTGGTCGGGGAGGGGCTGGGGGCCGCGCGTAAGGCGTTGGTGTCATGTTTCTTGGTGCGAGTCCGTGAGGCTTGGTACGTGAGGGAGGGGTCTTCGCGAATAAGTTCTAGACGTACGTGCGGAACTAGACTGGCTTCGAAGGATGCCATGAGCGGTGTTTGCCATGCATGTTGGTATGGCGAGACGTTGAGGGGAGTGGTTCGTTTTGCTTCGGCTAGGAGGCGCGCGTATGCTTGAGTTACACGCAGTCCGTAAGAGTCTACGGATTCACTACTGCCTTGCTTTAGGGTAGAGACGGTGCGAGCGAGGAGGACGATGCGGTTCACGGGGCTAAACAGGTTTGTGAAAGCATCCACCCACGCCTTCCAGCTGCGTGGTGCTCTGACGTCTAGCGCTTTCGTGTTCAGTTGGGCAAGATCTTGGTCTGTGCGCCACTCTAACGTCCCACTCTGGATTTGATTCATGGTGCTAGCTGCGCCGTCGGTCACTAACTATGCTAGGTATCTCACAGCATGGCGGTCGATAACCGAGTCCGGGGAGCCGTCGGGGGCGTGCAAGCGAATGTGAGCGTGGAAGAGCGCCATGATTTCGGGCACATCTTCAGTTGGTAACCCGTGAAACTTGAGCGAAGGGGGCATATCCGATTTTTTGATCGAAAATTTTGGGTGTTCGTTGTGGTTGTGGTTTGCGCTCGGGGGTGCTACAGCAAAGGTTGTACGTGCTGTGCGAGGTGCTTCTATAGTAGAGGTGTTACGTGCTGTCAGGGGGTTTGTGGGCAGTGCTTTTACGGCAGAGGTGTTACGTGCTGTCAGGGGGTTTGTGGGCAGTGCTTCTACAGCAGAGGTGTTACGTGCTGTCAGGGGGCTTGTGGGCAGTGCTTCTACAGCAGAGGTGTTACGTGCTGTCGGGGGGTCTGGTTGAGAGAGGTCAGGGGGAGG
Organism: Undaria pinnatifida; assembly: GCA_012845835.1. Lineage (NCBI taxonomy): Eukaryota > Phaeophyceae > Laminariales > Alariaceae > Undaria > Undaria pinnatifida. The sequence continues at coordinate 172,867 of JABAKD010000026.1, forward strand.
GGTACAGCTACTGTCAGAGCTACTCGGCTGCTGTTGTATAGGCGTGGCAAGAGTCGTTGGGTGCTGCACGCGTTAAAAACAACATCGAGGTTTTTCTGCGGCTGCGGTACTCCTCTCACCTCATCTACATTCTCGTCGGAAGGCCCACTCACAGGCTTCCGGCTGTCAGGCAGCACCATCTCCAAGAGCCACGCCGGCGGCGTGGTGCCGTCGAGCATGCACTTCTTCAGGTGAGCAGCGGTTTCGACGCGGACGGGGTCGTGGCCGGGGAGAACGCTTGGCGCGGCGAAAATGTCGCCCTCCTCAACGGCTGCCCCGGCTGATAGAGGCGTCGTGCTGAGCGCACCAGCCTCATCTGCAGCGTCCGGCTGCTCCTCGTCGTCCACGGCCGGGCCGCCCTGGTCGGTAGGGGCGAGGGCCGTAAAAGAGTTCCCCGCCAGTGCGGGAGTCGGTTCCTCCGGAGAGGGCGATGCATTGCGGGCCTTCCCGCGGCTCTTCTTGGAGCGAGCTCCTGAGCGCGGCATGTTTTTTTTTCTTCTTTTTTTACGACGGCAAACTTTATATAGGGTTTTATATTGGTTTGTTGTTTCGACGGTGGTCACCACTATGGAACCTGGTTTCTCACGGGGTCCGGGTGTCGAAGTGGAGAGGGTGGTCGGAGGTCTGGTACTCGTCGCGGAGCGGAAGTCGAAGTGGAGAGGGCGTCGCAGAGCTGAAGTCGAAGCGGAGAGGGCGTCGCGGTGCTGAGGTTCCTTGACGATCGTCCTCACAGCGGACGCGTGCTGAAAACCTTTCTTTCTTATATGTAGCAAGGAGATGATAAAGCTAGCGCTAGAGTGACGGTGGGCTTATGCCCTTCGTCATGCGGCGGGATCATCTTTCGGTGGCTGACCTTCCGGGGACGGGTCAACGCTGTCTATGACGGGTGACGCCGTTCGCGACCCGGGATTGTGTATTGCCTGACCGGTGACGTGTCCCCTCGCGCATGCGGGTACGCGATCTACGATAGGTATCTACGACCCTGTCGTCCACATCCACCGCTATTTTAACATTATTAATGCCTGTACTTGATGTGCTCGCGCTCAATTTCGTTACGAGGTACTTCGTTAGGCATATGCTCAATATGTGTCAATACGTCAGTTGTCCCGTGTTCCATGTTCGGCTACGTGCCGACATAGACACAAACTGATAAGTTTAGGAAACGTTTTGTATCCGTACAGTATTTATTTTTACAACAAAGTTTTTTACATCTATGTCCAATTTGTTGTTGTTGCTGTTGTTGTTGTTGTTGTTGTTGTTGTAGTTGTAGTTGTTGTTGTTGTTGTTGTCTCACATTAACTCTTGTCAAACATCCAGAGCTCGTGGTCACACAAAGGTGCTGGAGCCCTAGGAAGATCCGGAAAATAAAATTGGTATGGCATGACGACGATGACGTCCAGCTGCCGCCGTGCTGTAGCCCTGTAGCTGTCAAGGATGCGTGTTTTCCTCACCTGGAGCCCAATTTTTCCCGTGAAACAGTTTCTTCAGATCTTCCTAATTTTTAATTTTTTCCTCTTTCAAAAACAAGCTCGTTTTTATTTTGGAGGGGGGGCTTTATTCCCGGGTGGTCCATGCACTAGGGGTATATGATCCGTTTAGGCCTCTCGGCAGTTATTTTCAGGCATTTTCACTCCACACCCTCTACAGCGAGTGCTGGTTCTGTGCGCGTGTAGCGCGACTGTCACTCCCCCTTTGTCCCTTTGTCCCACCCCTTTCTCCGTCATGCATACATCCGTATACATGGGGTGTGCGATCTGAGCAGTGGTTCGTGCTGTGTGCGGAAGGGGTGTTGCAATGATTGTTTCGAAGGGATCCGAAAGATGAAGAAATTTGATAGAGTCTCGTTTTATGGATGCTACATGACGTGGCGTCCATTGTTGAGATTCGGTCAGAATTTGAAAGGGTGCTGGGCGTAAAGAACCTCGGGCAAACTCGGTCTGCATGGTATATTTTCCGACAGAACGCGGTATGGGTCACGTCAGAAAGGGGCGACGGTCGAGCTGAAACGCCGCGGTACGATGTACCGCAAGTTGTTGTTGATGATGTTGTTGTTCTCACATTGACTCGCATGATCAAGTCCGTGGTCACAGGACAGGCTCCAGTCACTCTGGAGCTGAGGAATACCCCAGGGAAAAACACAAATAAACCCGAGGTGGTACACGCGTATATCACAGCTGACGCAATTCATGCCTCCACCAGGAACATATAAAAGTGAAATCGGGAGTTAGTCTACGATGTGCCAGGTCCTTAGTGGTGCATACGTCTCACTACTCGCGCCTGGAAAAACCAACTATACCGCTTGCCACCCAAAAAAGACTACCACGTATATATTGCACGTAGTATCTATCACAACGCATACGCACGACAGACGCAAGTCAATTGGAAAAAAGAAACAAAGACAAGAAAAAAGATAAAGGAAAGGAAGGACAAGAGAAGAAAGCGAAAAAAAAACGAAAAAGGAAAGGAAAAAAAAGAAAGTCGGGAAAATCAAGAAAAGACAAGACAAGAAGAGGAAGCAAGGAAAGGAAAAGAGAAAAAAATGTCCTACGAGCAGACCCTAAGGAACTGACTAAAGACGGCATTAGTCTCATAGAGGGTACCACATGCATCATCAATGGGACTGGGGAGAGGACACAACATGGTGAAGAAGTCAGGGCGGTCTTGCTCTATCTTGTGACGGCCATTGGAAGGCCCACAACTTTTCAAGACGATGATGGCCAAACCCAGACTTCAGTCTCTTGGGCATGACGCCCCCCCTCCCCCCCCCCCCACCCTTCCCCCCCCCCCCCCCCCCCCCCCCGCTCCCCCGCCCCCCCCCCCCACCCCTCCCCCCCCTTCCCCCCCTCCCCCCTTCCCCCGGCCGCTTCGAGATGCCGACGGTGGATGGCGCTGCCGCAGCCTTTGCGTGTCGCTCTGCAGCTTTGCGTCTCTCCGTTTCATGCCAATTCCGCATGAACAACTCGGCTCCCTCCTCTACTCGTGGAAACCATCTGCCGGCCTTGTGAGCAGCCTTTCGCCACCCTTCGAATTTCATTCCAAACCCGACGTATCCTCCTTCCGGTGCACCATCCAGTTTTTCTCTTGCCCCCCTGAGTAGCCCTTACCCCCAACAAACTCGCCAAACATCACCCTCTGTGGCAGACGCTCCTCCCCCATACGTGCTACGAATCCCGCGAACAATATCCTCCGTTTGTGCTCTATCGCCTCTACTCTCTCGGAAGCTGTCTTGGCGAACGCGTCGGCGTACGATAGGTGTGGTCGTCTCGCTTCCGTTTCCGCCATCTAAGGCATCGGAGCATGGAGTGGTGAACCCGACGTAGCCAGTCGTAGTCAGGCTTCTTCGGGCTCCATGTCATGCAATCGTAAAGCAGTGTTTCGACCACCTCAGCTTTCAGGAACCGCACCTTCAACCGTAAGCGCACGCAAGTAGTTGGTGTCAGAAACCGGTACGAGGCTGAGTTGACCAATCAGCGTCGGGGATCGGGGTCAAAAAGGTGCATTCTGCTGTCCCGCACGGTGGCGCGAAATGGTTGTGGTATACCGCTTTTTGTCGTCTGCCCTTTTTTAATTGCATCCCTTTCATGACTCCGTCCGCGTCAGGCGCCTAGCGGACTGCTGCTCTGCTGTACATTCTTTAGGCTTACATCCATTCTGCCTATTTCTTTCGTTTTTTATGCCACTTGTTTTAAGGTTAAATGGTCTAAAACAAGCCAATTGTGCCCTTTGTTGTGCCACGTTTGAAAATGTCGTTTTTTTTACCAAAACAACAAGGGTTGAGTCTTAACGAGTACGAATCTCAGTTGAGCTCGCGAAACAATCGTCCACCCAGCACAGAACCGTCACTGCAGCGGCAACTTTTTTTTTTTTTTTTTTTTATCCTCCGGCGGATGGGGAAAAATAAAGCTTTAGCTCACCACACTTCCGCGTATTTTCATACGCGTCGTGTGTCGATTTAACTCAGTTGCATTCGCAGCCCAACGCTAGCTGGCGCCCCCTTCGAGTCCCATTGTAGGTATAGCGTAAGCTGTCCCTATCATTGGTCCTCGTTACAACCCCGGCAGCGCAAGCTGCCGTTGTATACGGGTGCGTGTGTATGTCGACCCGGCCTGTCCCCACTGCAGCGGCAACGTTCGCGGCGGTCACCCGTGTGGTTGTCCCTCAGGAGTCTGCTGACTGACAGTGAGGGGTCGGTAGGGAGGTGTCGGTAGGGAGGTGTCTGCCTAGGGGAGTGAAGTCCATCACCAACTCGTCGCGCTACAACGCCCAACGTAACAAAAAAGCTCAGCTACGTACGAATTGACTTCGGCGATCTCGTTCGGTCAGCCGCTTCGGTGCGGTCACTTTGTCGGTCACTTTGTCAACTCGACGAAGAGAGCTCAGGAACTCACTGCGCATTCTGCGATTTGTCATGACCTGTCAATGACCTTGGGAGCGACCCTGCTCAGTCTTGTGCGCTTGCGAGTGGTGGCACAGCTCGAGCGGTGCGGCTGCCTGATCCTGCACCTAAACTTCTGTTCCTCACTGAAGAAAACTGAAACATAAGAGGCGAGTTTTTTCGGGGTTGAAATTTGCAAGGTTGTGTTCTGTAGGGTACGTACAAATTACCCCGGGTATTACCCTACAAACAACTTCTGTAAGTTCTGTAGGACATCCATACCCGTGCCCGGAACTTCTCGAAGTTCTGTACGCCAGGGCCACAAATACCCGGGGTACGGGCATATCATTGTGATAATTTATGTGAGTTCTGTACGCCCGTGCCACACTACCCGGAACTTCTGTGAGTTCTGTAACACTTCCGTACCGTACCCGGGATTTCTGTAAGTTCTGTAAGATGCCCATACACCCTAGCCCGGAAGACTTCGGTGACTTCTGTAAGACTGTGGCACAATGCCCGGGGTACGGGTATACCTTTGTTACAATACCCGGGGAATCTGCACGCATGAGTTCAGGTCTAATAGCGCATAGAGTGTATTTAGTCTATGCATTTTGTTATGATGTCACATTTTGTCAGTGACACCAACCGAACACAGAATGTACAGCTGTAGCAGTACATATCGTATATGATAGTAGCATCTATTGCTGTTGGTCCTGTTAAATATTTCTTTCGTTTCTAACCCGTGGGCACGTATGATATTAACTAGTGATATTAACGAAGGACACTTTTGAATCGAAAATATTCATTTTTTATGAATTGAATTTGATTCGATTTGGTGGAACATACAAATTTGGCGCCGATCGGGAAACCACGTGTCGCGTATGGTTGATGTTTTTTTCTTTCGATCGGAATACAGTACTGGCCCCGTTTAGTGCCGGTTGAATAGTGACAGGTGCCCGGTATAGTGCTGGTAAAATCGCTGGACTCAGGCGGAGCTCTCAATAGTGCCAGACCGGCACTATTGAGAACTTGCCCGATATAGTGCCGGTTCGGAGCCACTGTCACCCCCAATAGTGCCGGTTACCCCGCGTGCGCGAACACACACATAACCAGGCAGAAGACAGACTCCACACAGAGAAAAAGGGTATACGTGCTGCTGCGGACCCGAACAGCTCTACGCAGGGGCGTACCATGCCATGCGCGGAAGGTTAACTGTGCGCTCAACCAGACACAACGCCGCAAGACCCTCATGGCCACGGCTGCCAGGGAGGATCTGGCGGGCCACTGCACGGCATTAGCGGCAGCGTGGTTGATTATGACAACAAAAATCACTGCATCTGCAGCGCGTGCGTCACCAAGGCCGGCAAGCGTAAAGCGCCAGCAGCAGACAGTGCTGGGAGGGCACAATCTTAACGCCCGAAGGCCACGAATTGGGGGAGTAAGAAGTAATGGTTGTTTGATTTTTTGCGGTGCGCTGCCTGTCATGTGCTTGTCTTGTTTTTTTCTTTCTTGCAACATCGAAGCGGGTGCGCCAGACAGACAGGAGATAATTCGTCCCGACGTAGTGAGGGCGGGGGTTACAGCTGAAGTTGTGGTGTGTTTTATTGTTGTCTTTGGTGCGCTTTTTGGAGTTATTTTTTTTCTCCATTTTCATTCTGCTACATCGAAGTGGGCAAGGAGTGGGATTTAGCTTTGCACGAACGCGTGCTTTACAAGCAGTTTGTGCCGTCACAGCTAACTCGGGTGCGTGACGTATGTCTTACTTTCCGTCGACTAGTCCTGGTGAGGCTGTAGCCCGAAATGCAACTACTGCTGTATCTTATTTTACAACAAACTCTTGTGGGCTTCACAGGTTGGAACCATACGTGTCGCAGGAGAGAAAGTCTGCCCACGCCCACGCTGGAACTTCACTCAACAGCAGTAGTATCGACCCATTTCGTTCTCTGTTGACCCCGCAAGCGTGGGCGCTACACCATAAATCGAACACAACCTCATTAGTGCCAGTGCCGGCACTAATGAGGGATTGGCCAGCCCTCAACAGTGCCGGGTGCCCGGTTTTGTACCGGTATGCGCTCTGTGCACGTACCGGCACTAAACAGGGCCCAGTACTGTAATACATAGATCTGCCGTGACGGCAATGCAGCTACCATCGACGTCTTTACCTATCCTCTCTATGTGTTTTGGTAGTTTCGCTTCTTTGTCGCGGCACTTGGCTTATCAAGCTGGTGGCAAATATGGACTTGCGACCGCCATCATTTTTTGAAGCGCCACAGCCGGGCTATGGTATGATCTGCTACAGCACAGTATAGCCGTGAGCGTGGCTGTTGCCCCGGTCGCCACTCATTGCAAGGTTCACGATTTATCCCCTCTCTCGGTGGTGGTTTTTGTCGATAATTCATAGCAGCCGGTATTATTCCCGGTGGCGTATCAGGTTATCCTCGAGCATGTGGTATAGGTCAGTTTCGCGAGTTCGAGCCCCCCAGAGTGCATACTTATACAAATGGGTGGGGGAAACTTTCTTGTGCACAAATTGACTTGCGGAAATCGCGAGAGCGTGGGTTAGCAACAACACCCGATGCGAATCGACGATCAGTGGGATTGCTGAACCCTATGCGCGAAAAAAATTGAAGGCAACAACCGGAAGGGAGAAGGAACGACACCTGTGACCACGGCTTGTCCAGAAGCTGGAAAGTAGATGTTTGCAAAAACAAAAAGTTCCCTTGAAACTACGACAGATTGCCTCGGGGCTATTGGCCCAGTGAGAACATGCCATCGAATTACATCCTTCGCTTTAAACTGAACTCCCCGCCGAAAGGGTGGGGTGTCACCCGTACCCGGAACTTCTGTAATTCTGTAGGACATCCATACCCGTACCCGGACCTTCTGTAAGTTCCGTAAGTTTTGTAAGACTTTCATACCCGTACTCGAACTTATGTTAGTTATGTCGGACATTCATGCTGGTAGCATGAACTTCTGTGAGTTCTGTACACTATCCGTGCCACAATACCCGGGGCACGGGTGCAGCACCGTTTGTACCCGCCCGGAACTTCTGTGAGTTCTGTACGCTCGTGCTATTATCGTGGCGATCGGTATTATGCAGGCTACACCACGACGTGTGAAGCGTGCAAAATCAACAAGAGCACACAACAGAATCGCCCAAAACATCGCGGCCTGACCCTTCCAGCCAACGTTTAAAGCTGGTGAGTACTGACCTGCGCGGACCTGTGACGCCCAAGGCGATCGGAAGATACGCCTACATGGCAAAGTATACCGACCATCACAGCAGGCTAAAAGCTGTCTACTTTATTGAAAAGAAAAGTGACACGCTACACACCCTAGGTCGAGGCTTATAACCTGTGAATAGCCTGTGAACACAATGGTTGTGTGAAGGCTCAGTCTTCTGTGCGAAGATATGCAGAGGTGGCACCGAAGTGTCTGTTAAGATCACTTGTGATAAGAAGAAAAATGATGGTTTGGAAACGGCGCTTGAGGCAAAAGAGAGGAGAACAAAAAAGCAGGGAAAGAAGGAAGAAAAGGAGAGTTAGGAGAGTGATCATGGTGGGTTGCATCACCACCTGATCATCACGGAACAATGCCCGTAGTACGGTAGAATACCGGGACAACGGGACAACCTTAACATACTCAAATCTACGTTTACATCTAGGTTCCACCGAAGATTCAACGTACGGTTCAACGTAAGATTCAACTGCATATCTTATTCGTGCGAATAGACTGCGCATTAACTTAGATTTGAATCCAGGGTTCATACGTTCAGCACGTGACACAAAACCTAGAACTTCTGGAAGTTCTGTAACACTCTCAAACCCGTACCCAAACCTTTTGGAAGTTCTGTAAGGCTCTCATACCCTTACCCGGAATCCACAAACCTTACAGAACATATCCTTGGAAATTTAATGTATTTTCAGGCTTTTATTTTCGGGTTTTTCCAAAAGAATTCCAGGAAAGATCCAAACTAAACTTGCGCGAAAACCTGAACAATCTCTTCGTTAGGAACGACCCTTAGTTAAGAACGAACCTAACCAAAATAGCCACCTCTCTCTTCTTCTCTCATTCTCGCAACCGAAAGCCACCTCAGCACAGCAGTAGGTAGTACTAGTGACGGATCATTAGCGACGATGCCAGCCTCACGAGACAGGATAATAAGTAATATCCAAACTATAGGTCGTTGCGAGTGGACGTGTAATGCACTCATCGTGCAGTCTTTTTTGGCACACACGCGCCCGGTTCTGCTCGGTATTTTTAGCAGTACAAAGCATATCCCTAAATAGCACCTGGTACTTATGAAGTAGAAAGTACCGACGTATACGACGATCGGGAACAAACTACTCGTGCCGGTATAAATTGTCTCATTCTCGTACGAGTATGTTATCGCTGGCGACACAATGCGGTCATGCGATGATGCGCCGGAAACAACACCAGGTACCTGCGAGGTAGCAGGTACTGATATGTACGACGATCAGGGGCAGATTACTCTGTAGCTGCAAATTGCTGTGTTTCAATATACATTCATATAAAATCATTCTTTGATTTCAGGGACTCGGGCAGGAGTTTTTTCTCGTCTCGGCCTAAGTATGCGATTCGCGGAACTGAAATTCTCGGTCAAATAGCTTCGTTCGAGCGCCGGCTTCGGGGGGCGGCTCCAACGCCCCTCGCCCTGCCGTGCCCGTTCCGCACATCGACGTGAACACGGACGGATGCCGAGCGAGACAAGCGAGAAGTTGCAAAAATACGGCATGTCGAGGGGGAATTCCGGAGATTTTGGTTGTATCTCAATGTCTGCAGCGCCTGGATGATTTATAAAAAATGCATCATTTCCAGACGGTATTTGCTAATGTTTTGAATTTTGCGGTGGCATACTCTCGAGCGTTTGTTTTTCTTGACGTCTGCAGGGCTTGAACGATGAAGCACGTCCTCGGGGGGCGGCTCAAACGCCCCTCGCCCTGCCATATCCGTTCCGCACCTGGCCGGGATCGGGTACGTGGGCTGAGCGAGACAAGCGAGAAGTGCGCAAAATTTTGTATTTTGGGCGGTATACGCCCAAGCTATTCTTGGATCTTGGCATATGCATAGATTGAAAAAAAAAAAAACATATGAGAGAACATTAATTTCCGAGTTGGCATCATTTCCAAATTTTGGCTTCTTATTTTGTCCCCTCAACACTTTATTCATGGTCACACCTCGAAGCGTAAAAAACATAAATCATACGGGAGAACATTGTTTTTCCAAGTTGGCATAATTTCCCAATTTTGGCTCCTTATTTCGTCCCTTCAACACTTCTTTCATGGTCACACCTCGAAGCGTTTGGCCAATTGTCGTTTGACTGCTATGTCGTTGCAATTTTCGATATCAGATTTCTCTGTTAAATACCTTTGTTCAAGCGTTTGTTGTCTTTGAGGGGGGTCGTTCTCCACCCAACGACACCATTACACCCAGTGTCCGTGCCGATTTTTCATCCTAGAGAGATACAACTTATTATTATGTGGTCACACACTGAGACAGTGTAAGCCAAACAATCGCAATAAATCAAGGTATGAAGCAATTCAAATGCTAGCGTACCGGGCACGAAAACACAACAAAACAGACCAGACGAAAAAAAGTATACCAGGTAGAAAATAAACACAACGAACAGTAGTGGTCGTATTTAAATATCGCAGTACGTACGAGAAAAAATGTTTTGTCAGCCTTTTTTGTCGCCGCTCCAAAGAGTCGTTCCGTATATATATATATATATTGGTCCACGATCAACAATCCATCTTTGAGGACCGCATAAAAATCTCCCACACTAATTCCATGTACATTTATCCCCATAAACGAAACGTGGATGCACTTCTTGAGGTAGGTGTGATTATTAAGGTAGTGGTGTTTCGAACGCTTTGTGGTGTGATTGCAAGAATTGCGCTGGCTACTGACTGCTGCTGTTGCTGCTGGTCAACCCGTCCAGCACCTCGACCTGAACGCGGATGAATGCTGAGCGAGTCAAGCAAGAAGGGGGCAAAAAAACGTGTTTTGAACGGTACTATCCAGTTCTTCTTCGGATTTTGATGTATGTTGTTCTCACATTTACTTGCATGATCAAGTCCGTGGTCACAGGACAGGCTCCACTCACTCTGGAGCTGAGGAATACCCCAGGGAAAAACACAAACAACCCAAGGTGGTACGCGCATATATCACAGCTGACGCAATTCATGCCTCCACCAGAAACATATAATAGTGATATCGGGAGTCAGTCTACGATGTGCCAGGTCCATTCCGGTGCACACGTCTCATTACTCGCGCCGGGGAAAACCGACTATACCGCTTGCCACCCTAGACTACCAAGTATATATTACACGTAGTATCTATAACTACGCATACGCACGACCGACGCAAGTCAATTGGAAAAGAGAAGCAAAGACAAGAAAAAAAGAGAAAAGAAAGAAAAGAAAAGAGAAGGAAGCAAAAAACAGAACACGAAAAAGGAAGGAAAGAAAAGAAAAAACAAGAAAAGCAAGAAAAGACAAGACAAGAGGAGGAATCAAGGAAAGAAAAAGAAAAAAAAAAAGTCATATTAGCAGACCCTAGAAACTGACTAAAGACGGAATTGGGCTCATAGAGAGTATCAAGTGCATCATCAATGGCACTGGGGAGAGAACGCAACATGGGGAAGAAGTCAGGGCAGTTTTACGCTATCTTGAGACGGCCATTGGAAGGCCCACAACTTTCAAGACGATGATGGCCAAACCCAGACTTCAGTCCCTTGGGCATGACGCCCCCCCTTCCCCCCACCCCCTCTTCCCCCCTGCCTCCTCCCCCGCCCCCCCTTCCCCCCCCCCGTCCCTCCCCCCCCTCCCCTCCCCCCCCCCCCTCCCTCCCCGCCCGCCCTCCCCCTTCCCCCTCCCCCCGGCCGCTTAGAGATGCCGACGGTGGATGGCGCTGTTGCAGCCTTTGCATATGGAGAGTTTGATAAAATAGAATTTGGCAAGAGATCATTTTCAAATTGGCGTAATATTTTGTCCCATAACAAATACGGAGTACTCCGGAGAAACAATAACCGTAAAAAAAATCCCCATGGTACTGCGGTAGGTATCATAGTAGTGCATTTCTTTATTAAACTTCGGTAGGTACACGTACATCATACATGGATATAGACGTGGCAAGAGGACGCGTGACTAAAACGAGGAGGAGATAGTAGTGGTTACGATTACTGCCCCCGAAAAAGCCACACAGCAGCATTGCGAGTGGCTGCGTCCCCGGGGCCTCGAGGGTAGTACTATACAAGTTCGGGCAAATCGACATGGTTTGTACTCTCGTGCAAGTAATATAGGTACGTACGGGTAAGACTACACGCAGCGATGCTCCATTACACACAACATGCTTTTGGTCTGTGACATATTTTATAAAAAATGATAATACAATCCAGCTTTGAGATCGAATATCTGTCGAAACTCATCTTTGCAAGCTGTGTGTGATACTCCGATCGCGCGTATTACGGGTTGTGTGTCCTCATTAAGGATATAGGTCGGCGACTCCCCTTGCAACTGCAGTGTAGCTATCAGGGTCAACAGGGTGATGATGGGCAGTCTGTGCGCGGAAACTATAAAACCCGTTTCTGAGGGAGACAAAATCTGACAGCTGTGGAGGGAAATGTATCCGTTTATGAAGTGAATACTGTAAGTCGAATAGCCGGTGAGGGGGGGGGGGGGGGGGGGGGTTGAAGGGCGTGCGGGCCTGGTTTTGATCAAAAGCGAGCGGGGATGAAGTGGGGGGACGGGGGGGGGGAGGGGGGGGAACTGGGGGGGGGCGGGGGGGGGGCGCGGGGGGGGCGGGCAATTTGTGCATGGAAGCTATAAATCCTATAAGGGGATGCATCTGACGGTTTTAGGAAAAAAAAAAAAATGCACCAGTTTATTATAGGGGGGGGGTTGGGGCGGGGGTGGGGCGGGTGGGGCAGCTCAATCCGTGCGTGGAAGCCATGCATATTTTTGAGGGGATAAATGGACTGTTTTGGAAAGAATGCATCAGTTTATAATGTATATCCTGGGGTAATTCGTACAATCAGTAAGTAGAGAGAGGGCGGAGTGTTCGAGGGGGGGGGGGGGGCACGGGAAGGGTTTTAGGTGAGGGGTTTGTTATACGTGTGGTGCTAGGTCTAGGCGATGGTGCGGGTGGTGGGGAAGAAGGGGGCGTTCGGGGCGGGGGGGGGGGGGGGGGGGGAAGCAGCGGCATGGATGACTCTAGAAAGATAATGAGGTGATATCCAGTGCGTGAAGTGTTTATTAGTCTGGCGGACATATTTTATGGCATGAGGGGAGGTTACAGGGAATAAAGTTTCGACACAAAAAACAAGGGAAAAAATAATCGTTTCTTCTGTTGTTAAGCACGCCACGCGAACGTCGTAGTAACTGGACAGTATCCACGGAAGAAACCATTGGGTGGCATGCATTCGCCCCGGTATCGCATCGTTTTTTTGGTGTTTTTTTCCCCCGAGAAGAGTCTTCGAAGAATTATAGGCGATGTGCTTTGTTGTTGCTGTGGTCCCTGACTCCGTTGCTGTGATCGTTTGCCGGTCAAGTACAACCGATCGTGTTGGCACGTAAACCGACAAATAAGTTTTTGTTGCTTCGTACTTGACGTGCCCCTTGCTGCTGATTGCTCATTGATCATCTATTCTAGTGCTTGTTTTGTTCTTTTTGGTACGCTTTTACTTTCCAGCTTTTGGACATACAAGCCGTGATCATAGGTGTCGTCTTTCCACACCCCCCCCCCCGGTTAATGCCTTCTTTCTTTTGCATATAGGGTTCAGCACTAACTTATCGTCGACTTTTCATCGAGTGTTGCTAACTCACGCTCTCGCGCTTTCCGCAAGTCAACAAGTGCACAAGATAAAGTCCCACGAAAAATGACATGAGTACGAAATCGGGGGGATTCCAACTCACAAAATTGACTTATACTCGGCTGGAGGATAACCTGATACGTTACCGAGGCAGTGAGTGATATAGAGCCGGTCGTCCCGGTGGTCTGGTGGGTTTACATAATCAAATATGTTAATGGCGTTGGCCCTTGAGTTAAATAACCACCGCGTTGTGAGCTATATTGACTTTATTTATTCAAAGAAGTAAACGAGAATATAAGGATCAACTGACTGCTGAAATCGACTAGCTAGCAGCGTGGGTAGGTACAAATCGACGCGAATCGACGAGGGAAGAAAATACTGAATTTCTCTCGCGATAAAAATCAGGGCAGGTACCGTAGTGGGCAGGGGGGAGGGGAGCCCGCTATATGACGCCGGATCTCAGTTATACTACTGGGAGGGCGAGAGTAGTGCGAGCATCACAATAGATGGGATGGGAAAATGAAATAAGTGGAGTGTATTACTGCTGCTGTAATAATACGATACACAAGCAAGTTGATCCAATCGACTCGATCTGGACCGACTGCTGTAACTTATGCAATTGGTCCATGTCCAACTTCACCAGTCACAGGCCAGTATGAGATGATAGTCATTGAACTTGCTGAACTTCTCAGTGAGTGGTGGTTTCCTCTATCCACGAACCCCGGCCAAGCCGATCAATCGCAGGTTGGGTTACACTGTGCGGGGTGGTATCGAGGCAGGGGGTTAAACGAAATGTCCGCATACCGCGAGGTTGGGGTATACGAATATAAACTCAGCAGTAGTAGCGCGAGTTGCCCCTTTTTTCTACTTGAAAACACTTTGAAGGATTTCTGAACCGGGGTTGGGTTCAGAAGTGCTGACGTTGTATAAGAACCTCAGCTAGCTAAGGCTTCCACACCGTGCGGTGTGGTGTCGATCCGGGAGAAGTCCGTTTTTGTTCCCGGTTTGTTGGAGTTGACGGGGTGTGGAAGGATTTCTGGAACGGCGATGGGGCCCTATTCTCATCGGGTGCGTCGAAACGCCCCCCACCCGTTTGCTGGTCTATCACATCCCCGGGTGTTCCTGGCTCTACGAGCTGCACAGCCCCTCAACGATGAGCCAATGTGAATTATAATAGATGATTGACGCACCATCGTGCGGGGCTGTGTCGACCCGCGGGAGAAGTTGGTTATCTTCCCCGGCTTGTCAGGATTTCTGAAACGGGCACAGGACTCTACATCCTCCCATGGTGGCGTTGGCCTTATGTCCGAGCCCCAGCCAATCAGCGGTAAGCGAATATGGTTGGAGTTCCACGTCGTTCGGAGTGGTGTCGACACACACGGGAGGTCATCGTTATTGCTCCCACTGTTTTGGAGCTGTAGAGATTTGGGGGGTTCATGAATCGGGGATGGGACCCTATATTTCCCGTGTGCGACGGAAATGCCCCCCATTCACTGGCCTCTATCCGCCTAGGACGGCGCTGTGGAGCATGAACAAATCAGCGATTAGCCAACGGGATTGGGGTTTTCTCACCGTGCAGGGTGGTGTCGACCCGAAAAAGCTCGGTTTGCTTCTACGGTTGATGGAAGTTTTAGAGATGTGGAACGACCTCTGGACCGGGGACGGGACCCTATATCCCCCCGAGGTGGAGCAGCTGGCTTGACATGCGAACCATGGCCAATCAGAAGTCGGCCGGTGGGGTTGGGATTTCCACACCGTGCGGGGAAATATCATGTGTGGATGGATTCCGATCCTCGCATGTGACCCAATCGTGCCCGGGTGACGCCTATTTTGTGTATGAATCCTATCCAATGAGCGATCAGACAAAACTGACATGCTTTATTCTCGTCTAATAAAACTCGAGTCTGAAATACTTAGCAGCTGTCAAAATCGTAAGCGCTGTAGTCACGTGCTGTATCTACAAGAAGTAAGCGATCTACACAGCTAGCAACAAGCAGCAGCATTGCAGTAGCATTCGAGGAATTGAATGACGAGGGCAGTCATACTATCGTGTTTCGCCCCTGGAACAACGTCAGCACGTTTCTCCACGATCAGACAATACACAAACAGTCGACCTGGGAGGCTCGGATCAAGATTATACTGTTATATCATGCATTGTATTTTTCAGAAGCTGGCTCAGTGCGCGTCTCTGAGTGGCTACGAATAGAACACGCAGCAGGCATGGTCAGCCACCTTACTGGCCCCGGATGCTTGATTGAGTTAAACTATTTTTTATAGAAGCGCACTCGACACGTTTCGTCGTCAGATTAAAGGGTCAGTCGGCGTGTGGTCGAATTGGATTTATCTGTTCGATCGAAATCTGATGAATGCCATGAATGAAGCTCGGAATCGGATTCATAACAAAAACGGTACCACGTCGTAGCTATTAATAGTAGTACATCATTGTTATGATTGTTAGGCTCTATCGAACTCTTGGCACTACCTTGCATACTGTACGTGCAGACTATGATTGTGTGTAGTGACGTTTTTTACTCTACCAAGTATTGAATCGAACAATTCGAAGTTCTGCCCTGCCCTACCCGAAGCATGGGTGCCGGCGTATGCTGGCATCTATGCGGATCCCTGGTTTATCCGAAACCTCTTCACCCGCTTTCCCGGCGTTTGCCTCTACGCTTGTCTCTACTCAAGGGCTGGATTATCGACGCTCTAGAGGTACTCGTTATTGCCTTCGTGCTTGAGGACGTGGCGAATACCTTCCAACTCAGCAGCGTTCAGAAGGGTCTCATCGGCAGTTCCAGTTTTTTCGGTGAGCCAGAGGGGTTTGCATATGGTTGGAATGCAGGATGCGAGTTAGAGGGACTCGCAAAGGTCGAGGTGCGAGTTGCCGGCATCACGGGGGGTTGGAAGCATGGAAGCGAGCTTTCAACATAAGACATTGTCTCTAATGTCTGTGCTCTTGTTCCCCAATGTAACGTTTGAGCAGCAGTCTGATGCAGTCCCTTGGTGAAAGCTATTACCATCGACAATATGTTTATCGTTGCCTAGGTTGCACCGTTTATTGTGGTCGACAATGGCTATAGATAGACACGTCGCACAATCTATTGTGGTGCCGGCAATAGCCATCGAGGGATAAACAGTTAACGATCCATTGTTTTGAACAATGCCTACTAGGTATCGATTGGCAGAGCATCACCAGTTTATTATAAAAATTAAAATACACTCCAGCTGTGAGATCGAATATTTTGTCGAAACTCATCTTTGCTAGCTGTGTGTGATACTCCGATCGCGCGTATTACGGGTTGTGTGTCCTTATGAAGGATATAGATCGGCGACTCCCCTTGCAACTACAGTGTAGCTATCAGGGTCAACAGGGTGATGTTAGGCAGTCTGTGCGCGGAAACTTTAAAACCCGTTTCTGAGGGGGACAAAATCTGACAGCTGTGGAAGGAAATGCATCAGTTTATGAAGTAAATACTGTAAGTCGAATAACCGGTGAAGGGAGGACGGAGGTTTTAAGAACGTAAGGGCCTGATTTTTATCTAAAGGGGGGCGGGAGGGGGGCAGGGGGGGAGGGGACGGGTGGCGCAGGTCAATTTGTGGGTGAAAACTAAAAATCCTTCTTGTGGGGGAGGGGGGGGGAAATGTGCCGGTGGGGGCGGGGGGCGGGGGGCGGGGGGGGGGGGCTTTAGGTCGCATAGATGTAGGGGGTTGCTATACGCGTGGTGCTTGGTCTCGGGCGATGGTGCGGGTGGTGAGGAAGGCGGGGGCGGTGGGGGCGGGGGTGGGTGGGAATTGCAGCAGCGGCATGGACGGCTCTAAAACGATCACGAGGCGATATCCAGGGCGTGGAAGTGCTTATTACTCTGCCGGATTTTGATATTAGGTGGGGCGTTTGAGCAAGAGAGAGCGAGGAAGAAAAAAAAAAGAAAAAAAAAGGAGGGGGGGGGGAAGGGAAGGGGGGGGGAGGGGGGGGGGGGGGGTTCAAGAGGGTTAGGTCACATAAAGTATTGAAATTCATTCCAGCTATGAGATCAAGGATTTGGTCGACGCTGGTCTTTGCAACATTGTGTGTGATCCTCCGATCGCGCGTAGTAATCATATATATATGTAGGGGCTTTGCTATACGCACGGTGCTGGGTCAAGGCGATCGTGCGGGGTGTGGGGAAGGAGGGGACGTTGGAGGGGGGGAAGGGGGATGAATGAAAGCTACGTCATGGATGGCTAGAACGATAATGACGTGGTATCAATTGCTTAGAAGTGTTTATTAATCTGGCCGATTTTGATTGTAAGTGCGGCGTTTTCAACGAACTGCGCGGGGAACAAAAGGGGAGGGAGGGGGCGGAAGGCGGAGATGAGTTGGAGCTACGGCATGGATGGCTAGATGGATAATGAGATCATATCAGCTGTCTGGTAGTGTTTACTACTCTGGTAGATTTTGATTTCAGATGGGGGGTTTGAACAAAAGGGATCGGGGGGGGGTGGGGAGCGAGGATTTTTAATATGCGCGCGGAGACTATAAACCCTAAAGGGGACGAATGTGACGGTTGCAGCAAGAAGACACCCCTTTATATCACCCGCCTGGTAATGTTTATTATTCCAGAAGGTTTGATGTTACATGTAGTATGCAACCCAGTTCTTAGGTGTAGTAAACAACGTGTTGAAAGCTTCATAATTTGTTTTTGTACATGGATCGAAAGATAGAATATTTCAGTCGATAGGTACAATCATGTAGATACCATTATTTTCTGACATCGCTAATTATAAGAAAGATATACATATTATTGCCAAATACAACAGGCGAGGTGATGTGGTCATGCAATGTCACCGCCACTATGAACCAAAGGGAGAAATGCGAATCGTTATTGTCAAAGCACTAGACTACAGAGCAAATTCTTGACTTTGACTGAAATCGAACGTTGTTTTCGCTCAATTTGGCCTGAACGGAAAGCGTCCTCGCGATCGCGTGACCTCGTCTCGACGTCTCTGCTACGGATTCTCCAAGTTCCAATGCGTTTGCTACTTGTACAGCAGTAGTACAGGTACACCCAACACGGGCAACAGAGGGTACCTGGAAATATATACAGTACAATGCGCTTCTTTCCGCGGGCGGCATTCGCCGCCCTCTACCCTCGCTCAGAAAGAAAAGCTACAGCACCTCATGTAAAGCGGACAGAGGTCCACTATTGAGTTTAGGTGCAAACACTGGCAACTTTGATCATGCCACGTGTCCCGCCGCCATGCTCCAGGAAATCAGTCCGGATGCCACAGGCAAGAGTATACCGTATGCGCCTGGTATCTTGCTTTTAAGTACTCGCGATGTACATGGCTCTGTCTCGAAGTTTGTGACGACAGGGTTGTTATCTCTATTAATAGATTACCGTAGGGGGGCATAAATAGTGCGGGTATGTGACACGGCCCCAGACCCGCACTATATCGGCCTCGCGCACTATTTAATTCCTGTCCTTTATAGTGCGATTACCTGCACAATTCGGGGCTAGAATAACCGTAGTAGTGCGGGTTAGCGCTCTTTTCGCGATTTCACTTGTTTCAAGCACAGAACGAAGCCAACGACAAGGTGTGCGAAGGTGAACAAGCTGTTGATACATGCATCTGTACGTGGTGAGAAGAGGACAGCATGTTGCAGCCTTGAATAGGCCTGCTGCACTCGGGTACAGAGTGGTTGCTCATGATGACGTGCTCGCACGTCTGAGCGTACCAACCGGCTGTGTGTGCAAAGTCCCATGGTTGTTTAAGATGAAATTTATTAATTTACGGTATTACTGAAGAGTAATGAAATTGATTGACTATTAAATGCAAGCTATGCAAACGAAGCATAAACGTGCCAAACGGTGACATCCTCTGAGGAAAAAAAAGCGGAAACTGGAAGAACAACAAACACACGTCTGTACTCGTACTTCTCGCACGCTCTACCTCTGTGGCTACGAGAAAATCCGAAACAACGCAACAGCACGCATACCCTTGGGCTTGGTTTTAATGCACGAACAAGTAAAACGCGCCAACTTTTGACTTATTTCGTACGAGTCAATTCACCACACATGAAAGTCAGGCACTCCGTAGACCCGCGCCCCACCCCCCCCCCCAAAAAAAAAACGAACAATGCCAATCGTTTCACGTGTCAAAATACTCCCTGACATCAGTCTGGCGAGATGGCTTCGATGCATGCTCTTCAATCATCAACATCCGTGCCCTCTGGAGCAAATGGCCGGCCTCATTCATGTCGGACGCTTGTGCGTAGAGTATGTTGGCAGAGTTCGCCTGCTGCACACGGCATCGTGAGCCTGTATACTGCTGTTCGTGTAGCCAGTAGGGTCTGCCAGGTGGTAGGCGTACTGCAGCACTACTGACGGTTTGTCGTCGGTTTGACCGCACGATGTAAGGCGGGGTGACGTTAGACCCGCACTATATCGGGGGTGAGGTGGTCCAAAACCGCATTATATAAACCTGACCCGCTATAGTGCGGCATGCGCACTATAGCGGGGTCCCAGTTGTGCCATGCGCTTTCACCCGTACGATACCGGCAGGGGCGAACTATAAAACCCGCACTATATAGGCCCCCCTACTGTAATAGGATGATGAACCGGCGCGAACACTGAGTGTGCTGGATGGCGATGGGTGGAAAAAGCAAACACACGTTTATACCAGTAGCGTGCAACATGTATGTGGTTGAAGTGGCAGCGAAAGAGACGGCTGCTTTGTTACGTCACGTTGGCCACACCTTATGTTCCATACTAGAAAAGTGTAATACGTCTAGACGGCGGTCCGTCACAGGGCTGAGTGTCGGCGGTACTTGAAGAATTCTTAGTCATTAGTTGTTGGCGGCTTTAAGTTTTTACTTTATATTCAAAGAACAACCTGGAACAATAACAAAGAAAGAGGAAAGAAGGACACCAAAACAACAACAAATAAATAGAGAAAAGTACACAAAAAAATCACGCACGTACATGGCTCTATCTAGGCGAAACACTTTTTCTTGTCTGCTGGCTAGCGTTGTCGCGCTTTGCCGTCTGGTCGACACGAGCGTACTGCTGTATGCACCTTTGTTTACTGCTCTGTGCAGGGTCGATTGCAGGCTGTTCTGCTGTGTTTGCAGTACGTGGATACTGCGTGTGGCTTTTTTTGAAGCTTGGTTTGTACCTTCACTTTGCTTCGCGGTGTACGTAGCAGAAGCGGGTTCAAAAACAAAACCAAAAAAAAAGAAGATAAGGAAAAGTGTTAATAGGAAAATACAAAATATCGTTCCAGAAAAAACAATCCCATCGGCAAATTGAGAGCTTAAGATGGCGGAGAGGTGGGAGAACATGGCGAGGGCGTCCTCCGAATGTATGTGCCGACTAATTAGTAAGTGAGTCCTCACATATATTTTGTTTCAGTTTGCATTATGCATACGTAAGAGGATCCAGGCGAGTCGTGTGGAGAGCCTAACCACAACTCGATCGCTGCTTCGTTTTTTGTGGGTATGGCACCGCGGTATGTGCAGCGAGTACGTTGTCCCTTCTTGTCGCGGGAGTGGCAAATCGCACACTGGAGACTGCATACACTCTTGCGTAGATGGGCCCGGAGCAGTCCTCTTGTAAGTGCTCCTGCTGCTGTTGTGCATGCGCTATCTCGCCTAATAATGTTCAATCCAAGCGAAACAGCTGCCTCACGGAGAAGCGCGACGGTCGCGTGAAGAGTGCGCACAGGTAGGGTCCTCAACTCTGAAGGTCACAACTGATGTCTTGACGGATGTCTCTACGGGTGATAGGTGGCAGCTTTAGTTGCTGGAGTCGCGATTTAGAGTCGGTGGATGTGCTCTGTGGTGGGCATCTCGTTTTTGCCTGTGCGTGGAAGAGATTATTTTGTCAGCTCGTCTGCGCCCCGCAGTTAAAAATAATGAAAGACGCCAGCCCGACATCGCAGGTAAAACGACCCCACGGACCACGAACTACCCTGAAGGCGATGCCATTCATAGACCGCTCTCGGTATGGATCCTCCCTTCAGCACGTCAAAAATGGTCTCACAGTAATTTCGAGTGATGTGTACCGAAGACGTGTGGGTGCAGCTCTAAATGGGTTATAGCCCGCCGATGCCATATGACAACACTTCCTCGCGCCCTACCATATTTTCTATCAGGGATGCTGATTGGCGCTGGGTTCTGGTCCGTCTACGCCGACAAATGCGGCCGCCGGAGTGCCTTCGTCCAGTCACTGGCTTGTGTCTTCCTCGCCGGCGTAGCTTCTGCGGCCGCCCCCTCACTCGTAACGCTGTGCATCTTTCGCATGGTTGTCGGCTTTGGCGTCGGCGGCAACCTTCCCGTGTCGGCGGCCCTCGTGGCGGAATTTCTCCCCACTTCCCAACGGGCGTACGTGCTTTGCGGCATAAGCGGGGCATTTTGGGGGGTTGGCGTCATCACCGCGTCCCTCCTCGGACTTGTTCTCGCCAACACACTGAGATCTGGGTGAGCGTGGTGTCTGTCAGTCTGTCTTGACATGCTAGACATACGTATTGGGTCGCAATACGTCGGTGAGCGTGGTGTCTGACAGTCTTTCCTGACGTGCTAGACATACGTGTTGGGTAGCAATACGTCGCCCTCCGAAGGAAGGCAAAAGAGCTTTCCGAGTGGACCGCATGCAGCACACCATCCCTACCACCACCACCACAACCACCACCATCCATCACCGCCACCCTCATCACTACCGTAAATATCACTACCAACCCCACCGACTGCGCGAACTATCCCACACTGGTTCCAAACAACGTGCCTCTCAAACTGGGGGTGGAGTTCGAAAGAGGTCAACACCGCCACACGCACCCTTCAGTTTGCCCCCTGAGTTTAACTTTGGCGCACTTTCGTATTTTCTACCGTTTCGGCAGCGAAGAAGAACTGTTTTGGAGGTTGTTTCTTGGACTGGCGGCGTTGCCCTCCGCCATTGTTGCTGTCGCACACCGTGTGCTCCCGGAGAGCCCTCGCTTCTTGCACGCCATGGGAAAGGACGGCGAGGCCGCACAGGTCTGTCATGTGACGCTGCCGTTTTTTTTCACTTTGCGCTGATGTTGCTATAGTGTAACAAGGATTGTCGAGTGCACTTCTTCAACATTTCACTACTGGAAAATAAACCACACCTATTTTGAGCAGTTCGTCCCCAAAATATGGGCGTTGTTCTAGAGGGGTTAGGGCTACCCCCCGCGCCCCTCAACTTAGTTGGGGGACTACGGGCGGCAAGCTCCACCGGGGGCCCTGCGCGCTCGAGATCCTTGTCGTGTAGCCGTCGGCGTGTTGTGTCTACAAGCAGCCTTCGCGCTGCGCTGTGGCTGAGAAGTACTCCAGTAAGTGTTGGCTTCATGCACATTACACCGTCCTTTCTACCCAACATCAGCACACCTTTTGCGGAAGGGTTCGAATTCCCGGATAACGGGCCATCACCCATCACCCATCACCCATTTGCGGCTACCTGCAACAGCGCCGGTGGTTGCACTGCTCTGGTTTGATTGCTGCCTTACCCCACTCGTCTTGTCCAAGTAGCAGAACAGATAAGTGAGCACGATCGATCCGGAAGCACCAAGAAATATTGAGCTTAACGGCCGCCACGGGCTTGGGTTGTACGTCCTCTCTTTGCCGACTGTGGTGCTACGTATGCGCGGCAGATGCTGGAAAGCGTGGCGAGGATGAACGGAAAGCTGGACGTCCTTGGACTGGATTTCTCGGGAGACCGCAACGGGGGAGACGGCCTCCAGCTAGAGTCCTCGCCTGCATCGTACAACCTTCCCGGTACGGGTGTCGTGCAGGATGACGCTGCCCAGAAAATAAAACGAAACATAGCCCTCGGAACGAAAACGAAAGGGAAGGGAATAACGGAGATGTTGGTATAAATGTGGTACGTTTACGAGCACCCCCAGTCCCCCTGTACGCGTACAGAGCGCCCTCCCAACACCATTTTATTTTTTCTGTCTCACAAGTGCGTGAAGCACCGATTGGGTTAGCTTTTCTCCCGCTTGCCTCCCGTTGTAAATATACCTTTAGCGCCGAAAATGCTCTCTACAGTGACGCCCGGCAGCGGACCCGCGCCGTTTGGGATTGATGCTAACAATCAAGGCCAGACCGCGAGCGGGGACGGCGGTGCTCCAGGCGCGGCGATGTGGCGCGACGGCGGAGCCCTTCCTGCGGTCGAGTACTCTCACGGAGAAGAGGCGGAAAAGGCCGAGGCCGGAGACGTGCGGGAGCTGTTCCACACCCCTGTCCTGCGCAAGGTTACGCTGTGTCTGTGAGTGACGTTTGTCAAGAGTTATGCGGACGGGGTGTCAATGCAAGGTGTACGCACTTGGGTATTTATTGTGGAGTGACTATCCACGAACGCAGAGCTTCAGCTGAACGTGCGACCAAACCGCATTTCCCCGGGGAGTAACGACTACTCGTACACATTGGCTGAGTGTCACCAGTGGGGAAACAACATATAGCCAATATATCGAAAGCATGTCTTGGTTGATTGAGAGCAGATAAATACACACCTTTCCCTCACGCAGCGTCTTTGGGGCGTACTCTGTGCCACCTTGTCCAAGAGACCTCACGGTGAACAACCACCACAAACATGTACCTGGTAATGGTTACAAACATGGCGGTAATGATTGCACACCCTGTACAGCTACAACTACTCGTAGTTGTCTGCCAGACTACTGTTGAGAAAGTTGTGCAACTAGTAGTCTGTAGACAACTACTGTTTGGAGAAGCTGTGCAACTAATTATCTGTAGACTACCGTTTGAAAAAGTTGTGCAACTAGTTGTCTGCAGACAACTACTGTTTGAAAAAGTTGTGCGACTAGTTGTCGGCAGACATGTACTGTTCGAAACAGTTGTGCAACTAGCAGTCTGTAGACAACTACTGTTTGGAAAAGTTGTACAACTAGTTGTCTGCAGACAACTGCTGGGTGAAAACCCCATGTAACTAGTTGCCTGTAGACAACTACTGTTTGAAAAAGTTGTGCAACTAGTTGTCTGCAGACAGCTACTAGGTGAAAAACCTATGCAGCAAGCTGTTTAGGGACAACTACGGAGTAGTTGCGGCGGAACACAATTAGTTGTCTGATTAGTTGTCTGCGGACAACCTGAACGTGTACATTGTTAGATTTGTGCTACTCCCGATCGTTATGTGCTATTTCCGGTGGCCGCACAAAACGAAAACCATTGTTCTTCGCCTTTACATCTTCCACGTGAGTGCATATACGTTATTGTTTTCGCGAGTGTGCCGTCACTGCTGCTGCTGCCCGCAAGCCGGTGCCACAATACCCGGAACTTCTGTGAGTTCTGTAACGCTTTTGTACCCGAAACCTGTGGGTGTTCTGTAAGACCCCCATACCCTTACTAGGAATCCACAAACCCTACAAAACATAACCTCGAAATTATGGGCGCAAATTGTTATGCCCACGCTATTGATGGCCACCCTGGGACGTTTGTTTATGAGCCCGTTGTGACGACAGCATGGTGAGGTAACAACCTTTCGCACACCCTGTACAACTACAACTCTCTAATTTGTTGCCAGACAACTACTGTTTGAAAAAGGTATGTAACTACTAGTTGTCTGTAGACAACTGTTTGAATAGTTGTGCAACTTGTTGTCTGTAGACAATTACTGTTTGACAAAGTTGTGCAACTAGTTGTCTGTAGTAGACAGCTACTGTTTGAAAACCTTGTGCAACTACTTGTTTTTAGGCAACTACGGTTTGAGAAAGTTGTGCAATTAGTTGTCTGTAGCCAACTACTGTTCGAAAAAGTTGTGCAACTAGTTGTCTGACTACTGGGTGGAAACCTTTGCAACTACCAGGTAGTTGTTTAGGGACAACGAATGAGTAGTTGCGGCCGCGCAAATAATTTGTAGTTTGTTTATGGTAGTTTTACAGGGTGTAGATCGACTTAGTTGCATACTGCACAGCTAGTAGTCAACGTTATGCGTTATGCGTTGGCTAGAGTTCTGCTCTTGAGGAGGCCGCTGGCCACACTATGCCTTACCGCCGATGCCCGCTTTCGTCGCTGCGCGCTGTCCTCGTTCGCGCACCGCGTTTTCCCATCTTGCATCTCTTTTCGGCACTGTTTCATTACCGGCGGAAAACCATTGACGTGGTAGCTGGGTAGCTTGGGTGGGCGTAAACCTCAGGTGGGAAGCAAGCTGTTTCTCAGGAATACACACGACGAATGTGACTGGTGTAACAGGTTTACCTTTCCGAATTTGAGGTTTCATGAACCGCACCGTTAGATATGTTTCTATTGTCGCGTCGCACATGCACGAAGCTCGCGACGGACGATCACCTCGCCAATGTGCCCCCCCCCCCCCGCCCCCCCCCGCCTCCATCTCTGCTCCCGACTGGACCAGCTACTACGGTCTAACGTTTTTGCTGCCGAGATACTACGACGACATCTCGCATGGGAATAAAGACTTCGTCTACATCCTTTCCGCCTTCCTTGGAGCGTTTTCCATCCCAGGTACGCCCTAGCTGAAACCCAGCTCACGTGCTGGAGCGTTTATCGAGCGGTGGATGATGAATTTTGGCTGTCACTAATTCTGTCACTGGCAGCCGACGCCTTGTCAAGCCTTTGCAGCTTCTGGGCTATCGCTCCCCGGACCGACACGCGCTTACATACGTCGATAGTGTCCGACTTTGTGAAAGCAAATCGAACCCCGCCGAACGACGCGAGGATGAAAACGTGATAAAAGGCAAACTAATATATTGTCATCTAGTTTCGTTCGCCCAAGAATCCACTCGTTACCCAGACTGCCTTCTGCCCGCGCTCTTGCCCTGTCTTGATCCCGTCCCCGACCGCTCCTGGCCTACAGGCTCCTATTTAGCTATGTGGTTGGTCGACGAACATCGTCTGGGTCGCGTGGGCGGTTTGAAGTGGTCGGCCGGCGCTTGCGCCACTTCGATCCTTGTTTTAGCCACGACAACACGCGTCACGGCGCTGTTCTCCGCCATGTCTTTGCTGGTTCTGTTTTGCCAAGGTGAGCGGGAAAATGAAAATGTCTTGCGTCTATTTGATGACGATGATGATTATGTTTTCAAAATATCATAGCTCGTATCCCTTAAATCTAGGCGGTGGTCGCCAATAAAGGTTCATGAAAAAAAACGACAGAGAAGAAAACAATCAAACTGCGACGCCAACGTACCGTCTTTGTACTTACAAGAGACCAAGGCTACGGTAGGGGGGGTACCCCCGTTTTCACTGGTGTGTTTGAGCCAGTCGCACGAGTGACCTTGTACCTCACGGATGAAAATGATTTAGGCACTTGCTTTATCGCAGCTTAGATTACCCTTGCATTGCGGATCGATTTCGTCAATACAAAGCACAAGTAAAACGTAAGATTGCACAACATCAAAGGGGTTACTCGCGCGAGTGACCCCTAGCCACTGAAATTCAAGGCCCAAACAGGTACCCCCCTACCGTAGCCTGGGTCAAGAAAATACAGCCGTCTGCCTCACTGATGTACGTTTCGAATCGCTAGAACAGCCTAGAACAGCTTATTAACACTGTAACACTAACACTGTAGCACTAACACTGTAACACTATAAATCAGCAATCTTGTAGTGAGGCGTGTTTGGCCTTTTTGCGTGCCTGCTGTCCTTGGACCGTTTCAACCTGTCCGCGATTGTAGCCTTGCACACGCCGGGCAGATGATCTGGATAATCTAGATCCTATACTTGGAAGTGTAGTGTGATATGTGGTGAAGGATCTGTGTGACAGAGATCCATCGCTGGAAACGTGTGCTACTATTAGATCTTTCAGACCACGGGCTCTCATCCGGCTCTCACCCGGGCACATGCGCTACAGGCCGTGCAGATAATATGGTAGACTAAAGACCAAGGACCTATCTGCTCTGAAAGACATACACAATCAATATACGGACCTGATCTGTCCAATGTGCGTGAACTTTAGACTATATGAATTCATCTGGTTAAGGTACATCCTTCAGTGAAACCTGCTAGACATTAGCTCGGCGAGCAACGCTAAGGCTTTCACGCTTGGCCATGACCCGCCTGGGCTCAGTTGCGTACCTCTGGCTGATGGCACTCCATCTCATTCCCTCGCTTCTGATTTTCTTCCCGCACAGGACCACCTGCTTCGCGCCTTTTACGAGACCAAGTTCTCTCGTTCTCGTATATGTGTTCATGTGCAGACGAAAGCTGCATTGCGCCCTTCTCAATGAAATGTGCTACGTCTTGCATGTGCCGCCGAAAGCTGCATTGCCCCTTTCTCGCTGAGGTTTGTGTGCGCGTTGTATTGTTCTGTCAGCGGTGCCGGGTGCGATCATATACCTCATCACGCCGGAGTTGTACTCCACCAAGTATCGCGCGGTGGGGTTGGGAAGCTGCAGCGTTGTGACGCGCTTGGGAGGTGCGTGTTTTTTAGGGTAGGTAATTGGACTTGGATTCGACTTTTTTTTATTATTTTGGTGTGTTTTTTCTTCCTTGATTGAACATGGTTATTTGACCATTTGTCTTGTATGGCGCTTTGTATGGCATACTCAAATCTACGTGTTTTTTTGTTCAAGGTACTTTAATATAGTGATGCTGAAACCAATACGATTTATTCGTACCATTGAGCGAGCTTGGGGATACGCGGTCGACTTTGTTGTGGACGCGGGGATACTTGAGGTATGGCACAGGGACCCGGACTCAGACTGAGGAGGCTTGGGGGGGGGGGATTAGGTGGAGGGGAGGGGGGGGGGGGGGGGCTTGGAGTTGAGTGGGGGGGCTTGTATGGCGCTTTGCATGGCATACTCAAATCTAATTGTATTTTTGTTCTTCGTACTTTAGTATAGTGATGCTGAAACCAATACGATTTGTTCGTACCTTAAAAGACACACCTTTCGCTGTTGTAAATTTTATGATGGATATTTTACAGACCATACCTGGTACGACTTTTTTTGTGTAGCATTAAAGTTTTCCATACTAAAAAACATGAACTTCATTTGTATGCAGTTTTAGTATTCTATACTATTAACCATACAGCTAAAAATAGTAAAATACTCAAGAACAAGTTGATTTGATTATGATTAAAAAAAACAATGATTTGAAAACGTGATGAATCATGATTATTCGTGTTGATTGCCAAAACCCCCGTGTTGTTATTCGCTGGGCGAAACCGCTGCAGCGTTGCTCGAGTGCGAAATATCCGATGGTAAGTTTGGAAAATCTGTGGCAGTTGTGTGCGGTACTACTGCTGTATACCTGGTACTTGGTTTTGGTTTTTCCGTCTTGTTTTACCCTCTACTAACTCCTTTCGGTGTGTCAAGGGTGCGTCAATTCAACTTGTTTTTGCTCTGCCGAATCTAGCCAGGAGGATATCGCGGCAGGGTAGCAGAAGCTGCGGTGACCAACCGGCCCTTCCAGAAGAACGTTTTATAGATGGTTGCGTGGGTGTATTTTGTTTCGGGAACGGCCCGGGTACATCGAGGACGTGCGCTCTGCAGTTTTCTGTTTGACTGTTCGGTAATTGGGACGCCTTCCTTTTCTGTCGCGTGCAAAAATACCCACCTGATACTATTATACTTGTGAACAGCATACAAGATTTCCCTTCGGATTCGTGTTATTATAACGTGATGGCGCAAGACAAGAAGGCCCAAATCAGCCTGGCTGATTTTGTCGTGTATCTGTGGTTTTTGTGTTTGATTCGCTGCTGATGCGGTTGACATTATACTTCGGTAGCGTGGTTAGTCTACACAGGAAGAAAAAAGCTGATTATTGATGGAAGAACTGGCGGAAGCAAGAAAGAACGCGAAAGTATGGTACCACGTCGTACTTTCTACGCTTTCTAAAATACTTCGTTACGTTACAGGAAACCCACGGCAAGCAGCAGCAACAACAGCAAAGCAGCAGTGCCGATAATGTAAAACGCAAAAACACTCGAAACGTCTTCGTCAATGGAGCGAAAATGTAATATATTTATACCTGGTACCTACCTGGTATCATATCATACAGCTACAGCAGCATTAAAATCGGCCTGGTGGGAGGAGCTACAACAGTAGTAAGCCTGTGTGATGAGAGCAAAAGCAAGAAACCAAAAAGTCGAAAAGTAACTGACAACAACAGTTGGAATCATTTGCCTACCCTGGACGTGGATGGGCGAAAACATGAGTTTATGGTCGTGAACACACGCATGATCCCACATGACACATTTTGACAAATGGTACGCTCGTACGGAAGTTTGACATTCGAAAGGACTTGAGCAGAGCAGCAGTAGCAACGGCAACAGCAGCAGGCAGGCAGAGCAACGCAGGAGTACCTTTCCCGCGTGTTCTTTTGTGTGATGCTGTTTGCCGTACGACCTTGCATGTCCACATCGTGTCGAGTTTCGAAATACCTAGTGCGCGCATACGCGGTGAGACTGAATGCGGGTACATATTGCAATGCGTGCGTGGGTTTGTTGTCAGTGCTGACGAAGCACGGGCTAGTCGTTCCGTGCGCACGTCACCTCAGATGCTAATGCTAGTAGCCTGCTGCGGGCTCGTCTTGGTGTTCATCGTCGCCTGCTGCTAGCTTTTGGCGCTAGTAGGTATAGCCTGCTTGGGCTAGTTCTAGCGGCCATTCGTGACGTCTTTTTATTATTTGTACCAGGTATATCTTAACACGTCCGCGGGGTGCGGGAGTTGCCTCGCATGGACGGGGCGAAGCCGTGCTGACAGGTAGTCTTCGATGATGCAACGGCATTCCCTCCTGGCGATGAAGAGAACGACATCCTGTAGTGTCGTACGTTATTTATCACTGTTGGGCCCGTCGCTCCATCATGTTTTTTTGTGACCAGAGCTCAAGTTGTCCCCATGTGACGGGGATACCCTAAAGGGGGATACCCTAAAGGGGGCATACTGTTTGATAATGCGTCTTCGTATATCTACAGCAGCTGGATGGTCCCATTGCTTCTCCGACACAAATGCGTTTCACGAGTCGGGCAGAATCGCGATCTAGGTAATATCCATTCTGCTCATGTCGTTATGGTGCACATGTTGTTCAGGATCTGTGTACTACAGATCGACCGAGGAAACATGTGTTATTTCTACAGTAACCCGTGCTGAACATACGGCTCTCACCCGGCAACGTGATCAAGGCCATGCAGATCATACAGACCAGGATCTATATCTACTCGAAGAGGCATGTGTCACGAACGGGAATTTGGTCTGTTCTACATGTGGAAAGCAATGCCTGCTTGTTTGTGCTCGTTGTACCGAAATCGCTAGGTTTGGCGGCGCCCATCATTGCCGAAGTTATGTACGACAAGGGGGGTCCGGCGGCTCCGCTGCTTGTCTTCGGACCGACGATGATCATCACGGCAATTGCCGCAGGTGATTTTGTTATTGATTTTGTTGTTGTTGTTGTTGTTGTTGTTGTTGTTGTTGTTGTTGTTGTTGTTGTTGTTGTTGTTGTTGTTGTTGTTGTTGTTGTTGTTGTTGTTGTTGTTGTTGCTGTTGTTGTTGTGACGTCAGTGGCCAGTGTAGCTCGTTCGAGAGAAGGACGTACTTTTCTCCCCGTAACAAAAAGATTTTACCGCGCAGCCATTAAGTACGTGCACGGAAAGACGGTGGTAATTCGCGGCGCTTAACATGCAGCCCCATTTTTTTTTATTTTTTTTTTTATACACTTTCACTGATGTTACGTTGTCAACTGATGGGGTACGTTGTTTGCTGCCAACCTACTGCGCTGCTGCCTGCTGCCGCGGGGTATATCTGCCGCAGGGTCTTGGTGAGAGTCGGACGATACGATTCATGCACTGACATTATATTTTTCATAGGCAGGATAACGACAGGTGCCGACGTATCTTTATCTGACTGAAGGTTTTAATGCTATCGCCCGCGATAAAGATTCCACCAGATCCCCGGGGAATACCAAAACCAGCACAAAAACATTATGCCCGGTGGCGCATCTTACTGTTACCCTCTGGCAGGTATGATTCCCATCGAGACCGCCGGTCGCAAACTGGACGACGATAGCTGGGATCGTAGATGATCTGCCACACTAGTGGTCGTCTATGGCCCCGGCATGTGCGCTGTAAAGGGAAACAGCAGCACTATGGCGGGCAACCGGCGCTATTATACTCCTCATGCTGCCACTGCTGGTTGTTCCCAGCTGTGCCAAGGGGTTTTGCAGGCATTATAGCCGGCAACCGGCACTACTCAGCCGGCGCTATAGGGGGATATCTACCGCATTTTATTTTTGGTCTTGGTGGAGACGTGGTTTCCACTGGCAGTAGAGACGGGCCGGAGGAAGAACCGCAGGCGAAGGAAAGCTAAGCTTTGCAATCGGAGCTGAAAAAATGCGCAAACACAGCGTGGTGTACGTAAGGTGTGGTGTATAAACTTTTATTTTCAAGGTACCCGCGTGTTGAATTGATTATTATTATAATAGCTGGAATTCGCGCACCTTCCGTTTGGAGTTGGGGCGAGATGTACGGTTTTGAGTTTTGATCTTCAGTATTTTTCACTTTAATTTATGGTGTTTTTTTCACTATTATTGATGGCAGTCACTTGTCTGTCATCCCTCACGTATGTGGCGTATGACATCATTTTGGCACGCTTCGGGCGGAGGTTTTTACAATGTGCGGAGGAAGGTAACTGTATCACGTGAAACATTGCCTAGCAAGAGACTTGTGGTCTTTTTCAATGTTTGGTATCTCATATATATGTGCCCAGAAGGTATCAGTCCGACGCAACATGACTTTACCTGGCACGTGTTAAATGGTATGCATTATTGTCTTACGAGCCGATCTGCACGATAATAACCTGTCCCTGGGTAAGTCCGCATTGCCGTATCTCGACGTTGACGTCGTCTCGGCCAGGAACGTTGCGGCTCTGCTCGATCGTTTAATTGCGTTGGACGTGCGTGGGCCCTCATTGCTTGCCTTTCTGTCGTGTCCTCTCACGTTGATGACGACCCGACCGCGTTCCGTAACGTGCCCAGACTGTTTGCTGTCAGATTCTCTTTGTACTTGCGTCAGCTTTTCGCTTTGCGCGTTATCAGTACGGCTAGTGCGGGAGTCGGCTGTGAAGCATCTCATCGTCTTCGATATTTTCTACAAAGTATTCAGACCTTTTCTCCGAAGTATACAGATGGATTTTATCCCTTCCCAAGCTTCTATGTACCTGCGTAAACGGCCCTTTAGTCTGCCTACGTAGTGTTGTGGTATTCCACCACAGAGGGGCTATTGGCTCGTAGAATATGGTTGGTCTCTGATTCGCTCCAGCATGAAAACACGACAGCGAAACAAAGGACTGATACCGAGCACGCGTGTGTGGTGCATAGATCGCCAAAGGCTACCTAGATGGCAGGCAGCGGTAGTGGTTGCCCGGGTCGGTGTTGCCATAGGATGACGTGACAGCGTTGTCTCAGTTGTCTCAACTTACCAAAACAGATGGATGGTGTACTCGGACGGAGATGTCTTCCCATGTTGAGGATAGGTGTTTAGACTAGACTATCACCTATGGGTGCAATAGCATTGGTTGGTTCATTGATTTACTCCTAGTTGTATAGCAGCTACGTGGTATTATACTGGGTCACAATGAGAATGTTGTGCCAGTACGTCCTGGATTTAGTCCTGTTGTCATAGTCTCCGGAGGAGGGAAGCACAGTGGTCGGTGTTGGGAAGCGCTCTCTTCGGGGGTTCTGGTGTCTGTATCCGAGCGCACGCTGACTAGACACAAGAAGGCTGGCATTAGAGAGTATCGAAAAAAGAAATAGATTGCAACGTGAAAAATGGTCAGGGGCGGTTGCTAATGGTCGGGGGGAGCTTCCAGGATTTCTAACGTGAAGATATGAGAAAAACAATAGTTACTACTCGTACTGCTGCGTTGATGTGGTGCTTGGTGATGAGTTATTAATACTTTCAGGTTTTTATTGGTACTCTAATAATCCAATATGTATGATTTATTATGTGTGCTAACCACAACTGCTGCAGCAGTGGTAGTCGGGATTATCTACAAGCAAGAAATATAGCTTAAGCTCACCACATTTCTAAATATGTTCATGCACATTGTGTGTCAAATTAACTCCTCCGTTGTATTCGCAAAATGATCTTACTACAATTGGCTGTTGATCTTCACCCTGACAACATCCGCAGGACAAACGAGCGGCAGGTGTATCACGCAGCTTGCAAAGAGGAGTATCGACCCTAAATTTATTGACCTCAAATCGCGCAAGAGCCGTCTGCAATCTCCCCCCCTCGGTTCCGCTCGTACCAGTTGAACTCCTTCGTACAACCTGCTCTTACCCTATCGCATTCGAGTGCCCTCTTGTCGTGACCGGTTGCCCCTCTTACGGTAACTAGCCCCTTCGCCGCCGTGAGACCACCACCCCCCCCGCAACAGAGCACCGCGACCACTGGGTGTTCTTTTGCGGCGGAGGTCATGGCGGCGGGTCAGTGCCGGCGTCATTATCTCCGCTTGGCGTAAAAATTACGCTCGCTGCAACCGCCTCGTTTTTGTCGGTTGGCTTTTCCACCCCGTCTACTCTGAGCTGGTTGAGAAACACGCTGTCCAGTACTGGTCCTCGGGGGTCGTCGATACGTGGTCCTGATGAGGGGGTGTTCTGGGAACGAGTCTTCTATGTCGGCGCCCGGAACGTCGCCCAGTGGCGGCCTCGACAGCACGTCCGGCAGATGATGGTTGGCCCCGGTCGCCACTGGAGGTCCATGCCGTACTCCATCAACTTGAGCGCCCACAGGTGGAGCTTCGACGAGAGGGCCTGGTTCTTGAACAGGCACGTGATCGCGGAGCAGTCAGCGATGAAGACAAATCCCCCCCCCCACAAGTACGCCCTGTAATGCTGGATGGTCCACAACACCGCCTTAACCTCTCGATCGTTCGTTGAACGCTTAACATCAGTCCTTGACCATGGGTGGCTCGCGTACCCGACAACGAGCCGTGCTCCTCTGGTGTCCTGTGTAAAGGCGGCTCTGGCGCCCAGCTCGCTGGCGTCGGTATGCAGCTGAAATGCGTCCTCCCAGTCAAGCAACGCCAGCATCGGTGGCGACGTGAGAAGACGGATCAATGCCTTCAGAGCCTTGTCCTGCTCCGCGCCCCACGGCATTGGAAGCCTTCTTGCCCGTTTGGATGCGAACCGTTCGTGCCTGAAAAAGTCCGGAATAGGGGCTACGAGCAAGCCGTATCCAGGCACGAACTTCCTGAGATAACTTACCCACGCCCAAAAGCGACCGAGCCTCCTCTACCGTGTTTGCCCGAGAGATTTTAGTACTCGCTTCCATCTTCGCTTGCGATGGCTATACGCCCAGTCTGCTGCCAACCATACCGACAAACTCTGCGGTGCACACCACATCGACTTGGACAGGTTCACTGGCAACCCGAACTGATGGAGCCGCGCCAGTATCTTCTCCACAAGCTCTTCATGCCCATCGACATGCTTGACATGAACAATGATGTTGTCGAGCCATATCTGAGCGCCATTACGTTTTAGTGACCCCAGCGCCTCCTCCACATAGCCCGCGAAGAGTCTTCACTCCAAATCCACAGCGGTTGAACATCCACAGTTCACCGTGGGCGTCGCGAAAAACTTTCTTGTGGTTGCCTTTCTCCGCAACTTTCAGCTGGGTGAAACTCGACGCTAGTTCGATGGACGCGAAGCAAAGGGCGCCCCTCAGGTTGTCGAAGATGCTTTCGATGATCCCCAACCTTCCGCTGCTGGACTCCAGCAGCACGTTCAACCCTCTAGTCCAGACAGACCCTTACCGTGATATCCTTCATCCCCACCACGGTGCAATTAGACGCCCTCGCAGACTGCGACCGACGGATGGTCCCTGCTTTCTTCCGCTTCGCCACCTCGATCTGGATAATGGTCGTTTCCTCCGGTGACCGCCGTCGCTGTTTCGCCGCGTGGGCCGTGCAATTGCTGTCAATCAGAGGCAGCTGCAGCTTTGGCGGTTGCACGCCGGCACATTTTTCGGGTTCACCGGGAACACGTGGCGGTACCTCTCCAACATTAAACAAATAGCTGGCTCCACTCGGTCGCACGTCTGAACAATGTTGGCCAGCGACAAATTCACCCATCGGCGTTTCCCCCCCCACCTTCCTGCGACGCCCCAAGTGCTGGTTGCAACTCGCTCTCTGATGCGATGTCCACCGGAGGGACTGCGTCTAACACCGTCCGCATGCGTTCCTTGTCACTCGTGTTGGCGGCGTACATACAAGCAACATGCTTCAGTACAAAGGGAACTTTCAAACAGTTGATCACCTTGCACTGTAGCGGCATTCTGGGGTATCACCATTGCGCTCCTCGCGCAATCCCCTGATCCGCCCCCATCTCCATATTGTATGACGGCTTCGGTTCCACCACCACCATTGGCTGTCTTGAGGTTGGACTCTCTTAGTATATAAGCATCCACCTGCATGCTTACAAAACCCGTCACCATCGTCTGCCGGGCTGGTCACAACTACCACGACAGCGTCCCGTCGTCCTCCCAGGCAACCGATCCCTCGCTGGCCGTCGGCGGCTCGACTGTTCCCGCTGGTTCTCCTTCTTCATGGGGCGGCTTGATGGCACAGAACTGCTTCCACGTTACCCATCTCTCAACCACCGTTGGTTCGACCTGTGCTTTGTTCGGTTGGACAGCTGCCTGCCAGCTCACTGACTTCTGCTCCGCCACCTTCGAATGGGAGGCACCCGGTCACGAGAGGAAGACAACCCATGGTGACTCTGGTGCCGGCTTGAAACCTCCACCGAACGAGAAACTGATATTGCTGCCGTGCTTCCCCAGAAGCGCTGCCCCTATAAGTAGACCGTATGGGAGACCCTCGACCACCCGCACAAGTACATTACGCACCGGGTCTTCCGTGTTAAAGACAAGCGGAAGTTCACACGACTCCGAATTA
Source organism: Undaria pinnatifida (assembly GCA_012845835.1). Taxonomy (NCBI): domain Eukaryota; class Phaeophyceae; order Laminariales; family Alariaceae; genus Undaria; species Undaria pinnatifida. The sequence continues at coordinate 208,970 of JABAKD010000026.1, forward strand.
TTCTTGCCAGGGGCTGCGTTGCTCGTGGGGTTGGCTGCCGTCAACCACTCCTGTCCCCTCAGGATTATCATCGATTGTCCCTCCTTCCGCTGCGCTCAACTGAATGTACGAATGCCGCAGAGAGTTTCCATCTCCGTCCCCTGTGTCAACCAGCACTTCTATCGGAATGCAACCACTAGTCCTGGTGTGATGCCACATGAACGCACGCACCTACACCTGTTTAGCTCCCACCCCTATGACCACCACGTTGTGTGATGAGTTGACGCGTAGGGCAGCTAACGTGGGATCGCTGTGAGTCCGTGCGCGGACAATGGGGACGTGGCCTGTGACCCCCTCTCCACTGTTCACCTGTCCCTCGTGGCCGACATGGCACGGTAGGTATGGCCTCTCTCCTCCTCTTCCCTCCGTTTCTATGGTCGATGCTCGCGTTGGCTGCTGTCCCCCGGGGCGCATCTTCAGGCCCGGGAGGCATCTGTGCTGGCTTCGCTCCGCACGGCAGTGTATGCGCTCAGCATCTCGAGAGCCGTGAGCATGCTTGACTTCAGCTCGGAGTTGGGGCCTTGCGCTGAGAGATTCCAACGGGGGTAAATACCGTGTGGAACCACGCCCGCGTCGCAAATCACTCGACTGTCCGCGGCGTCAGAGGGTCGACTTGGGCGCGCGCAGGATTGGTTCCTTCCTTAGATAACTGATCTTCGGGCATGACCCACGCTGTCCCTTCAAACTTGGGAGTGATCCTCGTAAACTGGTCGACGAACACCACAGGGTCGTTCCTCGATGAGAGCTCGCCTTGAGGAGCCACGGTAACATCCACAAAACCTTCCTGGCCCTCGACCACTCCAATATCGCGTACCAGGTATTATTTTGTTCACAACCCTTTGAGCCTCCTTCGAGTTGCTATATCCCACCACCTCTACATGGTGGGCTGCAGTCTGAGGTGGTCCCGCCACGGCTGGTTGGGGTGTGTGTGCGTCAAGGCTCCGCCAAATCTATGGAGTGGGGCGAAGCAATTGCAGGTGTGGTGCTCCATGTTGCGCGCCGTATATCGTCGACGGGAGCTGCGGCTAGTGTAACATTTGCGCCTGCAGCGCGGCGCGAAAGGGTGACGAGCAACAGGATACCCCCCTCCCATGCCACTTAGGCTCCACAATTGCAGATGGCTGGAAGAGTGCGGTGGCTGACTGGCCGCCAATGGTTTTGGGGCGACGGCTGCATCGATACGCTTTGTTGCGGCTGCTGCTGCTGCTGCTACTTCTGCGGCGGCAGTGGCGGTGGCGGTGGTGGCGGCGGCGGAGCTCCCTCTAGGTGTGGTTGCGAGCCGTCCGGCGATGGGCCCGGATGCTGGTGATGTTCCGGCCTCCCCTCTTTACTGTGGTGGTGGCACTCTCGGGGTGCGCTGCCGTAGCTACTATCATGGCTGCGGCGGCAGCGATGTTCTTTGGGGTTGCGGCTGGGACTGCGGCGGCGACGGCGACAGTCCTTCCTGTCGCTGCTGCGGCTGTGGGGGCGACTTCGTCCCTTGCTGTTGCAGTTGCGGTCGTGGTGGCGGCGGTGTTTGTTCCCGTCGCTGCTGCTGCTGCCGTGGCGGCATGCCTTGCTAGTGCGGTCGTGGCCATGACTACCACGGCGGCTGACCTCTCGGCCATGGTCGCCACTGCTGTCGTAATAGATCAATGGACGGCGGTCGTCGATTGCGACACCTCCTGTGCCTTGCCGCTTGCCTCGGTCGAGACCGTCGTCGATTGCGCCACCTCGTACGTCTAGGCACCGACCACGGTCGGGGCTTTTGGTGTCTTTACGGGCACGACCATTGGCGCTGCGGTCACCAAGTTAGCCCTGACCGAGGCTGCGTGGTGCATGAACTCCTCCATGTGGGCCCCGTTCACTGTTTTTGGCGACATCTCGATCCCCTATTTTCCTCTTCTTTCACCTTTCCTTTTTTGCTTTTCTTCTTTTTTTCTTCTTTTTGTTTTTTCCTTTCTTTCCGCTCCTTTTCGTGCTTCTTCCGGTTGTACGTTTTCCAGCCCTGGTCGTGCGCTCGGCATATTGATAGAAGCACGCGAGGGACGGGATCCACAATGAAAGAGTATATATCTTGCTTTTTGTTTCAGTTTTTTATTATCTACAGTGTAACTTTAGCGTAATATACGGTACTGATTGTTCGCCGCACTTGTATTCGTACGTGAAGACGGTATTTGTTGTGTTTTCCAATTCACGTGAGAGTCATACCTTGACTCTAGTGTTTTTTTATTTGTTAAGGATCAGGCCTGGATTGAAACCAAGGGGAAGTAAAACAGGGGCATCTGATACCGCGTACGTGCGAGTAGTGGTTTCAATTGCTCTGGGCCTTGTATCCTCATGTCTTGCCCGACCCCACTATCGGTAAACGGGGGTATACGAGCGGTATTATGAACATCACTTCTGGCGTGTATCAGCACCGTTTATTCGCAGTTGGGTTTCGAACAAAATACTTGCATGCAGACATTTATTAGACACGAACAAACATGCTTGGGTTCATGATGGACAATGAGCAGCAGACGGACGTGCGCGAGCAACAGACAGACGGGACACAAGCAACAGGTGTGCCTGAATGCTATGACCAAACGCCAGTTTAAAAAGAAAAACAAGCAGCTGGAAGAGCACCAGTGGCAACATACACAAGTAACTGCAAAGGCAAGCATACCTAAACCCATCGCGTACATATGATACGGAATACTCGAGGAATACACACAAGGTACACGCATACAGGTACTACATGCGAGGTGCCTCCAGTATCATGCGGCATAATAAATCACATACGATGTGACCCGGAGGATACTCCCCTGCTTGGCAATATAAGGACCACTGTGTATGGACACTAGTGATCGAATAATTATTACAGTCATAGACGGAGTGCTACATCACATTCTGACCGGATTTTTTCGACGTAAGGTGACGCGATTTCCAGCGAAGGGTCCCCTAGTAGACCTTCAATCTTCCTGCATTGCATTGCGATGAGCGATCTTCCTGGGTTCACCATGAAACAGCGGGGTTCAAGTCTCAGATCCTGAATGGAGCTTGGTCCCTCACATCTATCTGTGACTATCTCACCTGGTGCTTTACGTTCGTGCAGCGCCTCCTCGTCCAATGGTTTGGAGGCCCTCTGAATAGGAGAATCGTTTTACCTACAAGTAGCTCAAAATTCCCCACCTAAAGTATAAATACCAATACTTACCATTATAGTGGACAAAAAATAAGACACCTCCAAAAAAAACTCACTCATGTAGTATATTACGAGTACCAACAACGCATCTTGCAAAGATGAGTATTGACCTGAAATTCGTCAAACTCACGGCGGACGTCCTTGAAAATTAGTTATAAAATCATAGTCACATCGAAGTCGCAACAGTTCGAGCGAATGCTCAACGAGGGAACAATCGCGATAACAGCGACGGCAGACACAACAGTGCCAACGGGGCAAGGGCTTGGTAGAGGGACTCACAGGTCACCTCACTTGAACTCCTTGTTTCAAGGGGTAGAATCCATAGACACTGGGCGCTTCCTTGATTCCACGTCATTGGGCTTTCTTACAAGAAACCGGAGGCTTTCCAATATCGGGGAGATCCTCCATGCCCCTGTCCAATGAAGCATTAGGAGTTTTGATAGCTTACCCTCTGCACACAAACAGACCCTCCGCGTGACTCTGATCAACACAGCCGCCACGCGACTCGCTTCCCTTCCGAGCGCTGCTGCGCTTCAACAGTCGACAGTACACGACTTGTATGGGATGTGAAGCCAAACTGGGGTCAAACCATAGGACCCACGGGACAGGAACACCAAAAATCCAAGATAAAGAAAGGGGCGGGGTCAAGAGGGGACGGCCTGTGGGCTGCACAGTCAGGACTGGCTGCAAAGCCAGGACATGGAGGCCGGTTTCGTTGAACCCTGGTGGTAGGTATGCCAAAACAAGGCAAGAAAAATAGCGCCAAGAGGAGCAAGGCCTGGTGGATGCAAAGCCAGGATGGAATCAGTGTGCTTGGACCCTAGGGGCAGGTATGCGGAAACAAAGTGGGAAAAGTAACCAGAGGAGCAAGACCTCTTGGCTGCAAGTAGAGAACGTAGGTCGGTACGGTTGGACCTTTGGGGCATGTACGCCGTCAAAAGAGAAGAAAAACGAGTCCGGGGAAACAGATATTTCGCTACAAAGCTAGAACGGGGTGTTACTACGCGGGGGCCCTTGGGGGCAGGTATAATCACAAGAACGAGGAGGGTCTAGCAAACCCGACAGATGGGCTGGAAAGGCAGCACGAGACCGCTAACGTGGGACCTACAGGGGCTAAACAAGACAGTGGAAAACCATATCATGGTACAAACAGACCATGGTTCGTCGCCATGCACAAAACGTTGGCAGAGTACACCGGCGGTAGAATTCGGGCGTAAAACCACAAAGACGAGCACTCGTCGTGTTGTAGAAAGTAGAACAACTGATGCCCAAGTTTAACTTGACAGCGAAATCACCATGGTGATCACCGAAAAGCTAACAAATGCTACATTGAATGCGGCAAATAAGACAGAAGGCATACTACTACGTTGAAACGTTTATGGACCCTCAAGGATGGCCAGACTTCGAGGGGCTTCGCTGGGGAGCCATGAGGGGATAATGCTGACTCTGCTGGTGGGTACTTATTCTTAGACAACACGGTTCACGAACAAGTTCTCGCAGAAAACGAAAGGAAAAGGCTACTACGGTCGATAGCTGCGCACATCTGTAGCCGTTCAGGAACAAGCGTGTCCGGAAATGGCAAGGAAACCTAATAATAGCCGCGGGGCATGCACGAAGAAACGAATGGGTATGCTTTCCGAGCATTCACGTACTGTAGAGAGAGTTATACGTTCCCATCGGCGGCGCATGGGGAAGAAAATGCTGGGATAGAAAAACCAGAAGTAATACGACGAGTTGTCCTGATTAGTCTATACTGCTAGAAAAGCGAAAATGGGGTCGTGACATACAACGTAGGACCCAGAAATGTTGCTAAAACAGCAAGCACATGGTGCAGACGACACCTCGGTTGGCAAATAATCAGACGGAACTCTTACGATTTGACGGGCTGATACTATAAGCCGGATAGAGGGGGGGACATCAACTAACGTATGACAATAACAATGCTAGCGGGGCGCATGCACACAGTGCAAGCAAAGTCTAGGATAATAAACGATCAGGCGAAATGACCACGGTTTAGCGCGTTGTCACTATATGTTCGCATAGAGAGTGGGGTCGTGAACGAACATAAACCCAGAAATAGTAGCAGAAAGTCGATGGCGTCAAACTCTGGAATCTGGCCTATTTAGCGCCATTCGTATTGGAAGCTAACACAAGAAAATGCAGAAAAAACATACGTGAAAGCACACGGATGCCTAGCAGACAAGGGAGAACTTGAGCAGAGCGATCTCACGGAAATACGACAAGCACGACATCTTAAATAAGCACCTAGGGAGCGCGTAGCGTTGTATAAAACAGATGACGGACCAAGGCAGGCATACCACAGCGGAGATGAAATAAGCACAACGCCTCTAAATAAACATCTATGACGTACGTAGTGCAGAAAGCAGAGGAACTGCCAAGCCAGATATACCACAACAGTCGTGAAGATAAATGCGACGCCTCAGCAAGCACCAATGACTGACATACGTAGTGCAGAAAACAGGGGAAAATCCAAGGGAAATATACCACAACGGTCGTGAAGACAAATACGGCGCCTCAACAATCACCTAAGACGTACGTAGTGCAAAAAATAGGGAAAAGGCCAAGACAAATACACCTCAGCGGTATTGCCGACTGATAATGAAGGCAAGCTTAAGCGGTGGCGAGAAAACAAAACACGGCAGGTATGCGACCAAGTTACAAAAACGTGGCAGGACAAACCGGGGGGAAGAAGAAGGCTGAACCATCACCACTTTTACGCCTAGTTACTATAATCTTTGAACTCACAGCCGAAGTGTATTTGAACATTATTTGTGACCTAAACCTGCTAAAAACCTTCCGCCCCCCCCCCCCCCCCCCCCCCTTTCGCTCTCCCTTACTCAAACGCCCCACCAAATATAGAAATCCACCTGATTAATAAACACTTCACGCACAGGATATCACCTCATTATCTTTCGAGAGCCGTCCATGCCGCTCCCTCCCCCCCCCCCCCCGCCCCGAACGCCCCCTTCTTCCCCATCACCCACACCATCGCCTAGACCTGGCACCACACGTATAACAAACCCCTCACCTAAAACCCTTCCTTCCCCCCCGCCCCCCCCCCGCCCCCCGCCCCCCCCCGTCCCCACCCCCCACCTTCCCCCCCCCCAACCCATCCCAACCCCACCCCCTCGAACACTCCACCCTCTCTCTACTCACTGATTGTACGACTTACCCCAGGATATACATGATAAACTGATGCATTATTTCCAAAACCGTCACATTTATCCCCTCAAAATATTGTATAGTTTCCACGCACATATTGAGCTGCCCCTTACGCCCCACCCCCGCCCCAACCCCCCCCCCCCCCAATAATAAACTGGTGCCAAAACCGTCAGGTTTATCCCCTTGAAAGGATTGTAACTTACATGCACAAATTGCCCCCCCCTTCCCCCCCCCCCCCCCCTCCCCTCCAAACCCGCTCGCTTTCGATCAAAACCAGGCCTCCATGTCCCTCTAAACTCCGCCCCCCCCCCCTCACCTGTTATTCGACTTACAAGATTCACTTGATAAAAGGATACATTTCCCTCCACAGCTGTCAGATTTTGTCCCCCTCAGAAACGGATTATATAGTTTCCGCGCACAGACTGACTAAAATCACCCTGTTGACCCTGATAGCTACACTGTAGTTGTAAGGGGAGTCGCCGACCTATATCCTTAATGAGGACACACAACCCGTAATGCGCGCGATCGGAGTATCACACACAGCTTGCAAAGATGAGTTTCGACGAAATCTTCGATCTCACAGCTGGCGTGTATTTTCATTTTTTATAATATAGAGAATGCTACACCGACAGCTGGAAGGCCAGAGTAGCATACCGACACAAACACGCATATGTGCGAGCTGGTCAAACACGGATGAAACCAAAAAGTCAAGGCAAAGAAGAGGCATCTTGGAACTAACTGAACAACAAAATCAACCCTGAAAAATATCAATACGCACACAAAATTCAGAAAGCACGGTTAAGGGGAGGGGCAGCAGAACCGAAGGGTAAGTGCGACTGAACGCGGTAATACCCTGGCTACAAACCCCCCTGTCGCGTAGCGTTGCAGACACGCCGATCTGTAGTTGATGCTGTGCGAAGATGTGCAGTAGGCAGGCCGCAAGTTGGTCTTGGAACCGGATTGTGTAGGGGCCTAAAAGAACATGCAATGAAACGCGGCCGGTGGTCGTACGAGAGTGTGCTGCGGCGCCCCGAGCGCGAGACGGTGACGTCGGGGTACGCGGAAGATGTGGTAGGAGCGCTGTTGATGGCGAATGGTCCGGCAAAACGCGATGGATGGCCTTGAACGGGTGCGTTGAAGACCACCAAGCGCGAAACAGTGAGGATAATGTGATCGCGGACGATGCGAGAGGAGCGGTGCGGCAGTAAAATACCGAGGCTGTAGCAGTTCAACATCGTCGAATGAGGTGTCGGTCGCGTACGCGGCGGTGAAATGTGCGTGTCCCGCAGCGTGCATGTAGACGTGGGCGTTGATGCTGTAGTAGTCCTCCAAAGTGGGCCAGTGAATATGCCTTCGGTGTTTGTCGCGGTGAACTTCGTTTTTTCCGCGGCGTGGATGACTGCATGGTGGCTGGGATAGACGGTGTAGAAGGACCGAAGTCGTCGACCACGCTGGTGACGCCGGGATCGATTGGTAGTGGCTTGAAGGGGAATGCCTACCGACGCGGATGCTGCAGGAATCGGTGGAATATTTGCCAAATGATCGGCGCCGACGGTGACGATGCCGCCGGAGTCGGTGGCAGTGGCCAGAAAAAGGGGCGCCTTCCAGACGAGGTGGCTGTTTAAAGCGGTGGGCAGAATACTGAACGTAGTGGTTGCGGAAGACCGAGACGAAGCTCAGGTGAAGGGTTGAGCTCTGGTAAAGGTGGAGCTCTGGTCGCGAAGCTTAGGTGGTTACGAAGCTCTGATCATGGGTCAATCGCGCGGCAGTGGGGGTTTTGATGATCTTAGAAGTGGGGCCGCAGATATTGGTGGGAAAAACCGTAATCGGAATGGCGATCCCACGGTTTCCAGCAACGGTGGTGGAGCGACGACGGCTCTGGGGAAGACGTCATCCAACGAAGGATGAGGAAACACTAAATAGGATGCGCCAATGGTGGGCGCTGGAAAGAACGATGGACGGCCTGAAATCCGATCCAGGAGGAGCGCCAGAGTCCACAGCACCTTTTCCGGGGCTGGCTAGCGAATCGGAGGCGATGTGGTGGGCCGAAATTGACCCGACGAACGGTTTAGAAGAGCGGTCGATGATATCTTGGTATGAACCCAACGGCAGAAGTTGCCGGATCAGATATCAGTGAAATGTGGTGTGGTGCATCGGGCAGGAGGGGGGGGAGTTTGAGCCCGCCCAAGTCGCATGAGAGGTGCGCGGTTTGTGCGTCGTCGGTAGAGGGGAGCAGATGGTGATGTTGGATCGGACGGAAGGGGGAACTAGTCCACCCAAAATGACAGCCAGAATTCTCGCATGGTCTGCACCACGAGCGAAGAATGGGTGGAAGGGTTCGATTACTGATTGAAAAGGTCCCGTACCAGGCTCGGCAGGTTCAAGAGCCTAGAAACAAAGAACGAAACTCCGAAAAGGGGAGTGGTGGGATGGTAGAGGTGAGGCGGGAAGGAGGGCGAGCGAGCCTACCCTCAAACCGATACTCGGCTAGAAACGTTCATACCCAGAACTAAAAGTAACTCAAGTTCAGAAGATGGAAGCGGCGGGATGTGGTGAGGGGTCGAAGGGACGTGGGAACGAGCCCACCCAAGTCGATGCCCGACTTGGAGAGGTCATCACCGGAGGTTTCTTGCCGAAGCCGAACACTGCACAGCTAGCTAGCTCGTCGGGGTGGAAGCAGAATCCATCGGGTTAGAGCTATCGGGTCGACCCGGGGGTCTGACGCTACGGGAACGGCTAAGGGCGGATGTGTGGGCTACGCTCTTTGATCTTTCTTCGCGCTCACACCACAACATAATGCTGCAAACGAAACCGGGAACAACACAGAGAGCACGACATCCTGGGAAAAGTACAAGGGACCAAGGACCAACCAACCGATCAAGCTCCTCATCCAGACATGTTTTGACCCGTGACTTTTCGGCTGTGACTCGTCACGGGTCCATTCGACCCGACCCGCATGAATCCCACACCTCACGGATTACTCGAAGTGTGGCGGGTCGGGTCGGGTCGGGTCGGGGCAATAGGCTTTCGAACCTCGCGGGTCGGGTAGGGTCAGGAGATGTTCAGATCTCACGGGTCGGTTCGGGTCGGGTCAAGATGTCTCAAATCTCGCGGGTCGGGCAGGGTCGGGTCAAGACGTCTCGACACTTCGTTGGTAGGGTCGGGTCAGTTGACCCAACGCGACCCGACCTGTGAGGTTTGACCTGACCCGTGAACAGCCCTGGAAAATGAAGAAAAAAGCAAGAGTACACACGTACATAACGGTACGTGGTACCTGGTACTGCGCAATGCTACCTGGTACTGTATGTTCGAAAGAAGCGCAGTGCAGCGGAGCACGGCACAGCACCGCACCACAGGGCAAGACACTGCACCCAGCACGACACGGCACTGGGCTGGGCTGCTCAGCTATAGCTATGCTGAGCTGAGCTGGGAGTGGATTTTTGGTGATTCAACAATGTAGTACAGTTTCGTGCAAACCTGATGCTACAACTACTACTGAAGTAGCACCGGTACTTGGTATGATACTTCGAATGACACCTGGCTTGTACGAAAGAGCACGTACAGCAAAGAACGCAGCACGGCACAGCACCACACAGCACCGCACACCACTGCACCGCACCGCACCGCACGGCACCGCACGGCACCGCACGGCACCGCACTGCGCTGCGCTACTGAGCTAGCGCTCCGGCGCGCTGCTGAGCTGAGCTGAGTTGATGATGAGCCAAGCGGATCCTGCTGGGACCTGGTATGATGGAACTTCGGACAACAGAAAATAACTTAGACGCTACACGCCTGTTACATCGATACAGCACTACTAGCGGCAATACATCTTGTTGTGGGACGAGGCTCCAGCTTCACCCTCGAATAAGCTAGCTTCACCCCCGCCCAGCCCCAATACGAATAGCTTGCTCAAGATTGCGCCCGTTATTCTAGTGATTGCCTTGAGTTGTGGGTGGGAGGAGGTCAAGACGCCTAGCCCAACCGGGATGCTCCACTCGACGACTTCCACCGATGAGCAACGCTACTTGCCTAGGATTACGGCTTCCAGCGGTTCTAGATTACAGCACGAAACTATTGCTTAACATTCCGGACCATCGCACCATGAACCCACCTCGACTACATGGTGGCAGCTACATCCGTGCTTGTCCCAGGACGTACGCACTTTTAAGTAACAGCAATGGAATCGTCAACGACGGGGACCGCCGCTGCACTAGTGTTGACCGCACAGCTGCGCCTGGGGCCGGGGGGCAGCCCTGTCATAAAGACGGAAGACTCGCGATCATACATGACCAGGATATGCCCTGAGCCCCCTTCCCCGTCACCCTCGCCGGCCTCGTGCATTGCGTGAACACGGATCACAGTTCACTCCTGCTCATCCGACGTTTGAAGCCAGGACCCCCAGGGTATTCACCCCGCTCCTTGAGCGCCACCTACGGAGACCCTCCCTCGATGATACAATACCGAATCCCCCTTAGGGTGCACGCGTGAATTCAGCCTGCCTATTCTCGAGATCAGTCAGCTGCTCCCTCGCCGACACCACACCACAGCCTAAGAAACAGCAGCAAAATACCACTGTTTGGCAGCACACCGGAGCCAGCCTAAATTGAACTACCTTTGTCTCTTGGATGTTCCACGTCGTCACAAAACGTCCGGGCGAAATAATCTAAAATTTACCCCCCACCCCCCACGAAACCCCTTTGTACAGGCGTTTCGGGGTGAGATAGTGAGCCCCTGCAACGAAGCAGCGGCGATGACAGCCTTGATCGCCGGTCTCTGGCGCAAGCTCGCCATTGAGAGCTCGTTCAAACCCGTAGACCAGACTGACGTCGTCCGAGGCCGTCAAATGCCGGAACTTGTTCCCGTACCAACACCAAGCAACGACTGTCGACACCTACCACTGCCCTCCCAGTTCGAATCCGCAGCCTTGGCAACGATACACCCGAAACTGGCATCGGCAGAAGCAGCAATCACTTTATTTAATTCGCAGTCGCCCTACTCTTTTCCAACGCGCCGCGTTGCAAACGAGCCACTCCCTTTCGGTCTCGGCGTTCCCCACCGAACTCTCCAACTACCGAACTCGTTCCACCCCCCGCAACAGAGACACTTTGTCCCGCCCCCTACCAACGTGACCGGTTTTCTAACAGAGTACCCCTGTCCCGGCCCCCTTTAATTACGCCAAGAAGCACCTGTCGATTCCTCCTTGCACTCTTCCACTGCAATATGTAACCAAAGAGCGGCGTTGCCCCAGTCTCCATCTATCCCGCCGAAACCACGGCCTACTGCTTGCACGCTTCTGACCACATGCGATCCAACGAGGCCACTCCGCTCGGATTCCCGTCTTTCCCGCCTAAGTCACGGCCTGGTGGTGCTCCCTACGGACTCGAGGATAGCAGTCACTTCCTCTATCTGGTTGGTTTGGATTCCTCAACAACGTCAGAAATCTATCCATGACACTGCCCCGCTCTTTCCAGGGCCCCGAGGATACGTCCTCCCTCTGGGCAATTTGCGCACTACCGGAGACCTCCCCGAACCTTCGCATCGGGAATAACTCCGGGATAGCCGCAGTCCTCTTCGTGAGCACCCCCGTCCCCCTTCCATCCTCTCCCTGACGACGTCAAAGCCTCGTGGAAATCCCCTCCTTACATACTTCGGCAGAATAGCAATCGCTCCCCCGCCGCCGCCACTTGGAGATAGCAGCGGCTCTCATCGTCAAAGTGTGGTTAGACCTTCTTTGCAGAAACGTTGGGGCCACTACCTCCCTTTTTCAAGGACACCCTGCCCCAAACCTCCCCACCTTATCAGGCCACCAACGGTACCTCCCGGACAGCTTTTCAGTTCACCCACCATCGGAACCAGGCCAACGATGATCATTCTGCCTTCCCCCAATGACAACAAACCCGCGGCTTATCACTCCCGATCCAGCTCTTTAGCTGTTCCCCCCACTATCCGGACCCAAACCACCAATGGCCTTTCAACTTTTCTTGACCACAGAACGACGGACGACCTTGCAACCCCAGTTCACCGGCGCTCGCGCGTTCTGGCTTCCATCTACACGATTTCATCCCGATAGTTTCCCCCCCAGCCAGACCCAAACCATCAACGACCCTTCAGCCTTCCTTGACGACACAACCACGGATGACCTTTCCAACCATGGTTACCGGCGCTCGCGCGCCCCTGCTTTGGTCTACACTGCATTTCTCTTATTAACCTTATTTAGCCACCACGGCGTACTAGTTTCCAGTCGATGGTTTTATTTTTCCTCGCGGCACGTCTCCTTTTTTTTCAATCGCCGACCAATTATTTCTGTTGACATTGAACTCCAAACAGTTCGTTTCCAACCAACGGTTTCAAATCTCCCATCCGCCCCTGAAGGCACGTCTGTGACGTCACTGCCGCCAACACTTTACCCCAACTTTCATGTCGGTTTACCATCTGTATCTGGGAATCCCCTGTCCGCTCCTGAAGGCACGTCTATGACGCCATTACCGCCTTCCCATTACCATACCATCACATGAACCTGTTGGTTTGTTCCTTTCCGGTGATGACCTCTCCAAGTTGGGCATCGGCTTGGGGGCTCGTTCCCTCGTCCATCCCAACCCCTCACCACACTCTTCCGCAAAAAAAGAAGAATAAGAACCGAGCCATGGTATATTTTCCGACAAAAGCGGTATGGGTCACGTCAGAAAACGGTGACGGCCGAGCTGAAAAGCCGCGGTACGATGTACGGCAAGAAGTTGGTGTCAAAAACCGGCACGAGACTGAGTTAACCAATCAGCGTCGCGGACCGGGGCAAAAAAACAAAGTGTATTCTGCTGTACCTCACGGTGGCGCGGAATGGCTGCGGTGTACCGATTTATGTCGTCTGCCCTATATATTAGGTCTAACAAGATAAAATCGTGTTTGTTTCGACCGACGGGGCGTTTTCGCGCCGGCCCCGCCACGCCGACCTCGGCGCCGCTCGCCCCGACCGACGCCCTAGGCTGCGGGGGCGCACTCCCGGCGCCTCACCCTCGTCCTCGCCCCGTGGCCCGCGCAGCGATCTCTCGAACCCGAAAAAATAGCGTCAGTTTCGCGGGGCCGTCTTTGGCGTGTCCATCGCCGCCGCACTGTGTGCCCAGGATAATTTTTCAAAAAAGTTCAGCACAAAATAAAACACCCCGCCTCTCGCCAACACAAACGAGATCATGCGATCCCCACGCCCTACGAGCACCGGCACACGAGAACATGCGCAGCATCGAGCATGGTTCCGGACGCCACAAACAACTCGTCTTCTCGGGCTCAGCAGCACTGCTGTTGTCCACGGGGCACCCTTTGCGCGAGCGTGTCGGCGCGCTTGCTCGAGCTGAAGGCGGGGAACAAGTTGTAGGGAGGGTTTCTCTCGCGAAGAATCTCTGCCCGGGTTGCCCCCACAAGGTACCGCACATCATGATATAATAATGAACAAGCAACCTTATATTCCCGTCCATATACGACCAGATACGAAATGCGAACCCTATTGTTTAGAATCGGTGACGCTATTCAGACGCCGTGACCACAGCCGCAAAGATCTTTTCCAGGTCAAATTCCTAGTAGATGATGATCCTCCTCGACCCAGAGAGGCCGGGGCTGCCGATGTTCGTCGCAGTTTAACGCGTTTTGGCCGAGCAAGGGCAGCGGGAACTGTGGCGTTTGTTGTGGCGTGGAGCGCAAAATAAAACAATTTGTACCGGAATAAAATTAACGGCTTAGTATTCACAATAACATAGAAACGGTATTTACATTTCCATACATTCGTTGCGCTGGACTACTCACGAGCACGGGCACCAGTCAAACTTACAATGGTATCGATAGTTAGCTCAGTACGTAATAGCACCTGTTAGTGCAGTACAGAGAAGCAGAGTCACACCAAGGTTGAGCAGCTGTTCATGTGTTTGCTGCTTGGACACGAGCGGACGCATGTGGTTGGGTTACGTACGCACTACTGCTACTATTGCTGTTGTACCAGAGTAGTACGTTTATGTATATATACTTTCCACTTCTTGCTGCTGATGTATGACATCATATACCGGTACCTGGCGTTCGCGTGGAGGGATGCGGTGGAATCGAGTGTACTCGTGACCTGTCAATAAACACTGTACGTGCATCCATGCATCAATTTGCTCTCCACTCTAACTGCTCGTAACAACGTCACAACTTTGTGTGGCTCACATCTTTGCGTGCGGAGGAGTTCTCCTAGCAGCTGTGTTGCTTTGTGACTCTGAATGAACTTCTGCAGTCCTCTGCTGCTGGCAACCGCGAACGCTCGAGACTGTAGAAAATAAACTGCTTGCTGGTGTTGTTGTAGTGTGGTGGTGGGAGTAGTGCTGCTGCTGCTGTGGCGTATAGTTCACACGCAAGTACACGATCTGTATCGAAAGACGGCCACCGGCTGCGGCGTCAAAACTCTGAGCGGCTGAGTTGCACGCGTCTCTTACCTCTCGCATGTGCACCGTTTTGTGACCATAAAGGACATAGAGATGTGCCAAGCAGTTTGCAAAGTTGAGTTTCAACCAATGAATCGGTCGTACTCACAATTGCGGGCTCCTCATGGAGGGCAGCGATTTGCTTTGATTTTGCCCTTTTGAATATATATATACATGTATGATCATTCTTTTTTTCGGGTTTTCTGTCAGGAGTTTTTTTTCGTCTCGGCCTCAGTATGCGATTATCGGAACTGGAATTCTCGGTCAAATAGCTTCGTCCGAGTGCCGTCTTCGGCGGGCGGCTCGAACGCCCCTCGCCCTGCCTTATCCGTTCCGCACCTCGACGTAAACGCGGATAGACGCTGAGCGAGACAAGCGAGAACTACGCTTTTTTTGTGTTTTGGGCGGTATACGCGCGAGCTATTCTTGGATCTTGGCATACGTAGAGCTTCAACCAACAAATCAGGGACAACATTTTCAAATTGGCGTCATTTCCAAATTGGCATCGAAATTTCTTGCCGATGATGCTTTCTTCATGGCCACCTTCAAGCTCTTGCCCTATCGTAGCTACTACTACTGTGTGTCGTTTCCTTTCGGCTCAGTGGGTATAGTGTTATATAACCAACAAAGGATGTGCCGTGAGTACAATTCTCACCCAGATCATATTTGGTATTCAGGAGCGTGCGCGCTGGAGACGTGATGAATGGTTATGATGGATGTTAGTGTTCTCCTGAGTATTACTAACTGTAGTACTTGGAGAGGGGATAGCTCCGGAGATCGCTCTTACGAAGTCGATGAAAATTGAGTTTGTTTTTTTTTTCTCCTGCGGACGAGGAAAAAAAAACTCAAGCTCACCACACTTCCACGTATTTTCATACGCGTCGTGTGTAGATTTAACTCAATTTCCTTCGCAACCCAGTGCAAACTGACGTGTCCTTCGGATCCCACCACAGCGATAGCGTGAGCTGTCCCTATCGGCGGTCCTCGTTACTACACGGGCGGCGCAAGATGCCGTTGTATACGGATGCGTGAATATGTCGATCCGGCCTGTCCCCTGAGGGTCAGGTTCGGTGGAGAGAGCCACCCGGAACGGCATCTTTCCAGGTAGTGTGGGACTTGCGCAAGCTCACCCACTATCAAAAGCCCCGGCTATGGTCTCCGTCCCGCCTTACTTGGTCCCGTTGCGGTCCACCTTACCCATCCGGGCGTTGGTAACAAACTGGAAAACATATTTGGTTGTTTGTTTGCATAACCCACTCACTGTGAGTGTTACTGAGTAAAGTGACCGTTGGTAGTGCTATGTATCGTGAGTTCGATTCTTACCGACTTCATATTTGTCTTTTTCGAGCATGCGCGCCGATGACATGTGAATGGTTATTTTGGTAGTTTAACATATATACGTAGTGGTACTACCCACCGAGCTACTGAGTCAAGTGATTAAGTATAGCTCAGTTGGCGGTGCTGTGGCATTTCTCGGTCAATTTGTTTTGTTAGAAGGCCGCCGTCCGAGCAAGAAGCGCGCAAAATTTTGTATTTTGAACGGTACTCTCCAGTTATTCTTCGGATATTGATGATGGGGAGGTTGATGAAAAAATACTTGGCAAGGCATTATTTTCAAATTGGCGCAATATTTTGTGCCAAAACAAATAATAATATTACTGTAAAAAAAATAACATGGTACTGCGGGAGGGATCATAGTAGTGCATTTGTTTATTGAATTTCGGTAGGTACACGTACATACATGGATAGATAAATACGTGGCAAGCGCACGCATGACAAAACGAGAAGGAGGTAGGAGTGATTACGATTATTGCGCCAGGAATAACCACACAGCAGAATTGCGAGTGGCTGCGTCCCCGGGGCCTCGAGGATTGTATTATACAAGTTCCTCCTGTTGTTAAGCTGCGCCATTCTCGAAGGTGGTGCTGAGTAGACAGTAGAATGGCGTGCTTTGTTGTTGCTGTGGTCCCTGACCCCGTTGCTGTGGTCGTTTGCCGGTCCAGTGCAAGCGGTCATGTGTTGGTACGTAAGTGACAAATAAGTTTGTGTTGCTTCGTACTTGACGCGCTCCTTATCGCTGCTGATTGCTGATTAATCATCTCTTCCGTGTTATTTTTTTTGTCTTTTATTTTCCATCTTCTGAACATACAAGTCGTGGTCACAGGTGTTTTCCCTTCCCCCCCCCGGTTATTGCCTTCATTTGGATTGGCGCATAGGGTTCAGCTCCCACTGATGGTCGATTTTCCATCGAGTGTTGTTAACTCACGCTCTCGCGCTTTCCGCACGCCAATTAGTGCACAAGACGAAAAATTATACAAGTACGCACTCGGGGAAATTCGAACTCACTGAGCTGACCTATACCAGGCTCGAGGGCATAATCTGATACGCCACCGGGGCAGTGAGTGATATACGGTAGAGCCACTCTCCCCGATAGTCTAGTGGGGTTAAATTTGAATACTAGTCGCAGTCACGAACTTCGATGCAGGGATGGTTCCAGCTGAGTCTACAGGCCTCGCCCTTAGGAAAGCGGTAGCCCCTGCTCCCGATTGACTCCGTTGCCGGCCATTGACCAAGTCTCGTGTCTCCTTCTCGCCTTGACATTCGCTTATGTCTCGCTGGGCCTCGTCTCGAAGGGCTGGTTCAGCTTCTACTTCGGTCCTGCTGTTGCCGATATCTTCTGCGACAGACTCCTCTATCTTCCATCGCAAGGAGCGTTTCAACACGTGTTCTAGGTCCGTGGTGGAGGAGCTTCGAGCGGAGTGAAGAGTTTGCTTGGACCACAAACACAAACAAAACACGATGTAGAGCCCCATCCGGAAGTCGTCGTGATTATTGAGGCGCCAGGCATATCTTCTAGCCTCTTCATCGGACCTAGTTGGGCATCCTTTTTTTCTCCAACGGTTTCTTCTACGAGTGTGTTCCATCACAGGAACGTATTAGATGACCGTACGTATAGACAGCTGTGATTCGAGAGGAGTCAGGGATTGCATGCCACGGAGCTTGGCGAGAGTAAGAGGGTGGAAGTGAGGGGTTACAGGAACGCCGAAATGAAAAGGAAACGGACAAAAGGAGATCAAGTACAATTGACAGTGTGCGCCGTAAGACGAAAATCCAACGCGGGACAATAGAGTTCATACGGACGAGGCACTGATACTGAGGTGGGAGAAATCAGCAGTGAACGAGAGGTTTCAGAAGTCAGTTGCTGCATACTATCCCGTAAACGATTGTGAGACAAAAACGACAAGACCGTGGTATTGGTATTACCACAGTACCTCTCGTTGGGGGCCTGCGGGCCCTGACTGGCGGTAATTATCTGTTTCGGAAGCGCAAGGGAGATCATGCTTTTCAAGCCTCAAAGGCGACGGGTGGTGTACTGCTGTACGAGCCGCGACCAATCCGCGAGTCTAGGCGAACGACGTTCGAAAGACCTTTGGGTGGGACATCAAACGCCATTGGGCGGACCTCTTGGGAGGCGCATTACATCGGCCAGGTTTTCCCGCTGGATTAGACTTTCCGCAGGGGGAGGCAACTCGGAACGACGATCTTGAAAGTCAGGGAGGGGTTACTATACGAGGACCCTAGGAAGAGGACATCCCGCAGGGGGGGAAGGAGGAACTCAAAACTACACTCACCATTGTCACGGAAAAGCATAAGAGTGCTTAACGCTCACGGCAGGCAGGGTGGTTTAGGGTTGCGAAAGTGTGGGCACCCTCGCAGAGGCGAGGGTGCCCATAATGCCAGGAGAGGGCAACCGCCAAGGACAAACTGTTAGATTGGGGGGAAGGCACACTAGTACCTATGCGTCAAGAGAATGTTAGAGTGTCTGCAAGCACGGCTGCGGGAGCTCAAAGGGCAATAGGCCTTGAAGAGCGGGAGGAGAACGATGCGTTACCGCCCAACGTACGGGGTCCGTCGGGGGAACTGCTGTCAGCAGGGCGAAGGCGATGGAGAACCTTACCATCGTGGCTAGCAGGGCGATCACACAAGCTGGTCGGGTTATAGGAATATTTCCTCCCTATGGCGACGCCGGCGGATACCCGGACCCAACAGAAACCGGTTAACCGTAACCAAGAAACTGCAGCACAACCAGCAGTTACGGCAACAGCCCAGTCATTATGACCATTGCCAGCTGGACGAGGACGGGGGAGGACCCTCCCGGCATGGATGCAGTCTAGGGACATGGGAACATTCCCTGACCCAGGAGGGTTACAACAACAGACAGCAAATGGGGAGGAGTCGGAAACCGGTTGTCTCGGGCAACAAGGAAGAAGAACCATAGCAGGGGCCACAGATTTTACAACGGCTGCGTCGACAAGTGCATTACCGGCGACAGTGCCATTGCTGGTAGGGGACGTACAGCAGACGACGGCCCCGGCATGGACACGAGCCCGGACAGGGGAGTTGGCCCTTGCAGGAGGGGTCCTCCGGCATCAAACGCCGAGTGAGGCTCAGCAGGAGGGGAACCAGACACCTACGGAAGACGGGAGATGTATAACGGAGGGACGGCTGGCGTTGGAGCGCGCGAGACGGACGACTCTTCCGGCAAGGGCTAACACAGAGACAAGAGTACTAGGTGTTACACCAGGAAGGGTTCAGCAGCCCTCGTCGCGCCGACTGATGGCCTCGAGTGATAGGAACGTTCCCCCGTCTCCCCACACCAACGGGGCTCCGCAGAATAGGACAGCATCAGGCGATCGACCCTCGCTTCAACCGACGTTGCGGCAGAGGCGCCGTTCTCCATCGCCAGCTTCGGTGGGTCGAGCGATGGTGCTACGGCCGGTGGGGCGTGGGAGGTGAACGACTACCCCGGCATGGATGCACGCGAGGATGGTAGGGGGGTTGAATCATCAAGCGTCGGGTGCAGCGCAGTAAGAGAGGGATCGGACGTCCGCGACAGTAGGAATTCATCCATCGCAGGTCCCGCCGCTGGTGGAACGCGACAGTATGAATGCAGTGACACAGGACCCAGGTGTCGCATCAAGTGGGCCCCAGCAATTGACGTCGCGTCGGTCGCTGCCAACGACGGGTGGGAACGCTCCCCCATCGCCCCGCATCATTGGGACTCGGAGGAATAGGGCAGCATCGTGTGATCGACTCTCGCCACGACCGATAACGCGGCCGAGGCACGGCTCGCCATCGCCCGGTGGCGGTAATATCATAATCACTCCGGCTTCGCTCCTACCAGGAATCTTAGGGCGCCGGCAGCGGTCCATCTCCCCTTCCGCAGGAACACCGGTGCGCTCGCACCAGCGGCTTCTGTTCACTTTTACCGAAATCACACAGAACCAGAGGTCCTTGGTGCCTCGCAGGGACAATGCAGCTGTCCAAGGCCGTAGCCCGCGCCCATCCGAGAATGTGCCTACACTTTCCGACATTATAGCCAATGCCCGAGCGTGGAGCAACATAGCAGAGGCGACGGCGGCCGGTGCGCAGTTGGTATCAGGCCCCCAAGTGGTAAATGGGCTTGGTGGGAGACATTGCCTTCCTAGCACTTATCAACGTTCCGGGAGTGGGACCTCACGGAGACGGAGCCCTTCGCCAATGGAGGTTGAAGGTAGACACATCCATATTTCGCACCTCGTAAGACAGGGCGTCACCGTCATACTTGTGTCACCGGAGGCGTTGGTTTGGGTAGGAGGAGGGGTTCGATCCCTTCACATGTCAGGAGAGGTCAAGGAGGCGAGGTAGCGCCCATGGAGAACGGGAGGACGAGCGATGGACCCTCCCACTCCCCTCTGTGAATCAATGAAGCAGTTCTCGCGCCTCAAAAAGCCCGTCGTGCGACCGGAAGCTCCGTCCGGCGGAGGATTCTATGCAGGTCCACCCCTGAGAGGACCCAGCAGGGTTATCAGGCTTTCACCTCCAGCGCCGGTGTCCATAGTACGCAATCGGACACGGCACTAAGGATCGGTGACTCGAGTTTCTGTTCCCAGGATGCACGTCGTGGAGCGAACAGCTTTGTTCTGAGGGGTCTTTAAGGAGCGGGAACGTCTACGAGGACTAGTAGGAGAGCAAGCAATCCTCCCCCCATACCACCGGGCGCGACACCGGGCTCTCGGGACTCAAGTCACCGGTATCAAGATGCTCGATGCTCAATAAATAATTCCTTCCGGAGGGGGAGGGCTGGGGAGTCTACGCCTCGCGAAGTCAGCAGGGGTACCACGCGACCATCAAAGTGAGGCAATGTCTCCCCCCTTTCGGCCATTAGGTGCAGCACCGACCTTTCGGTACTCCAGAGCGACGCCTCAAGAAGCTTGTCTCGCCGGCGGGAGCCTTGTGCGAATGGGACCCTTGCGGGGCCAAACAACTCCTAGTAGTCAGCAGGAGTGTCGGACGACGCTCAGCGGTGGCGGCGCTCATGGCGTAACAGGGTCTGGGTCTTCTCCCCCGCTACCACCGGGCGCGACAGCGGGTTCCCGGGTCTCAAGAACGCCCCCCTCCCACCCCCGCCGAGAGAGAAACATGTGGAGGGCGACGTCAAGAAAGCACCGATCAGATGAAAGTTGACCCTGTTCGAGGGAGTACACCTCGATAGATAATCCGTCCCGTAGGGATAGACGTAGGGCGGGGGCGGGAAGAGGTGACCGCCAACCCAACAGTGGTAACGCACCGGATAGAGATTCCGATGAGGCAACGTCGCGACTAGAATCGTCCACATCTCCGGCAACGGCCGCAGGTGAGGGGCAATGAGCAACGAACAGTACACCTGCGGAGGGCCTCATCTCCTCCAGGACGAGGGCGCGCACCCGTTTAGCTGCTACCATCATCTCGCGATCATCGGACGGGGGAAGGGGGAGGCAGCTTTTCACTGGGCGTTTTCGCGGAGTGTCGCTTTACCAGGCAACGATGGCGCGGATGGAGTCGTCGGCAACACATTCCCAACCAGCACAGTCGTTGCCTGAACAACCTACGGACAAGCCTGGTGCATCACAGCCGCCGACAATGGAAATGGTACCACCCCTCTAACTGCACCCCTTGCACTTGAGGATTCGAGCACATCCGTCATATAAGGTGCGCCGCTAACGGGAGGTCCCACATTTCCACTTGGGGGTTCAATCACACCCGTCATAGAAGGTGTGCCGCTAATGGGAGAGACACCACCCCAGACATTAGGGCCTGCACAGGCACCAATCTTCGAGTCACGCTCACTACAGCCTACATCAAGCGGGGAGTCTCAATCGTCGATACAGCCCTCCCTAGCGATATTTGTGCCCGCCTCCACCCCTCCGATGACACCGCAACTGCGATCAGCTACCTCTCCATCCGCCAGGCCACCCACAACGTCATCGCCAAGTCCGTCACCGTCACTGCCGCCGCCGCCGCAGCTGCCCACAACTGGCCATCCCTCGACAGCGATACCTATCTTGACACCGAGTGTGTTCCTTGCGCTCGAACCGCCATCGCAGACCGTGGTCAGGACGGCAGAGGCAGCATCGCCAAGGCCGTCACAGACGACGCCTACAAGGACGGCGGAGGAAAGGGGTCCCCGGCACCCGAACCGACGCCCGAATTGCCTCCGTCTCCGCCACGGACACTATCGCCGATGCCTACAGAAAACCTGCTCCGGGAGGAGCCCCCGGAGGATTGCTGTGTATGCTATGAGGCATTGGCCTCTCCTTTGGTATATTTAGAGAGCTGCTCCCATCGACTGCACCTTCCGTGCTACGCCGCACTCTGAGCCAGAACGGAGGCCGATCTACGGTGTCCGGCATGTCGGGAGACCAAAACAGTCAACGAGGCCGACAGGATGGCGCTCCGTCAGCACAGCAATGAGGTCATGATGGAGGTGTTGACGGTCGCGCGACAAGTGATTCCAGCTGACGGGGAAGCAAGGCTAACAACAAGCGCCACAAGAGGAGGCAGGAGGCGGCGAGCGATATGCAGCGTTTTTCCATGGTCTGGTTGAGGAAACTAATTACGTACAAGTGTCCTGCTCGTGCGACGTACACCGCCGTTGTGGTTTAGGCTGCTGCGAGGATGCAATCCCCCGAGCTAGGACTTTCGGAGGGGTACACTTAGCCACTTGCCCGAACCCGGCTCTGCACGAGGAGCATCAAGAGCTCAATCTACACCTCCTCCTCCAACAGATTCGGGCTCTTGGCAGGTCGGTGAACACGACGGAAGAACACGAGATCAACGCCAGGGTATCTGCAGCTGAACAGCGCCTTCGGAGAAGAGCGCAAATTACCCCAAAAAGGGTGAACTTATCGCGGAATCTCACAGAACGAGATACGGAGAACCACTACGAAGAACGGCGGGGCACAATCTCCCAGCAACAAGTGCTAGCGCCGTGTGTTGTCTGTGGCAGACACTTGGAGGACGACCAGAGGTTCGCTTTGGTGGCTGGCTCGTCCACAGGAGGTGTGCCGTAGAAAGCGCAGCAGGAGGAGACGGCAGGGGGAACGACCGATTTTGGGTAGCTATCTAAGAAGGGGTAAGAGTGTCGCGTCGGAGAACGTTCCGACTCATGGCACTAGTGCCCAGAATCCACATACATGAGATGCGATTGCACTACCCCGGATGGCGCTCACCAACAACATTTAGAGACATTGTGGCGATCACTGACCTCGGGTGTAGAGGAGGCCATGAGTCAAGGTGAAGGTGATCAATACGTTGAAAGGGGATTGGACGAGTCCGAGGAAGTTTGGTGCACGTACTGCGGGTGGCCTCGTGATAACCCTAGTGGGAAGTCGGGGGAAAACGACGCTCGAGTACCCGTTCCGTGCACCCATGTAATCTTTGTGCACACCCGCTGCATGCTGGATCGCGCGGGAAACCTCGCGAGAGGATATGCAGATCCTAGGCCCTGCGTCGCGTGTCGCTCGGCGTGGCCGGGAGGAAGACGACCTCCCCACCCGGCGGAGCTGGCCAGAGGGATATCCATGGACAGACATGAGGGAAAGTGGGGGATGGTGAGAGGTGCCCTACAGTTTGCCACCCACGTTTACCGGAACATCTCCGGACTGGAGTCAGCCAGCTACGTGACGACTGGCATTTATGGTACGTTTGAGGTCATGTTACATGCGCACGGAAGAAGCTCAACCCCCTCGTTCTCGCTATGCTCCCTATTTTGCAATGCATTGGACCTGCCTCAAGGGGCATGCCTCGATTTTCCCCGACCGAGGGAATGGGAAACGGCGGCAGGCCGATACCGTACGCTGTTCGCTGCGTACGCCATCCAACCGCAGGATATCTTACTCCGACTCCAAAATCAAAATCAAAGAATCTACATCGCACCTAACGTCCAACAGTATCTAGTAGGCCTTGACGATAAATGCGAAGAACGATTAACGAGTTGGATCCTCGGGGTCAGAAGCGCGTTGGAAGCGGGTGATACGCTTCCTTCCTTCTCAACAGCGATGGCAGCGACACCGGGGAGAACGCAGCGGGCGCTGGAGAACGACAATTTACACACGGGACCAACTGAACAATGAGGCGCTGCTAGGAGTGCAGCTGAGAGGCGTCATGCCGCAGGAAACAGGGGTGTATCTCCCTGCGCCTGCTGCGGGCGGGCACCAGAGGAGCCTACTGGGGATTCGGCGGTGGACTCTTTATGGGCACTTATTCCGTGTCCCCACGGAGAGTAAAGGACATGCCCGCTGCATGCTAGACCGTGCGGAACGCCTCGCGAGTTGGCATGCAGACCCACAACCATGTGTCGCGTGTCGCTCGGAATGGCCAGCAAGAAATCGGCCTCTTCATCCGGCTGAGCTGCCTGAGGACCTTCCAAGGCCACACCCGGGGGAAGAGTGGCCGGCAGTAGCGGGAGCTCTGCAGTTCGTCGAACTCTTGGAGGAGGACGGCCCCCGGTTGGACCCAGCTAGTTACGTCACGACTGGCTCCCACGATACTTTTGAGAAGATGGTGAGGACCCATGGGAGTAGCCCAATCTCCTCGTTTCTGGTGTGCTCCCTGTTCGGCAATGCTCTTGGCCTGCTCCAAGGCGCCTACCTTGACTTCCCCCGACCGAGGGAATGGAGAGCAGCCGGCGGTCACTTCCATGAGATCTTTGCCGCGTACGGCATCCGCCCGCAGGATACTGTACTCCGACTCCCGAATCGAAGGATCTACATCCTACCTCGTGTCCAAGAGTTCTTGGCCAGTCTCGACTAAACGTGGGAGGACTACCTAACGAGGTGAACCCTCGGAGTCCGAAATGCGTCAGAAGAGGGGGAGGCGCTTCTTCCATTTCCGACGGCAGCGTGAACCCTCGGGTCCCAAAACGGGCTTGAGGCAGAGAATGAGCTGCCTCCCTCCCCGACGGCAGCGGGGTAACACCGGAAGGAACAGACCCGGCGCTGGAGAGTGAGTCGTTAGCAGCGAGAGTAACACAACCGGAAGGAGCAGCCGCGGCGTCTGAAGGTGATTCGAGGGTAAGGGGGCAGGCGGAGCCAGGGGGCGCCGCATATGTAGCCGTGGAGAACTCCCTCATGGCCGAACACGGGAATGTCACGTTGGCGGGACCCTTACGCCCCTCTCTGAGTCAGCCCAGCGCCACCCCAACGGCGGTGAGCGGCACGGCGGAAAGAACGGGCCCGGCACGGGAGAACGTCCCTTTAGCAGTGGGCGTGACACCACTGGAAGGTGCAACTCTCGCGTCAGAAGGTGATCCGGGGGGGAGGGAGCAGACGGAGGCAGGAGGTGCTGTATCTGTTACCACGGGAAACTCACGAACAGTCAAAAACAGGGAGGCGACGGCGCCGGGACACTCGCGCGCGCCCCAAACACAGCCCAGCGTCACCCCAGCAACATCGAGAGCGACTTCGTCTACATCCACTGGTGCAGTAGAGGGTGGGAGAAGCACAGGAGGCAGACAAGGTCGACCGCGCGGATCCGGAAGAGGAACACGAGCGACGAGAACTGGGAGAGGAGCCACCACGAACCGGGGGCGATTCCTTCGACATGGAAGCGGCGAGGTTCCCTCGGCTGTTGCCGAAGTAAGGGTTGGCGGTGGAGAGAGGGAAGGCGGGGACGGAGAGGGAGGAGGGTCAGCACCAGGGAGCGTAACGCAACTTCGCGCTTTCATTGCGGACGACCACAGCGGTACGAGCTGAGGGGGCTATAGAGCAATGGATTCTCGGGAACACCGAGTTGTGGGGTTGCCCTGTGGACGTCAATATGCAACGCATGCGCGGTGCGTGGTGAATGCGGTCAGACGAGGCGGGGCGCAGGCTTCGCTTCTCTGCGGAGCAAGGGGTTGCACAGTCCGCCATGGAAGACGGGAAGCAATAAAAGCGGCAGTTCAGGTCGACCCTGGACTACGCGTGACGGCAGCGGGACTCGGGGGGAGACCTGACGATGGCGAGCAAGAGCGTCGGGATGGCCTCTGCTGTGCCTAGGACCAAATAACATAGGAAATTGCAGGACCACTCGTTGATTTCCCCCTTGAGGACCTCCAACAAGGCTTCGTCACCGTTGTCAAAGTACAGCCGAGGCTGGCTACTGCCCACGCCAAGCTTATTACCCATGTGCTTGGCGTTCTCAATCACGCCTTGGGAGAGCATCGCCAATCCACACCATCGGAGACGCCTCAATCTCTCCTGAGATCGCTCAAGTTGTGGTACATCCTCCCAGCCCTACCTCACTCGCAGGAAGGCCGAATGAAACGGCATGAGAGGTTTGCATCTGCCGAAGGTGGTGACCTCACCCTCCCCGTGGTTAATAGAGTATACCCGTCGAACATCGACGAGGCAAATCGGCCAAGCCCGTGAAAAGACGGACGTTGATATGTTTAAGAGGGCATAATCAGTATGCCGCCATCGAGGGGGGGTGACTGTGGCAGCAGGCAGCCTCCTCGCGGAACCGCGCGCGCCGAGGAACGAGGAAACGTGGGTGCGTAAAAGCAAAGTTCTCGGAGGAGAACGAGGCCTGCGTCTCCGAAGCTGCAGCGGCAGCAGTGGCAGCAAGTTCCTCCAACAAGGAGGAAAGGCGTGTTTCCAACTGGCGCCCGGAGGAAGAGTTCGACCCACAGGTGGCCCTCGAAGTAATCAATTCTCGCAACGCCTTATCAGGCGGGGGAAACGACGGTCTGCGCTTCTCGAACTTACAGTCAATAATCAGGACAGGTTTTGGGCGCGGAAATTTCGGAGCTGGCATTGAAGCCTTGTGGAGAAGAATTATCGATGATCCAAACGCTTTTCCGCCTTAATTCTGGCAGCTCTTCTTGCAATCCAACCTCACTGCCCTGAGTGATAAATGCCGCCCCGTGTGCGTGGGGATGACATGGAGGCGGTTTATTGCGGCCGGAACCATGCGACAGTGGCGACCATGGCTGGAGGAGGCCAACCGCGAATCGAGACAGTTTGGAGTCAGGGTACGAGGGGGGGTGGAAGAGGTAGCGCTACGCGCAAGAGTACATCACGAGGCAAAAATACTGGCTGATTCGGACCGATTCCTCCAACGCATGCAACACAGTGAAGCGGACTGCTATGCCAGCGGAGGCAGTCACTTTCGCGCCGGCGCTTAAACCGTTCGTGGCAAAATGTTACGGCGAGATGTCTGCGCCCGTATTTTTTCAGATGGAATCGGGAGAAAGGCGGAAGATCGACTGCTCCAGCGGGGTGCAACAAAGGGGTGCCATGGGGCCGGCAATCTCTGCATGCCGCTCCTGCCGGTGCTGAAGCGGACACGGGCGGAATTGGAGCCAAGAGGTGTAGAGGCATTCGCCTACCTAGATGATAATAGTATCGGAATGATGGAAATCACACCCGATATTGTGGAAGTGGTACCCTTTCTCCAGCGTGAGCTGTCTAACATCGGAATTGCGATTAACCCGAGCAAAACGGTTGCCCTGCCCCCAAAGGGGCACGTACCTACGCCGGAACAAATCACCCTTCTTGAAGGCATTGGCGTCAGCATCGCCGAACGTGGTGGGGTTAAGGTGGTGAGGGTCCCCATCGGCACAGATGAGTACGCGAGGGAGAGCGCAATGGAGATAGTCCGAAACAGCGGGGGGGAGCAACTCGCGCGAATGTTATCACGCATGCCGGACAAGCAATCAGCCAACCTGATTGCCACCTGCTCTATGGTTCAACGGACCTCCTACCTTGATGGACCCAGAACTATCGCTGGCTGCATGCAAAAAGGCAGATGGTGAAGCCTTGTGGATACTGGAGAAATTGCTCGATCTGCCGGGCGCAGCAGAAGAAGCGTAGTTCTTCGCGGACGGGTGCCCGACAAACATGTTGACCCTGCAACCCCATCAACAGGTGCAGGCGAGCCTGTCCACGGTGCCGGAGGATTTGGGCTGTCGTCGGCTGAAGCCCGGAGGATGTCATCATCCGTTGGGAGCTTGGTGGTGACGGTGCCAGAGCTGCTTGCTGATCTGTCCGGCGAAATGGGGAACAAAGTCCGGAGAGAGCTGTCCGATTCTGATCTCGTGCGGCGCATCTGGAACAGCGTGAGGGACCTGCGCAATGTGCATGAGGTTTCAGGTGAGGCCATGGCAAACATCGTGTCGGAAAGCTGGCGGGACAGAGCCTTTAGAGCAGGAGAGCAAGGTGTCTTAGGGCAATCAGTTGCAGACGAGTTGCTTGCACACGACGCCGCAACAATCAGATCCAGCAAAGCGCAGCATGGACTGAGTAAACTGGTACCCCGAGTACATTATGAGAGGTACGTCTCTTCGCTGGACCAGCTCCCCCAGACGAGGCCCCAGCTAGACACAAGCGAATCCCAAGGCGAGAAGGAAACACGAGACTTGGTCAAGGCCCGGCAACGGAGTCAATCGGGATCAGGGGCTACCACCTTCCTAAGGGCAAGACCTGTAGACTCAGCTAGGACCATCCCTGCATTAGAGTTCGTGACTGCGGGGAAGGATTTCTGGGGATAGAAGAATTCCTGGCGGCGAGGTGCCCATGCTACGGTGAAGCGGAGGTTAACACGCGGCATGCACGATTGTGTCACCGATCGGGCGCGCAAGTGAACCAGCACCAATCTCTTGTGCACGCGCTCTCCCGCATCCTGAAGAGCATGTTCATTTGCCACCAGGTGGAAATCGGAACCCCGTTCCACGCAGACAGGGATTTGCGAATGGACATCGTGATTGAGGCACGTGGACTAAGGGATGCTACGGCATCGGAGTAACGCAACAAGCCGATACTCCTCGATGTCACGTATGCGGACCCACAAGCAGGGGTCCACATGCGGGCAGGAAGCGCGGATCGAAACGGATCAGCGGCTTCCACTTCCGAGGCGCGCAATCGCAACTACTACGCTCGTCCGGGACAGGTATCCTTCGACGAACGCAGCTACAAACTCGCCACCCTCGCGGTGGAAAGCTTTGGGCGCCTCGGTAAAGAAGGCAGCGACCTGATATATCAGGTGGTGGCAAGCATCGTTGGAGGCAAGGATGCATCGTCCCTAGCACGGAAAGGTGTGGGCAAGGAGCGACTATTCCAAATAATCTGTGTTACCACTAAGGTCGCGATTTCGCGCTGAAATCATCGATATAGGCTATCTCTGAGGGATCGTCGGGCCGCAAAGGGAAGGGAGGAAGAATCGGGAGGACTACAGCCATTGGCCTGGGGTGGCAATGTTGATGAAAATTAAGGTATACTCTCATCTAAAACATATAAGGAAAGGACATTTAGATAAAAGGAGAAGTTGTGGGGAACATAAATGGGCCAAGGGTTGACGGAAGATACCACTGCATTATGGCGCGATCAATCGAGTTCATATTACATACTACCGCTGCTTTGTAGAAGGATACTCGGTTTACATCGGAACGGCATCTACGTTATATTGTCGCGTATAGCAAGCCCCTATATGTATGCGTAGTACGCGCGATCGGAGTATCACACACAAGCTTGCAAAGATTAGCTTCGACAAAATCTTCGATCTCAAAGCTGGAGTATTTTATAAAAAATGAAAATACACTCCAGCTGTGAGATCGAAGATTTCGTCGAAACTCATCTTTGCAAGCTGTGTGTGATACTCCGATCGCGCGCATTACGAGTTGTGTGTCCTCATTAAGGATATAGGTCGGCGACTCCCCTTACAACTACAGTGTAGCTATTAGGGTTAACAGGATGATTTTAGTCAGTGTGTGCGCGGAAAAAAGAAAACCCGATTTTGAGGGGGACAAAATCTGACAGCTGTGAAGGGAAATGTATCATTTTATCAAGTGAATCTTGTAAGTCGAATAACCGGTGAGGGGGGTGGGGCGGAGTTTTGAAGGAGGTGGGGACCTGGTTTTGATCAAAAGCGAGCGGGTTTGGAGGTGGGGGGGGGGGGGGGGAAGGGGCAATTTGTGCATGTAAGCTATAAATCCTTTCGAGGGGATAAATCTGACGGTTTTGGCACCAGTGTATTATTGGGGGCGGGGGGGGGGGGCGAGGGGCGTGTGGGGCAGCTCAATATGTGCCTGGAAACTAAACTTTATTTTGAGGGGATAAATGTGACGGTTTTGGAAATAATACATCAGTTTATCATGTATATCCTGGGGTAAGTCGTACAATCAGTGAGTAAAGAGAGGGTGGAGTGTTCGAGGGGGTGAGGTTGGGATGGGTTGGGGGGGAGGTGGGGGGTGTGGGGGCGGGGGGGGGAGGAAGGGCTTTAGGTGAGGGGTTCGGTATACGTGTGGTGCTAGGTCTAGGCGATGGTGCGGGTGATGGGGAAGAAGGGGGCGTTCGAGGCGGGGGGGGGGGGGGGGAACACAGCGGCATGGATGGCTCTCGAAAGATAATGAGGTGATATCCTGTGCGTGAAGTGTTTATTAATGTGGCGGATTTCGATATTTGGTGGGGCGTTTGAGTAAGGGAGAGCAAGAGGGGGGGGGGAAATTTTTCAAGAGGTTTAGGTCACAAAAAATATTCAAATACACTTCGGCTGTGAGATCAAAGATATATATGTAGTAGCTTGTTATACGCGTGGTGCTAGGTCTAGGCGATCGTGCAGGTAGTCGAAAAAGAGGGGGCGTTGGAGGGGGGGGGGGGTGGGGGGGTGGGGGGGCGAGAGGAAGGGCTTTAGGTGAGGGGTTTGTTATACGAGTGGTGCTAGGTCTAGGCGATGGTGCGGGTGATGGGGAAGAACGGGGCGTTCGAGGCGGGAGGGGGGGGGAACACAGCGGCATGGATGGCTCTCGAAAGATAATGAGGTGATATCCTGTGCGTGAAGTGTTTATTAATGTGGCGGATTTGGATATTTGGTGGGGCGTTTGAGTAAGGGAGAGCAAGAAAGGGGGGGAGGAGGGGGGGGGGAGATTTTTCAGGAGGTTTAGGTCACAAATAAAATTCAAATACACTTCGGCTGTGAGATCAATAATATGTAGCAGCTTGTTATACGCGTGGTCCTAGGTCTAGGCGATCGTGCAGGTGGTCGGAAAAGAGGGGGCGTTGGAGGGGGGAGGGGGAGGGGGAGGAAGGGCTTTAGGTGAGGAGTTTGTTATACGTGTGGTGCTAGGTCTAGGCGATGGTGCGGGTGATGGGGAAGAAGGGGGCGTTCGAGGCGGGGGGGGGGGGGGGGACACAGCGGCATGGATGGCTCTCGAAAGATAATGAGGTGATATCCTGTGCGTGAAGTGTTTATTAATGTGGCGGATTTCGATATTTGGTGGGGCGTTTGAGTAAGGGAGAGCAAGAAGGGGGGGGGGGAGGGGGGGGGAGATTTCTTAGGAGGTTTAGGTCACAAATAATATTCAAATACACTTCGGCTGTGAGATCAAAGATATGTAGCAGCTTGTTATACGCGTGGTGCTAGGTCTAGGCGATCGTGCAGGTGGTCGGAAAAGAGGGGGCGTTAGAGGGGGCGGGGGGGGGGGGGAGGAAGGTCTTTAGGTGAGGGGTTTGTTATACGAGTGGTGCTAGGTCTAGGCGATGGTGCGGGTGATGGGGAAGAAGGGGGCGTTCGAGGCGGGGGGGGGGGGGGGAACACAGCGGCATGGATGGCTCTCGAAAGATAATGAGGTGATATCCTGTGCGTGAAGTGTTTATTAATGTGGCGGATTTCGATATTTGGTTGGGCGTTCGAGTAAGGGAGAGCAAGAGGGGGGGGGGGGGGGGGGAGATTTTTCAGGAGGTTTAGGTCACAAATAATATTCAAATACACTTCGGCTGTGAGATCAAAGATATGTACCAGCTAGTTTTACGCGTGGTGCTAGGTCTAGGCGATCGTGCAGGTGGTCGGAAAAGAGGGGGCGTTGGAGGGGGGAGTGGGGGGGGGGGGTTGGGGGGGAAATATTTGAAAACTACGTCATGGATGGTCAGAAAGATAATGACGTGATATCAACTGCGTATAGGTGTTTATTACTCAGGCCGATTTTGATTTTGAGTGGGGCGTTTGGACAAACTAGGCGGAAGGGGGGGGGAATCGGGGGACGGAGGGGCGGGGGGGGAGGGTTGGGTTTTTTTTTACAACAAGAGGGGTCAGTGGAGGGGGAGGGGGGGCGGGGGGCGGGACATATCAATATGTGCGCGGAAACTATAAATCCTCAAAGGTGACAAACCTGACGATTAAAGCAATAAGACATCCCTTTATATCATCTGGCTTGTAATGTTTACTATTCTAGAAGGTTTGATGTTAGATGCAGCATGCAACCCAGTGTTTAAGTGTAGTAAATAACGTGTTAAATCTTCATAATTTGTTGTTGTATGATACATCGATCGAAAGCTAGAATATTTATAGAATATTTGTAGGTACCATTATTTTCTGACATCGCTAATTATGAGAAAGAGATACGTATTGTCAAATACAACAGGCGAGGTGATGTGGAAATGCACTGTTTGTCACCATCATCATACAGTTACCATTATTTTCTGACATCACTAATTATACGAAAGAGATACGTATTGCCAAATACAGCATGCGAGGTGATGTATGTGGCCATGTACTGTCTCCGCCATTGAGCATTAGAGGGAGGGATGCGAATCGTCAGTTTTAAAGGAACGCTTGGTATGCATGTGCGCAATTACGTTACCTCGTTAGTCATACTTGGTATACACGCGCTCAATTACGTTACCTCGTTAGTAATACTTCGGTTGGCATAAGTTGGGAGGCGATCATGCAGACGGTATGTACGAAATACCCTACGTAATGGGTTGTTAAGGTTGTTTACCGCAATTTTAACACATCTGCCTGTGCTTCCTTTTCCAAATTATTTTTGTCTCAAATAAATGTACGATTTCACGCCTATGATTTTACCTTATCGATGTGGGGCTCTGCGGTCGTCAGTTTTAAGTCAGAGATACGTCCTACAAATACATCAGGGGAGGTGGGTATGTGATCTCATATATATGCGATGTCATCAGTATTGAACGCGACGGTGATTTTACTTCGTGAGGTAAATGGTACTGTGTTTCGTAGAGGTCGTCTCAGGAGGGTATGCGATGGGTCGGCAGTGTGGTTTATCGCAATTTTATCAGGTCTGCCTGTGCTTCCTTTTCAACTCATTATTGTCTCAAATGTACGATTTCACGTCCATGATTTTTACCGTGCCGCTGTGGGGCTCTGAGGTCGCCAATTCTAAGACACAGATACATCTTACAAATACAGCAGTTGAGGTGGGCATGCAACGTCATATATATGCGATGTCACTACTATTGAACGCGAGGGTGACTTTACATCGTCCGGCATATACTACTGCGTTTCGTAAAGGTTGTTTCACGTGGACATGCGATGTCACCACTATTGAACGCGAGGGTGACTTTACTTCGTTAGGCACATTCCACTGCGTTTGGAAAAGTAGAGGTTGTCAGGCAATCATGTAAGCGGATGGAGGCACGAAATACCCTGCGTAATAGGTTGGTCGTGTGGTTTACCGCAGTGTTAACATCCCTGTCTGTACTTACTTTTCACATTATTATAGACTATATATAGTGTACGCTTACACGCCCTGTTTTCTCCCCACTGTCGTCGAAGATGTTGTAGTCCTGTAGATGTTGCGTCCATGTCTGGTGCTCTTGTTAGTGGTGTTCATGAA
This sequence comes from Undaria pinnatifida, assembly GCA_012845835.1. Taxonomy (NCBI): domain Eukaryota; class Phaeophyceae; order Laminariales; family Alariaceae; genus Undaria; species Undaria pinnatifida. The sequence continues at coordinate 242,712 of JABAKD010000026.1, forward strand.
AACATGCCCTAACATGTAGTAGATGATCGCTGAGTGGTGTTCCTTTCCTTTACATCAAGCCAGGTAGTATATGCCAACGCAACCGCTTGCTTGAAAAACGACATAGAAATTCCTCACACACCTGACACAGAGAAGACGCGCCCGAAGATTGTTCAGTATACCGACGGTCAAGAACAGGTTATCGAGCAGCGCACTTGATTTTTACTACCGCTCCTCACTCCACCTAAGACACTACGGGCATGCGTTGGACCCAGTTCGCTGATACCCAAAACCAATTTCAAAGGAGGTGATGTGGTGGGCGAATGCTATAATGATTTGCGCTGCTTCGATTACCCTGCCTCTCGTTCTGTTTGTTCTTGCGTTCTTGATGAACCTGTCATTTGGCAACGAGCAGTTGTGACGCATTTTTAGGTTTGTGTAAAGACTTTATGTGGACTATGTGATGCTTGTGACTCGTAGGGACCTCACATTGGAACCCAAGGGTATACGGGTTCCATCTTTTGACTGGTGTTCGTATGCGGACGTAGATATGGTTTTAGTGTGTCGTGTGTCCGCGTGGTTTTTGTTTCACGTATGTTTTGGTTGATATTCTAGACTTGTTTATCGTATTGTTTCAAAGTGATGCTTTCCGCGTTTTTGATGTTACACGTATATGTTTTGGTTTATGTTCTAGACTTTGTTATCGTGTTGTTTCGGAGCGGTATTTTCGAATACTTGTTATTTTGTAACCACGTAGTTTTTGCTACACATGTACGTTTTGGTTGATGTTCTAGGTTTCGTTATCGTTTTGTATCAGGGTGGTGTTTTCGAATACATATTATTTTGTTTTGTTTGTTTTGCAACCACGTGGGTTTTTCTACACGTACTTTTTGTTTGATGTTCTAGACTTCATTATCGTATTGTATCAGAATCGTGTTTTCGAATATATATTGGTGTACAGTGCTTTGGGGGGGGGGGGGGGGGGGGGAGGGGGGGGGGGGGGGGGAGGGGGGGAGGGGGGGGAAGCGGGGGGGGGCTGTTGTAAAATGTATTTTTGTACGCCGAGAAAACTGCTTCGGGGGGCCTAAAACGAAGTTGCGAGGGACGTTTGGGAATTTCAACGTTCGCCCTCGCGGCTTTTGTCAAGTATGGTTAAATGCATATTTATCCCTGAAGATAGACATGCAGTAATCAGCCTTGACAACTATGGGTTGTAGCGGTATCATAATACACTTATGATACCGTTACTCTTCATAGTTCGGCTATGTGTGTATTATTTATTTTGCTACACGGTGTGGGTTGAATCGAAATACGAAGTGAGGCTAGGGTTTAAGAAAAAAAAAGGGGGGGGGGGGGTGGGGAGGGGGGGGGGGGAAAGGGGGGGGGGGAATTTGACAAGAAAGCGTTGGTATGTATAGGTATACTTATCTGTTTCATCGCTTCTGTTTCATCGTTGGGAGGATGTGTGTTAACCTGTGGCAAATTATGTTTAATGGGTCAGGCAGCGGGGGAGGGTAAACCTGTAACTTGGGAAGGGGGGCGGGAGGGGGGGGGAGGGCATACTTTTCTTGAGTGTATTTCTATTTAACCGTAAGTTGATGAGGGTTCGGGAGAGGGGGCGGGGGGGAGGTAATTAAATTAGCGTGGGGGTAAAACAAGTTCGCAGTGTAGTGGCATACTTTTCTTGTTTCATCGTTTCGGCTTCATCGTTAGGGGGGGTTTGGGATGGGGGGGGGGGGCGGAGGAGGGCGGGGGCGGGTTGCGGGTTCCAACAGTTTATCTCGAGGGTATACAAGGTCGCAGTGTTATAACATACTTTTCATATGTGTAAACCTGTGGCAAATCATGATATAATCGATCAGGCAGCGAGGGGGGGGGGGGGGGGGTTCACAATTTCATGCATAATTATGTTTAATCGGCTAGGCATGGAGGGAAGAAGGAGCGCGAGGGAGGGGGGGGGGGGGGGGGGGGAGGGGGGGGAAAACCGGTGCGTTCTCTCTTGTATATCTACCGGGGGGGGGTGGTGAGTTTATGGCGGGGGTATACACGGCCGCAGTGTTATACTATACTTCTTATGTGTGTGGAGGCATGTGGTATATTTCTATTTAATCGGCGATAGGGGAAAAACACGAAGAAAACGAGGGGTAAATATGAAGAAAAAAGGAGGCGGGTGGCGGGGGGGGGGGGGGCGTCTCACTATTTAATGACTTTGTCAGCCTTTGTAGAATTTCAATTTGTATAATATATAAGACCACTCTTCATACGTCATGATACTGTCCGTAAGGGACTCGAACAAATTTCAAGGGGGGCATAATAAAGCATACCCGGGTGGGTCGAAATCTCCTGAGAGCCGACGTGTTCAGACAAGCCTACTCCCGTAAGTTGCCGTCAACCACCCAAAATTCTCGGGTCACTCAGGCTACCACGTGGGGCCGTCTCTGAGCGCTTGATATATTATGAAAAATGAAAATACACTCCAGCTGTGAGATCGAAGATTTCGTCGAAACTCATCTTTGCAAGCTGTGTGTGATACTCCGATCGCGCGCATTACGAGTTGTGTGTCCTCATTAAGGATACAGGTCGGCGACTCCCCTTACAACTACAGTGTAGCTATCAGGGTCAACAGGATGATTTTAGTCAGTCTGTGCGCGGAAACTATAAAACCCGCTTCTGAGGGGGACAAAATCTGACAGCTGTAAAGGGAAATGTATCCTTTTATCAAGGGAATCTTGTAAGTCGAATAACCGGTGAGGGGGGTAGGGCGGAGTTTTGAAGGACGTGGGGGCCTGGTTTTGATCAAAAGCGAGCGGGGTTGGAGGGGGAGGGGGGGGGGGGGGGGGGGAGGGGCAATTTGTGCATGTAAGCTATAAATCCTTTCGAGGGGATAAATCTGACGGTTTCGGCACCAGTATATTATTGGGGGCGGGGGGGGGGGGGGGAGGGGCGAGGGGGGCAGCTCAATATGTGCCTGGAAACTATACATTATTTTGAGGGGATAAATGTGACGGTTTTGGAAATAATACATCAGTTTATCATGTATATCCTGGGGTAAGTCGTACAATCAGTGAGTAAAGAGAAGGTGGAGTGTTCGAGGAGGTGAGGTTGGGATGAGTTGGGGGGGAGGTGGGGGGTGTGGGGGCGGAGGGGAGGAAGGGCTTTAGGTGAGGGGTTTGTTATACGTGTGGTGCTAGGTCTAGGCGATGGTGCGGGTGATGGGGAAGAAGGGGGCGTTCGAGGCGGGGGGGGGGGGGAACACAGCGGCATGGATGGCTCTCGAAAGATAATGAGGTGATATCCTGTGCGTGAAGTGTTTATTAATGTGGCGGATTTCGATATTTGGTGGGGCGTTTGAGTAAGGGAGAGCAAGAAGGGGGGGGGGGAGGGGGGGGGAGATTTTTTAGGAGGTTTAGGTCACAAATAATATTCAAATACACTTCGGCTGTGAGATCAATAATATGTAGCAGCTTGTTATACGCGTGGTGCTAGGTCTAGGCGATCGTGCAGGTGGTCGGAAAAGAGGGGGCGTTGGAGGGGGGGGGGGGGGGAGATGGGGGGGGGGGGGGGGGGAGGAAGGGCTTTAGGTGAGGGGTTTGTTATACGTGTGGTGCTAGGTCTGGGCGATGTTGCGGGTAATGGGGAAGAAGGGGGCGTTCGAGGCGGGGTGGGGGAGGGAACACAGCGGCATGGATGGCTCTCGAAAGATAATGAGGTGATATCCTGTGCGTGAAGTGTTTATTAATGCGGCGGATTTCGATATTTGGTGGGGCGTTTGAGTAAGGAAGAGCAAGAGGGGGGGGGGGGAGGGGGGGGGGGGGGTTTCAGGATGTTTAGGTCACAAATAATATTCAAATACACTTCGGCTGTGAGATCAATAATATGTAGCAGCTTGTTATACGCGTGGTGCTAGGTCTAGGCGATCGTGCAGGTGGTCGGAAAAGAGGGGGCGTTGGAGGGGGGGGGGGGGGGGGGGTTGGGGGGGAAATATTTGAAAACTACGTCATGGATGGTCAGAAAGATATTGACGTGATATCAACTGCGTATAGGTGTTTATTACTCAGGCCGATTTTGATTGTGAGTGGGGCGTTTGGACAAACTAGGCGGAAGGGGGGGGAATCGGGGGACGGAGGGGCGGGGGGGGAGGGTTGGTTTTTTTTTTAACAACAAGAGGGGTCAGTGGAGGGGGAGGGGGGGCGGGGGGCGGGACATATCAATATGTGCGCGGAAACTATAAATCCTCAAAGGTGACAAACCTGACGATTAAAGCAATAAGACATCCCTTTATATCATCTGGCTTGTAATGTTTACTATTCTAGAAGGTTTGATGTTAGATGCAGCATGCAACCCAGTGTTTAAGTGTAGTAAATAACGTGTTAAATCTTCATAATTTGTTGTTGTATGATACATCGATCGAAAGCTAGAATATTTATAGAATATTTGTAGGTACCATTATTTTCTGACATCGCTAATTATGAGAAAGAGATACGTATTGTCAAATACAACAGGCGAGGTGATGTGGTCATGCACTGTTTGTCACCATCATCATACAGTTACCATTATTTTCTGACATCGCTAATTATACGAAAGAGATACGTATTGCCAAATACAGCATGCGAGGTGATGTATGTGGCCATGTACTGTCTCCGCCATTGAGCATTAGAGGGAGGGATGCAAATCGTCAGTTATATGTGACCTAAACCTCTTGAAAACTCTCCCCCCCGTCCACGTTCTTTTTGTTTTTCCGCTCCCTTTTGCTCAAACGCCCCACCTAACATCGAAATCTGCCAGAGTAATAAGCACTTCCACGCACGTGATATCACCTCATTACCTTTCTAGAGTCATCTATGCCGCTGCTGCAATTCGCCCCCCTCCACCCCCTCCAACACCCCCTCCTTCCCTACCACCCGCACCATCGCCTAGACCTAGCACCACGCGTATAGCAAACTCCTACATCTATGCGACCTAAATATGTTTTTTAAATAACCCTTTCGCTCCCCCCCCCCTATCCCCCCCCACCCCCTCCCCCCCCTACCCCCACCCCCTCGAACGCTCCGCCTGTCCTCACTTGTTGTACGACTCACAGGATATACATGATAAACTAGTGCATTCTTTCCAAAACCGTCAGATTTATCCCCTTAAAGGATTTATAGTTTCCACGCACTGATTAAGCTGGCCCGCCCGCCCCCCCCGCCTCTTCTCCCTCTTGGTCAAACCCAGGCCCCCACGCCCTTCAAAACTCCGCCCTCCCCTCACCGGTTATTCGACTTACAGGATTCGCTTTCGTTTTTCGACTTACAGGATTCGCTTTCCTTCCACAGCAGTCAGATTTAGACCCCTCAAAAACGGTTTTCATAGTTTCCGCGCACAGATTGACTAATATCACCCTGTGCTCTCTGATACCTACACTGTACTTGCAAGGCGAGTCACCGATCTATGTCCTTAATGAGGACAACACAATGTTGTCAACCCGTAATACACGCGATCGGAGTATCACACACAAGCTTGAGAAGATGAGTTTCGACAAAATCTTTGATCTCACAGCTGGAGTGTACTTTTATATTATGTGTGACCTAAACCTCTTGAACCCCTCCCCCCCCCCCCCCCCCCCCCCCACCTTTTTTCTTTTTTTTTTTTCCGCTCCCATTCTTTGCTCAAACGCCCCACCTAACATCGAAATCTGCCAAAGTAATAAGCACTTCCACGCACGTGATATCACCTCATTATCTTTCTAGAGCCATCCATGCCGCTGCTGCAATTCGCCCCCACCCCCACCCCCTCCAACGCCCCCTCCTTCCCTACCATCCGCACCATGGCCTAGACCTAGCACCACGCGTATAGCAAACTCCTACATTTATGCGACCTAACGATGGTGTTAAAAATAACCCTTTCGCCCCCCCCCCCCACCCCCCCCCCCCCGTCACCCCCACCCCCACCCCCACCCCCTCAAACGCTCCGCCCTCTCTGCATTGGTTGTACGACTCACAGGATATACATGATAAACTGGTGCATTCTTTACAAAACCGTCAGATTTATCCCTTAAAGGATTTATGGTTTCCACGCACAGATTGAGTTGCCCCCGCTCCCTCTTGATCAAACCCAGGCCCCCACGTCCTTAAACGTTCCGCCCTCCCCTCACTGGTTATTCGACTTACAGGATTCACTTCCCTTCCACAGCAGTCAGATTTTGTCCCCCTCAAAAACGGGTTTTATAGTTTCCGCGCACGGACCGACTAACATCACCCTATTGACCCTGATACCTACACTGTAGTTGCAAGGGGAGTCGCCGACCTATATCCTTGATGAGGACACACAACCCGCAATACACGCGATCGGAGTATCACACACAGCTTGCAAAGATGAGTTTCGACAAAATCTTCGATCTCACAGCTGGAGTGTACTTTTATATTATGTGTGACCTAAACCTCTTGAACCCCTGCCCCCCCCCCACCTTTTTTCTTTTTTTTTTTCCGCTCCCTTTCTTTGCTCAAACGCCCCACCTAACATCGAAATCTGCCAGAGTAATAAGCACTTCCACGCACGTGATATCACCTCATTATCTTTCTAGAGCCATCCATGCCGCTGCTGCAATTCGCCCCCACCCCCACCCCCTCCAACGCCCCCTCCTTCCCTGCCATCCGCACCATGGCTTAGACCTAGCACCACGCGTATAGCAAACTCCTACATTTATGCGACCTAACGATGGTGTTAAAAATAACCCTTTCGCTCCCCCCCCCACCCCCCCCCCCCCCCCGTCACCCCCACCCCCACCCCCACCCCCTCGAACGCTCCGCCCTCTCTGCATTGGTTGTACGACTCACAGGATATACATGATAAACTGGTGCATTCTTTACAAAACCGTCAGATTTATCCCTTAAAGGATTTATAGTTTCCACGCACAGATTGAGTTGCCCCCGCTCCCTCTTGATCAAACCCAGGCCCCCACGTCCTTAAAAGCTCCTCCCTCCTCTATCTGGTTATTCGACTTACAGGATTCACTTCCCTTCCACAGCAGTCAGATTTTGTCCCCCTCAAAAACGGGTTTTATAGTTTCCGCGCACGGACTGACTAACATCACCCTGTTGACCCTGATACCTACACTGTAGTTGCAAGGGGAGTCGCCGACCTATATCCTTGATGAGGACACACAACCCGTAATACGCGCGATCGGAGTATCACACACAGCTAGCAAAGATGAGTTTCGACAAAGTATTCGATCTCACAGCTGGAGTGTATTTTTATTCTCAAAATATTATAAAAAATGAAAATACACTCCAACCAGCTGTGAGATCGAATATTTTGTCGAAACTCATCTTTGCAAGCTCTGTGTGATACTCCGATCGCGCGTATCATGGGTTGTGTTTCCTCATTAAGGATAAAGGTCGGCGACTCCCCTTGCAACTAACTGCAGTGCAGCTAACAGGGTCAACAGGGTGATGTTAGTCAGTATGTTATAAGATTGTTGGAGGGCAATGATATTATTATTAATAGTACTACTATTAATACTAGCGCTGGTCCTTGAGTTAAATAACCACCGTTCGTTGTTGTGAGCTTAGTTGGCTTCGTTTTTTGCAGAAGTAAATGGCAACAAAAGAACAACCTAACTGCTGAAATCGCCTATTATTATTAATAGCAGCGTGGGTGGGTACTAATCGACGCGAATCGACGATGGAGGGAAGAAAATGAATTGCTGAATTTTTCTCGCGACAAAAATCAGGGCAGGTACCGTAGTGGGGAGGGGGGAGGGGAGCCCGGTATATGACGCCGGATCCAAGTTATACTACTGGGAGGGCGAGAGTAATGCGAGCATCACAATAAATGGGATGGGAAAAAGAAAGAAGTGAAGTGTATTACTGCTGCTTGCTGTAATAATATGATACCCAACCGAGCAATTTGCACCCATCGACTCCATCTGGACTGACTGCTGTTGTATTACGCAATTGGTCCATGTACACAACTTCTCTAATCACACGCAACCGACATGGTCAGTCACCTTACTGGCCCTGGATGCGTGGTTGAGTAAAACTATCATCAGAAACGCACTCGTTTCGTCGCCAGACTAAAGGGTCAGTCGGCGTGTGTTCGGATTTATCTGATCGAAATCTGATGAATGAAGCTCGGAATCGGAAAACTGTGTCTATTAACAGTAGTTCATTGCTATGATTGTTGGTCTAAATCGAATTGTTGGCATTACCTTACATACTGTACGTGCAGACTATGATTTTGTGTGTGGTTACTTTTTCCACTCTATACCAAGTATTGAATCAAACAATTCGAAGTTCTGCCCTGCCCTACCCGAAGCATGGGTGCCGGCGTATGCCGACATCCATGCGGAGCCCTTGTATGTTTTATATTAGCTCCATTCATTGCTGCTGTGAAGCGATTGTTGCTGCTGCACAATGTTGCTACTCTTCTGCTGTGTATAAATCACATACATATTTTGCAAGGTCATGTTTTGTAAGGTTTGTGGAATCCGGGTAAGGGTATGGGAATCTTACAGAACTTCCAGAAGTTATGAGTACGGGTATGTGGAAGTGATACAGAACTCACAGAAGTTCCGGGTAATATGGCACGGGCGTACAGAACTCACAGTTCCGGGCGGGTACAAAGCATGCTGTACACGTACCCCGGGTGTTATGGGAAGGGTCGTACAAAACCCATAAAAATTCCGGGTACGGGTATGAAAGTCTTACAAAAGATCCAGAAGTTCCGGGTATTGTGGCCCAGACGTACGTACAGAACTTACAGAAGTTCCGGGGGCAGGTATGAAATGCTGTTCCCGTACTTCGGGTTTTTGTGGCATTGATGTACAGAACTTACAGAAGTTCCGGGTACAGGTATGAATATCCTACAGAACTTACAGAAGTTCCGGGTACGGGTAAAATCCCGGGTAAGTACCCGTAACTGACACAAGATAACACACCCCAGTGATAATATTGTCATTGTGGGAATAAAAATATTATCACCGGGTGTGGTATCCTGTGGGGAAAGTGATATCTTGTGTACCCCGGGTTATAAAGTGCAGCTCGCAGGGGGCCCAAGGCGGGGGTCATAAACCAGGGGGTGTGATAGGACGTCCGAACACCCACAAGGTGTGTTTGGGGGTGTGATAAATGAGGGGGGGTGATAAAAAGGGGGTATAATAGCACGTCCGAACACCCACAGGGTGTGTTTGGGGATGTGATAATAGCGGGTGTGATAACAGTTGAACCGCTGCTGCCGCACACTTGAAGGGGAGTAGTATGCCTGCAAGAACACTTGCAGCGGCCCCGCACTTCTGCTGTAGGAACCTACCTGTGATACCGGGTTGTGGTAAAACAAAGGGGCCCAACCTAGGTGACGAAACTCCTTGGCACATGACCTCGGCGATTACTCAACCCCCTCAACGCCAAGGAAAGTTTCCAACAAAATACGGGCTTGGATTGGAGCATAAAGTATATATATATTCGTACCTAAATCGAAGGTACCTCGTCCGATATGATACGAGGCGGTGGCTGCGCCATCCGTCCTGCCCTCACACAAAAGTGGGCTGCTGCTACCAACCTCGCTATCGGTACGACCAAAAAAGAGGTACACAGAGACACCACGACCAAAAATCGGAGCAGCAAACTACAAACCACAAATCTACACTACGATATCACCGGGGTGTGCTATCTTATGTACCCCGGGTGATAAATAGATGGCTGTGTAAAGGTATTAGTGGGGTATTAATCCGTTTGACCACTTGCAAAGGTTAACCAATAGCTTACCGAAACTAACCATTAAAACACTCCCCCCCCCTGAAACGGCGGGATACCAGGTCGGCCGGATATATATATACGGGCGGACCTGTCAATATCCAAGCGGTTTCATTTCCTGGGTTTACCGGGCAGAGGATTTTCCAAGTTCGACGTGTGGAAAGTCTGAAAAAGTCTAATATGGTGGAGGTGGGATTTGAACCCACGGCCCAAAAAACCTTTGGTCTGTCGACGGCGCCATTTGTGAAGGAATTTGTGGGGTGCTAGTCCGTTTGACCACTTGCGAAAGGTTAACCAATAGCTTACCCGAACTACTAAAAGCCTTGCAGCATTTAGCAGAAACGCCCAAAATTATCACCCGGGGTGTCGTATCCTGTGGGGGGTGTGATTTCTTATGTACGGGTGATATCTTGTGTCAGTTACGGTACACGGCCTCGGGGGAGGAGTTGGATCTGAAGTGGAGGATTCCATCGAGTTTGCATGGCATGCCCTCACTGGGCCAACGTCCCCGAGGCAATTAATCCATCGTAGATTTGAGATCATCGTAGCTTTGAGAGTTATCGACAGCCACCACCGAGGCGATAAATCGTCAACCTCAACGAGTGCCGACCGGGGCAACAGCTGCGCTCACGTCTACTACTACTACATACAGTGTCAGTTACGTTGTTCTGTAACAACACAGATCGTGCCATACATAGCGTATCCCGGCTGTGGCGCCTCAAAAATTATATTGGCGGTCGCAAGCCGATTTTTTTCACTAGCTCGATAAGCCAAAAGTGCCACGACGAAGAAGCGGAGCCGCCGAAAACACAGAGAATAGTCCAAGACTTCGACGATAGAGAGCTCTGAATTCATCTCCTCGAAAAAAACCATTGACAACACGCAACAATAATTTGTGGTTTCCCGATAGGAGGAAAAAAGCAGAATATTATCCAAGTATGATAAAATATGGGTTTTGTACGTACATAAGAAGTTTGACCAATCAGATCAATGCGGTAATTCATAGTCGTATAAGCGATTTTTTTTTTTTTTTTTTTTTTTTTTTTTTTGCACACTTTTACTTTCCAGTTTCTGGACAAGCCGTGGTCACAGGTGTCATCCATTCTCCTCCCCGGCTCTTGCCTTCAACTTTTATCGCGCATAGGGTTCAGCAACCCCACTGCTCGTCGATTGTTCATCGAGTGTCGCTAACTCATGCCCTCGCGCTTTCCGCATGTCAATTTGTGCACAAGTAAAAGTCCCAACAAATTTATACGAGTATGCACTCGGCGGGGCTCGAACTCACGAAACTGACCTATACCAGGCTCGAGGATAACCCGATACGCCACCGGGGCGACCGGTCTAATTTGGGTACACCCGGCCCAGCTGTGTAGGCGACGACCTGCACGCGGAGCGCGTAGGGGGGCAGAGTCAGAGCTACAGGTCCAAGGTGTGATACAGACTAGTTCAAGTTCGTGCACTCCCCGACGATGGAGGAGTGTAAGTCACCGGAGGCTGAAGCTCTCGTGGCTGCTGCTGTACGCGGTTCTAACCAGGCCGCCTCGGCTGCTGCGCGAGTCGAGGCAGAGGCTCATGATGCTGTCGCTGCTGTGCAAGCTGGGGTCGACGCTCGCCGTGCCGAAGCTCTGGCTGCTGGGCAAGCTGCGTCCGACGGTCGCCGTGCCTCAGCCGCTTCGGCTGCTGCTACTGCTGCGCCTGCCACCGCGGCACCATCTTTGCTCAGCCCCAGTCCCGCTGTGTCCGAGGCTGCGGGGGTAACATCGGCTGAAGTGCTGCACTGGCAAGGGCAGGTGTCTGGCGAGTTTGGTCGGACAGACGGAGACGTGTTCCGCCTCAAGTCGACGATGGATCAACTGCTCGCCTCCTTTGAAACCCTGCAGGATGCGGTGGCTGGTGGCGCGTCTAAAACCGAGAACGTCGAGGCCATGCTCCAGCAGTTCACAGAAAACTTTGCCGATCGGCAGCTGGCCCCGCGGGACAGTGGGGACGCGCGGGAGCGCCACGTCCAAAAGTCGAAGTTAACTGACGACACTGCGCTATGGAAAAATTTGGCGTCGAGAAAACATCGGGTGCTCCGCGGGCGCATACCTCCCAGCATTGGCGACTCGGCGGCGGATATCCAGTCCTTCGTAGGCGAGCCGTCAACGTAACGACGGCAGTGGCTACCCAGCTCCGCGCGATCAGTGACTTTGACGTTCGTGCGTACGGGCCGCGCGCGGAAGGGATGGTCGACCACCGGCTTGTGGTCGCTGACCGCCTCGATTTCTTGCGCCAGGCTCTTGTGGCGGTCCTGTCTGTTGGGTATTCCTCGACAGCGACGGCGACCGCCATTGCCGGGAGGGAGTGGCAACGATCGATGCCGCCTTCATGTCAGCGTCTGCCGACCTCGCCGGCAGACCCTTAACAGTATTATCCTGCTCTCTGGCTCCGCGGCGCGGGCTGTAATGAGCGAGCTGGTAAACGACGATCTCCGCCTGTGGGTCAACGACTTCATGCGATTTTCCAAGCAAGTCCGTCCGCCGGTGGTGCCCCCTCCGTCCGACTTCACGTTTTCGATGCCGCCCGTGCCTTCGTTCAAGCGCACGAGCGCCTTTTGCTCTGGCGGGGGGGGCGTGCTCAAGCTCGTCGACGGATTGCACGTCCCCCGCGACAGTCAGGACGCGTCCCTCAAGAGGAAACAACCCGGCCAACCCCGGTACACCACGGAAACAAATCGCTGCCCAGTGCCGGCAGTTTGATTCTCTGGGCAGATGCCGGTTCTCCAACTGTAAATTCATGCATTCGGCTCCCTCGGCCGACGCCACTTCACCTGATGCTCTTCGCGAAAGTGGCAGTTCGGCGGCGACGGCTGGTGGGTCGAGGGCGTTGGCGCTGCGCTCAGAGCCCCGCGGTGGGTTCGGGGGTGGTAGTGGCGGCACTGGTTCTGGGTGAGGACACGGGCCCTTCCTGTCGGTTGGGCCAACACCTGGGGGGGCGGCTGCTGAGCTTGCCGTTGGTAGAGCGGCGACGGCGCCGGGGGCCAGAGGGGGAGCGGGTGCCCGGCCGGCCACCCAAGGCATCGGGGGGGGGCTGCGTGGGCGTGTGTTGGTAGCTCTGGCTGGCGATGGGGGTGTGTGGCGTGCTCGCGTGACGGTGGCTTCGGGCTCGGTCCCCTTCGAAGAGAAGGGTACTGTTTCTTGTGTGCGTGTGCGTGATTTGCCGGCTGACTTGCTGCGTGTACAAGGAGCGGTTGATGGCGTACGTTCGGGTGCCTTGCGATTCGTTGCGGTCGACGCTTGGTTGGATGCTCGGGCGGTCGTGGTGCAGTCGATGGCCGAGCAAGGCTCCGCGATCCTCGGTCATCTCGCCTCGGTAAGCTCCTCCCTCTTCAGACAGTGTCAGGGCAGCGTTGCCCTACTCACGTCCAACATCGGCCCCTCACTGTTTTCGCCGCATATTAACGTATCTACCGTACGGCGCTGGTTTGGATCCGTCAAACAATTTCCCTCTATTTCCTTACTACTTCGCGTGTTGGCGCCAGGCGCACCAGTGGGGGTATCAGGAGGGGGGAATCTGACCGCTGAAATCGCTTATGGTAATCACCCGGGAATCGCACAACACGACGTCGCGGCCCACAAACAGATTAACGACGACGTCGTGTACGGCCGCGCATTGGTATTTGATCTGCTTTCGCTGGAACAAATTTGGGGCTTCGTATTTCACCGCTTAGCGTCGTTCTCAAACCCAAATTTCGGATTATTCACATTCTCACGTTTGCGCGCGCGGGAGGTCGGACCAGTGTTAACGGTGACACGAATTTTGATTCCGCGCCACTGTCCGAGCTCGGCCACGTGCATCGTGAGGTTTTCCTACGGGTAATGTTTTTGAGGCAGACCCACGGTAGTAGTGCTCGAATCCTCTTGTGCCGTGTGGGCGTCAGCGTTTTGACAGGTTTTGGTTGCCCCGGCAGGTGCCCCGGTTTTCGGTTACGTGTTCGTCGATCGCGTCGTCGTGGATTTACTCTTGCAATTTGGGTGGTGTAGTAGCCAGGGGTTTTAGGGGTTGATGGCATCCACGTTCGAGCATGCTCACACCCACTCTACGTTTCAAGGCGCAGATGTTTCCCAACGAGGAGCTGCTGCCGTCGCGCACGTCGGAATTTCCCCGTCGCGGGGGGTTCCAGTTGTCTCTATCCCGAGTGATTGTGGGCCTGTTTCTGGCTCTGGTGGCAACGCCGGGAACTACTTCTTGGCGAGGTATTACGTAGACGATGGCATTCTCGTCGATTTGCAATGGCGGCTGGACGGTCACCATAATGCTTGCGCGCTGTCCAGTCGCTGGCATCGGACCATTTCGCTTGTTGGGCGAACGTGGTGTCTCTGATCCGCCCCTCCTGTCCTGTAGAAAAATCACTGACTAGGACACGTAACTGGAGGTGTTGGGTTGGATCATTGACACGGAGGCGCTTGCGGTTACGTTGCCGTGCCACAAGCGCCTCAAGCTGCAAAATCTCCTTGCGGAGTTGTCCTCGTCTCGTACATCTGCTTCAGCGAGGCAGGTGTCACAGCTCGTTGGCTTCCTTACACATGTCTCCTTTGCTGTTCGTCCGGGGCGGTTTTTCGTCAACCGTTTGTTGGCTTCGGTGGGTATGTCGCGCATATATGCTGGAGCTGATTTTGGTTTTCCTACGGCCAACCCCGGGCGGCGCCTCGTCTTGGGACCCGAGTTTAAAGGGGACCTCGAGTTTTGGCGGTGGTTTGTTGAGGAGGAATTGGACACGCGCGGAGGAACCTTGTCGGGTCCGATGTATCATTTGCTTGAGCGCCCCTCCCAACGTACCCTGTTCTCGGAAGCATCCGAAACCGCTGTCGGGGGTTTCTGCGCTATACTGGAGATACGATCTTGACGCTGGGGAACGACCTCGCTTTTGCGGGTCGAGCAAGTCAGTTGCAGGCGAGATAGATACATCGATTAACGTCCTCGAACTGTTAGGTATGGTCGTCTCCGTGTGGGTCCTCGTACTTCCGTGTGCCGAGCGCTCGGCCGCATTGGGGGACTGCGTGTTGTTGCGTGGCGACAACGAAGCAGCCGTAGAGTGGGTGCGGCGTTGTCGAGGTGGGAAGGAGCCGAGATCGGGCGCGTTGATGCGCCTCCTTGGTGTGCTCGAATTGTCCTCTGGTTGGCACTTTGACGCCAAACACGTACGGGGTATTTTTAAAGTTGCCGCTGACGATATCTCACGCTGGGATCGCGCTTCCGTCCTCGTTAATCTGCGTGCTGTTCGACCGGAAATTCCGTGGCAGGAGCAGAATCTGGGGGCCGCGGGCATATCCCTGTGTACTTCGGTGTTGGCCTCGAACTCATGCGACACGCCATTGCGGCCTCGTCTGAACGCACTTATCAGGGGCATTTTGGCTCATGGGTAGAATTTCGGGTGCGTTGTGGCTTGCCTGTGTTTCTCGACCGGTGCCGAGATGACATGGCCAACGATTGGCATGTGTTTGAGTACGTCGCGTACGCCTTTTCGACCAAGAAATTGCGGTCGGCAACTATTGAGAGCCATATGTCAGCGATCAAGTTTTCCCGCCGCATTTCGAGAGGTTTTGGGATGGACAAAACTCATCCCGTGATTGCTAACACCCTTAAAGGCGCTGCTCGTTGGAATGCTGACGTGGGCAACCAGGCAACCGTGCGGCGGCCTGTTTCGTGGGATGCGCTGCTCGCGGGCGAGAAGCTGATCCCCACGTGGCGTGCCGGGGGTCGTGTTTTGTGGCTTGCCCTGTGCGCTTCGTTCTGTCTCTTGACTCGCGCGTCAGAAATGTTTGCGGAAAACCGGTTACGAGTTCACGAGACTTATTGTTTGCGGCGTGCTGATCTTTCCTTATTTCGCTGAATATTCAGCTTACTGTTGCGCAGTGGTCAACCGCGGATCGTGTTGAGGTTCGGTTTCGCGGGTCGAAGGGTGAACAACTGCGGAAAGGGGCGGTTGTTACGCGTGTGCGAAAGAGGTCCGTCGATGCGCGTGGGGGAAGGTGGCGACGCCATCGATCTCATGATCGAAATGATCTCTTGTTACTTGTTTCTTCCCTCTTCGGCCCCCCGGTTGCGTTTGGCGCTGATGATGGCAGATGGTCCATGTGGACACAACATCAAGCGACGGCAGCTTTGCGGAAAGTGGCTGCGTTGGCGGGTGTGGGTGCGGAGGAGTACGCTTTGCACTCACTGAGGATTAGAGGCGCAACGCACTTGTCGGCGGGGGGTGCAACACCGGAGGTGTTGCAGCGTGAGGGCCGATGGGCGTCCGATGCTTACAAAACGTATGTTCGTAGTCACGGAAAGGACGCGAGTTGGGTGGCAAGCGTTATGGCCCAGGAAGGAATTAATGGTGGGGTCCAGCCGGGGCTGGGCGCAGAGTGGGGGCGAGTTAACCCACCCTTAGATCCGACTAGTTAGGCAAACGCGGAATTACAAAGAAGTGTGTTATCCAGTGTGCACTCTACGATTCGTGAGTAGGGGGGGGGCGGGGGAAGTGGGACTACATCCGTAATACGGGTCAACTACCAGTTTGTGCTGGAGGCTGGCGTCGAGAGTTCGAGGTCGCCAAATGGGGTGAGAGTTGACTCGTGCATACGGATGTCAGCGTGGGGTTGCCAGCGGGGCAGCCCCGGGGTGTTCCCATCTCCAACCCCCCTTTCCGGGCGGGGGGTTGCGCATTAATATAATACAACTTCGAAAGCAAATTTCAAAGCAGAATATTATCACCGTATGAGAAAATATGGGTTTCGTACTTACGTAAGAATTTCACCCAATCATATTAATGCGGTAATTCATAGTCGTATGATCGATAGCATTGGGTACACCTGGCCCAGCTGTGTAGGCGATGACCTGCACGCGGAGCGCGTAGGGGAGCAAAGTCAGAGCTACAGGTCCAAGGTGTGATACAGACTAGTTTAAGTTCCCACCCACCCGCCCGTGCTTTTGAGGGAGTCAGTGGAGGGGGGGTTCATCGGTCGCAGTAACGTTGCGCGTGTTTGTTACTGTTTTGGCAAACGTACCCGTTTTCGTACGTTTCAACCAAGTCGAACAGAAATCAATTTTATTCATATACAAAAGTATAATTTTGATTAGAGAAAGTGTGCTTCGTTATAATACGTAAATACGTGCCCTTAGAAACGAAAGACACACGGAAAACAACAGGTGCTCTTATATCGTATGATATGTACTACTGCTGTTTTCGGTGTTCGGTTTGTGTGACTGACAAAACACGACGGCATCCTAATTAATGCATAATAAAATACACTTTTTGGATAAAACCTGAATTAATACAGGGAGCTCCCCGGGTATTGTAACGAAGGTACACCCGTACCCCGGGTATTGTGCCGCAGTCTTACAGGAGTCACAAGATTTCCGGGTAAGGGTATGAGGATCTTACAGAACTTCCAGAAGTGCCGGGTACGGGTACGGATGTCTTACAACAGAAGTTTCAGAAGTTCCGGATATTGTGGCACGGGCGTACAGAACTCACAGAAGTTCCGAACGAGTACAAAAAAAATACATTCTGTACCCGTACCCCGGGTATCGTGGCCACGGGCGTACACAACGTCCAGAAGTTCCGAGTATGGGTATGAGTGTGTAACGAACGGATAAAAAGAGCTATTTTAGACACACGTACCCAAGTCTCCAATCCCTTGTCCCAACTCTCTCACCGCTTCTTATTCGTTTCCCCTCCGTGTGTACCTTCAGGCTGATTCGCCCCGTCCGCTTGTTGCAACAGCTGCCTGCAAACACCAGTCTCGTCTCACGCAGTCCTCTTCCAAGCGCTCGTACAATATAACAGATCTCTGGATGAAACCTCCAACAATACCTTACGGTAACGATCGCTGTACTCACGCTCGGTTCGCAGTCACTCACACTCGTTTCACATCAAGTTCAGGTTCCTTTTTCCCTCGTTTGGTTTTGTGTGTTTTTGGACTGAGGCCGTGAGCGGCACGCTTTCTAGACTGATAAGTGTTATTCAGACCTAGGTAGCATTCCGCCAGGGGTTTCATGGTACGTTATGTCAATCCGCCGCAACACCCCCCCGGCACGGCTTCCCAAGAATACCGTGCTAACCGGGCTGCGGACACACTGGAGTAAAAGTGAGAGCCTTTTCCCACACTTAGTCGTGTTTCAATTACCCTAAGGCTCGAATGAGTGGTGTCTACCATTTTCATGGATAGGCGTCTCTCAGGGGGTAGAGACCCTGGGCCTGGCGCTTTTTCGCATTAGGCCCCAGATTGGTACTGCTGGACTTACTAGAATTTCTCATCAAGCGCACCAGCTGCAAGCCTCTTATCCACCACTTCCCGGCTTTTCCCATTAACCCGGGTAAGCCGAGGCCTTGATCTTGCTCGCTGGTGGATCTTCGGCCAACGTCTTCTCCCTTTCTCCATCGAAGTCCACTTCACGTTCCTCGTTTACGAGGAACCGGATTGCGAATTTCCGGTCCTCCTACCTTTCAGGATTTCACGTTCGTTGAGCTCCTCTCAATCTCCGTCTGCGTACCGAACCCGCCAGTACGGTGACTTATAGTCGAAGACCTTTGAAAGGTGACGCTTCTTGTTTCCTTCAGCGTCCGCGAATTCCCTCCAAATCACGGTCCCCACGGGGTGTTGTTTCAACGCTTGTTCACGGTCGATCCCATCTCTTTCCTTCCGCGTTAGCGTCGAAGTTGGTCTTGCCTGGCACTTCGCTCCGTGATACGTTCCCCACAGCGCATGGAAAACGTCCAGCTGTAAAGGGGTGAAACTGTCTCGTGCCTCCTCTTCGGACAGCCACTGCGACTCTGTGCCATCCACGAATCGTCCCTTGTATCGCCACTTCCAAGCGTTGCCTTGACCCATCACTGCCTTTCCGTCTTTTAGGGTATACATAGGCGACGCTACAATCGACGGCTCCGCCAGTCCGAAGTCAACTCCCCATGCCAGGTGAGCAAATTCGTTTTCGAAGCCGTGACGGAGGTCGTCCAGACGTAAGTAGAACATCTTGATATTCGATGCTGACGCCCGTCGTCGGCGAATCCCTCTCCCATTCATCGTGACGATGTAGCTGAGTCCTGGTGAGACAACTTCAGTCACCTCCCAAGGTCCGGTCCAGTGCTCGTGGGCTAGTTTATGGTGTATCCCTTTCCTTGCCATCACAGACTCCGCCTCCTTTACCAGCACCTTATCTCCGACAACAACACGGGTTCCCACCGAGGTTCGACCGATTTCAGCATTCCGACTCTCGCGACTTTTCTGTTTGTCTTCATGTCTTTTCGATAGAGCCATCCGTACATCCCGTAACTCCTTGTACGCTTGACGTTTGTCGGCCACATAACTGGGCATCCCGCCTCTGAAATCACCAACATCTATCTCGGGGTGCGTAGCATCACTTTGCGTGCGTGCATCACGACCGAAGAAAAGACGGAAGGGAATCAGCTTCCCCGGTTAGCGCAGGTCCGGCGTGGTACGATGGATCCACAGTGCTGGTTGTACATGCTCGTCCCATCTGCGATGCCAAGTCTTGCACAGTTCTCCTAGTGCTTCCTGTAGCCACCCCCTCAGCCTCTCCACGGTCCCCTGTGCAAATTGATGATCGGCAGGCCCATAGGCGGTGGTCACGTGTAACCACTTACATAAGTGTTGCATCACCGCTGCCGTGAACTCGGATCCCGGATCACTGCGAACATACAGCGGCAGCCCAAAAGTAAGCATCACTTCGAGCAGTTTCCTCGCTACTCCGTTTGCTATGACGCATTCCAGTGCTCTCCAGTCCTGGCCTACTGATTTCTGACCGTCAGCAGTCCCTCTGATGCAAGGATGCTGCCTCCCCCCCCACAGTCGAGCATGACCACCACTGGAAGCTCCGGTGCGATGACAAGCTTGGCCTGTTGAGTATCTGCCTCTGATAAGTCTACGGGTGTGAGTGCGACGGCTGCAAGTATTGTAAGACTTTGAGTACTAGATCCGTCCACATCTTCCACTCCTAAGGTTTCGAGGTGTACGCCGTCGAGCACTGGCCCCTGTGGCCCTCTGTAAACGTTTGGCAACGAATCGTCTCCTGGAAAAGAGTCGTCGAAATCTTCGATCACGTTGCTCTTGTTCGGTAACCGCGACATGGCGTCCGGGAGCTTATGTTGTGCCCCCGGCCTCCACGTCAAGATTATGTCGTGCTCCATCAACCTCAGAGCCCAGCGGTGGTATTTCGGTGGGAGAGATTGGTTTTTGAAGAGTCAAGTCAACACTGAACAGTCCGTGATGAGCGTGAACGGTCGCCCCCAAAGATAGGGCTAGAATTTACTCACTGCCCACATGACCGGCATGCATTCACGGTCTGTTACTGACCGTTTGGAGTCCCCTCTCGACCACCTTTTGCTGCCGTACGCGATCACCTTTTCCGCTCCTTCGATGCATTGTGTTAGCACCGCTCCTGCTCCTATCTCACTGGCATCGGTGGAGAGCGAGAACGGTTCCGTGCACACCGGCAGGGTTAGAATAAGAGGTGGCGCTAAAGCCTCGATAAGCGCATTAAAAGCCTTGTTCTGCTCTTTTCTCCACGGAACTTTCTCTTTCTTCGCTCTCTTGGTTATGAACCTTGTATCTCTCAGCAAGTCGGAAATGGGCGCCACCACTGTGCTATACGGGGGTACGAATTGCCGTACGTACCCTGTCATGCCCAGCAACACTCGCACTCCCTCCACCGCGTTCGGCCTTGACAGCTGCGTGATAGCATCAATCTTGCACGGGGCCGGCTTGGTACCAAGTCTATCCACGATAATGCCGAAGGACTCCATGACCGAATGACAGATATGCGATTTCTGGGGATTTGCGGTCAGACGTCCCTGCCGTAGACACTTTACTGTTTCTCGCAGCAGTCCCCAGTGATCTTCAAGGGTTTTCGACGGGATGGCAATGTCGTCCAACCAGTTCTTGACTCCCCTATCCTTGACTGGTAACAGTCGGCCTCCTACGTAGTTGGCAAACACCGAAGGCACTGTCTTCAACCCGAAGCCGCAGCGAACGTACTCGTACAGCTTCCCGTCAGCGTCTCGAAACGCCGTCAAGTGTCGATCGTCCTCATGGATCTCGAGCTGTAAAAATTCTGAAGCTAAATCGATGCTGGAGAAATACTTCGACCTTTCCATCTCATCCATAACGTGCTGTAAGTCCCCGAGTCCATCACTCTGTGATTTGGCAAGCGCATTGATACCTCGAAAATCCTGCACAACCAGCACTGTCCCATCTTTCTTGCGAACGGCCGAACAATTTGCGGCCCACTCGATAGTTGATTCCCGAATGGATCCATTCTTCAGGAGTTGCACCACCTCAGTCTGAATCATCTCGCGCTGTTCCGAGCTGTAGTGTCGAATGGGCGCCACGTATGGCTTGACGTTGGGATCTTTGAGCTCCAGTCGCATGGGCACTCCTTTACACGCTGGTACGCTCTTGGGGTTGACCGCGAACACGTCAATGTACTCGTCGAGAATGCCCATCAATGTGTCCTTTTCGCTCGGACTGAGCTGTCCGAAGTTGGCCTCTCCCAGGTCCACCTTGGGGGCTTCGCTCGGAATCTCTGCGATTTCACCCCCTTTGTTGCATTGCTCCGGTGGTCTTCCTTTGTCTTTCTTTTTAATCCCCTCGTCCTGTTTGGGGCTTGTCGGTTCCTCCAAAACCGGGTTCATGAGTGACTTCATGCGTTCCCGATCGTAGTTGTTAACAGCGTACACCGTCGCAATCACCAGCCCCCCCTGGATCTTCCCATTATCCTGGGTGCCTTCGTCCTCCCAAACAGAGGTTCCTAACTCCATAATCCCCGCCGGAATCTTCGGTTCCTCCAATTCTTCCGGTTCTTGCTCGTCTGTCGATGGTTTCACCGCGCAATAGTGGTCCCATTCGGCACACATCGCTCCTGCTGCGGCCTCTCCGACCTCCTTCGAGGCGAATGGTACCCACGATGAGGACGGTGTCGGCCGGAAACCCTCCTCACCATCGAAACTGATGATACTTCGATTGTCCGTCATGAACGCGGCTCCAAGCACCATCGCATACGGAAGTCCCTTCACCACCCTGAGCTTCACACAGAAGATTTGGTCGACCGGTGCAAAGACTAGTGGTAGCAAGCACGAGCCTACCACTTCCATCGGGGGTACGGCGCTGTTCTTTGGGTTTGCTGCGCTGAGTAGGCCCTTTCCCGTTGGATTTATCAGCGACTTTCCCCAACCATCTCGTGCATCGATGGATTCGATGAACTGCCGTGACACGCAGTTTCCTCCGCCCGCCCCAACATCCACCAACACCGCAATCGGAAGTCGCCGCCTCAAGCTCGTTGCGTGCCACAACGTTGCATGAACCCAAACCTGTGACGTCTTAGTTTGCAGTGCTACCATTTCCGATTGGTGAGAGGAACTCTCTTTGTCGTCAGTCACCTTCTCCCTATCTACTGGCTTCCCCGGGCATGCTGGACTTCCAGGGGCGTGTCCTCATTTCGCCGTCTCGTCTGTGTCGTCTGTCGACGTCGGCGGTCCTTTTCCGGCGAGATCATACCAGGTATGCAACAAACATGTCGTACGACGTTTGGTTGGTGGCCTCTTCCGTTTCCCTCTGCACCGTGTTCCTGTAGAAGATGTAGGCGACATCTCCCTCTTCGTGAGAGAAGCGACATTCGATTTCGTGGAAAGGTCAGTCCTGGCCTCGCCCGTGGAAGAAACAAATATTGCGACTCCTTAGCGCTTCTTCAACTTCTTCTTTTGCGGCAGTGTTGGGCGGTAGAGAAAGAGGGTCCTTCGTTGTTCTCCGTTCGTTACCCTCTTTCTTCCACCGCCTTGGTGCTGAGGTAGTTGTCTGCGGTGGCTTGGGTCCTTGCCGTATCGGCGATGTGCTGGTGGGGACGAAAGGAATTCCTCCCTTCCCTGGCATCGATGCTGGGTGGGTAGAATACGCGGCCAACCATTGCATCGAGCTTCGGTCGCTGTTCTCTCACCTCGTACCTTGACAGGTATCCACCACGTTTCCGGGAATTCTGCTTGTCTCTCCAGCTCGCTCCGCGCGCTTCGGGCCCTTGTGAGGTTTGGTTGTGTCCACCACGCATGTGCCCGACCCCGAAGATGTCCCGCATGCATCTCTCACTCCTCGAGGACCGTCCGCCTGACGCGCCGCCAAACGCAGAAACCGAGGCTTGCGCGCCCCTGGCTTTCGTTGTGGCAGATACCTTCGGGTCGCTGAAGTCGCTGCTTTGCATGTCAATTTTCTCAACAAATTTGTTCAAAACATCACACGCCTTTCTTCCCTTCAGCTCCATCGTGCGGTCGAGAAGCTGTCCCGTATTGACCGGGAAGGCTCTGAGGCTCTCCCACTGTGCTTGTACGTTGTAGAGAGGCGCCTCGAACTTGTCGGTGTCGTGTGGGGCCACCATTCCGACGATTCGCCGACAAATCCCCATAGCATCCGTTTCCGACAGGACCTTCCAAACGTAATCCTCCTCTACCAAGAATGGTCGATTCGGGTCCACCATCGCTGCTCGCTTGTGTAGCAGAACCACTCGCGCTGCCACGGCCCAGCCTTTCCCCGATTCTACCTCCAGTCGTTCCAAGGTGTGCTGGGCTGCGATCTTCGATGTTTCTAAGATGGTTGTTTCCCTCAGAAAGACCCGCATCCACTCTGCGATGGTGAGATCCTTGGCCAACTTCACAACCTCGCGCCAATCGATCGTAGGTACGCGCGTACTCCGGTTGTTCGCAAAGGCCATCTTGACCATAGACGAGTCTGGCAGTGAGCGTATAAAAACCGACACACGCATGTCTGACATTCCATCTCTCTGTGGGGACGCTGGAGCCGTACCATTCAGCCGGTCCTTGGGCATGGTCCAGTTTGGGTGTCTTGCGAATACCTTTGTCAATTCGTCAAGGAAGAACACTGGATCGTTCTTCATCGAGAGTCTCTTCACCGCTCCCGGTTGTAGCACCGACTCATGCGCGCTCTTCCGTCGTTCCACCCCCATTTCCTTGACTAAGCGGTCGACCATGCGCCGGGCTTCTTTAGAAAACCCTCCTGTGATGTCGTATAACGGATTGAGTT
The DNA here is from genome assembly GCA_012845835.1 of Undaria pinnatifida. NCBI lineage: Eukaryota > Phaeophyceae > Laminariales > Alariaceae > Undaria > Undaria pinnatifida. Next base: position 266,494 of record JABAKD010000026.1, read on the forward strand.
GTCCGATGTGCGATCCACCACTTCCTAGTGGAAAGGGAGGTTGTCCTCCCTGGGGTCCCCACACCTGCATCATGGGTTGACCACCCCACGGTACCTGCCACCCCTGAGCTCCCGCTGGTCCGATGAACCCTGGCTGCTGTTTCCTAGCGAACCCTGGCTGCTGTTGACCAGCAAACCATGGCTGTTGTTGCTGCGGTGGCCTTGGCACCCTCGGACGTCCCCACCGCGATCTAGGGTTCGGTGGTGCTCCTCTTGGAGCTGCCTGTGGACCCCATCGTCCTCTGCTTCCGAAGGGTGACGGTAGGGAGGGAGGGGACATCTGATTGTACTCACCTCCCGTTCCTACAAGAATTTCCGGTCCTGCTGCCCCTTGTCCTGCACCGCCATGTGAACCCCATCCAACCTGGCCGCCCTGTGGTGGGCCTCCAGCCAGGCCGCTCTGAGGAGGGCCTCCCTGTGGTGGGCCTCCCCTCGGGTAAGGTGCACCAAACGGTCCCCCAAAAGGTCCCCCTCTCCCTGCCATGACCGTTTGGTGACCCGGTTAGATTCTTCCCTCCAATCACTCCTCCCCCCCCCTCCCCGGGACGCCCCGCGTTTCCCTTTGACGAATGCTCTCCCTTTGCTGTCGTGTAGAGCAAGATGAACTCGACGAAGTTGTGCAGTATACGACGGGCTCGATGACGCTGTGTTGTATCCGACGAATGGAGCTGTGTAGTAGGAGCTGTGCAATATGCGACGGACTCGATGAGGCTGCGTGGTACACGATGTACTCGACGAAGCTGCGAGGTATAAGGTGAAGATGGTATTCAACGATGTAGTCTAGGGAAACGAGTGGAGTCCAGGGGGTCGATGGAGTCTAGTAGCAGCAAGTTGACCCCACCAAACGGGTATAAACAGTGGCTTGGGACAAGGTGGGTGGGAAAAAAGGGTGGTGAAAGGTTTCGAGTCCATGTATATTTACCCTCCTGGTTTGTTGAAAGTTGTCCCCTTATCATAATATACCTGCAACCCTTCGCAAGCTCGAGTCTTCACCAACAACAGAGTAACGTATGGAATCCCTTAGGTATTTAAGACACAACAATTATTGATATATATGTATTCTTTACAAACCTCAAAATTCCAAGGTACCTATCAAGCTTCCCCCCTATTTATGCACTATTTACAACCCTCAAAGTTCCAACGCACTTATCGAGCTTCCCCCCTTCCTATTCCAATATGATAATGTCCCTAAACCATGTTTCCAATTCCGGTAAGTTCTTAGCATGACAAAGAGCAGCTATAGAAAGACTTACATTCCCCATACAAAACAAGAAACAAGAAGCAGTTTGCAGTATCACTCTTGAAACACCTGGGAGAACAACCTTGCAGTGCCTGTACAACCTGCGAAGACACAAATTCCCAATTGAGCGCGTGTATACCAAGTATGACTAACGACGTAACGTAATTGAGCACATGTATACCAAGCGTGCCTTTAAAACTGACGATTCGCATCCCTCCCTCTAATGCTCAATGGCGGAGACAGTACATGGCCACATACATCACCTCGCATGCTGTATTTGGCAATACGTATCTCTTTCGTATGATTAGCGATGTCAGAAAATAATGGTAACTGTATGATGATGGTGACAAACAGTGCATGATCACATCATCTCGCCTGTTGTATTTGACAATACGTATCTCTTTCTTATAATTAGCGATGTCAGAAAATAATGGTACCTACAAATATTCTATTAAATATTCTAGCTTTCGATCCATGTATCATACAACAACAAATTATGAAGATTTAATACGTTATTTACTACACTTAAACACTGGGTTGCATGCTGCATCTAACATCAAACCTTCTAGGATAGTAAACATTACAAGCCAGATGATATAAGAGGATGTCTTATTGCTTCAATCGTCAGGTTTGTCTCCTTTCTTTGAGGATTTATAGTTTCCGCACATATTGAAATGTCCCACCCCCCGCCCCCCCCCGCCCCCTCCCCCTCCACTGACCCCTCTTGTTCATAAAAAACCCCAACCCTCCCTCCCCGCCCCCCCGTCCCCCGATTCCCCCCCCCCTTCCGCCTAGTTTGTCCAAACGCCCCACTCACAATCAAAATCGGCCTGGGTAATAAACACCTATACGCAGTTGATATCACGTCATTATCTTTCTGACCATCCATGACGTAGTTTTCAAATATTTCCCCCCCAACCCCCCCCCCCCCCCCTCCAACGCCCCCTCTTTTCCACCCACCTGCACGATCGCCTAGACCTAGCACCACGCGTATAACAAGCTGCTACATACTTTTGATCTCACAGAAGAAGTGTATTTGAATATTATTTGTGACCTAAACCTCCTAAAAAATCTCCCCCCTCCCCCCCCCCTCTTGCTCTCCCTTACTCAAACGCCCCACCAAATATCGAAATCCGTCACATTAATAAACACTTCACGCACAGGATATCACCTCGTTATCTTTCGAGAGCCATCGATGCCGCTGTGTCCCCCCCCCCCCCCACCTCGAACTCCCCCTTCTTCCCCATCACCCGCACCATCGCCTAGACCTAGCACCACACGTATAACAAACCCCTCACCTAAAGCCCTTCCTCTCCCCCCCCCCCCCGCCCCCCCGCCCCCCCCCCGCCCCGCCCCCGCCCCCACCCCCCACCTCCCCCCCCACCCATCCCAACCCCACCCCCTCGAACACTCCACCCTCTCTTTACTCACTGATTGTACGACTTACCCCAGGATATACATGATAAACTGATGCATTATTTCCAAAACCGTCACATTTATCCCCTCAAAATAATGTATAGTTTCCAGGCACATAATGAGCTGCCCCCCCCGCCCCCGCCCCAACCCACCCCCCCCCCCCCCAATAATAAACTGGTGCCAAAACCGTCAGATTTATTCCCTCGAAAGGATTTATAGCTTACATACATGCACAAATTGCCCCCTTTTCACCCCCCCCCCCCCTCCAAACCCGCTCGCTTTTGATCAAAACCAGGCCCCCACGTCCTTCAAAACTCCGCCCCACCCCCCTCACCGGTTATTCGACTTACAAGATTCCCTTGATAAAAGGATACATTTCCCTTCACAGCTGTCAGATTTTGTCCCCCTCAGAAACGGGTTTTATAGTTCCGCGCACAGACTGACAAAAATCATCCTGTTGACCCTGATAGCTACACTGTAGTTGTAAAGGGAGTCGCCGACCTATATCCTCAATGAGGACACACGACTCGTAATGCGCGCGATCGGAGTACCACACACAGCTTGCAAAGATGAGTTTCGACGAAATCTTCGATCTCACAGCTGGAGTGTATTTTCATTTTTTATAAAATCCCCATCCCAAAGGCCAAAAACAAATTGCCTCTAAAAAAACCCTTGTCTTGTGGTCGTCCCACAGTATGCATCAAGTGTAGATCAACCAACAGACCCGAAATGATTCTCAACCGGTATGATGGACGCTAGCCTATTTCCACAGTGATTTATCACGTAAGAACTTACTCGTAATCAGTAATGGTGATCCTCCTTTCCCGACGTCCTATTGGTCTCGTATTCTTTAATCTGCTTACTACATTTTGTACAACTTAGTCAGCCCTTGCTATATTTTTCCAAAATAACTCAGCCCGTAGAATACGATTTATTTCGCGGAGTATAAAGACCAATCTGTGTACTATTCTGTACAAGGTACAACAAACAAGTATCCCCAATAATAACGTAAATATATATGAAATCATTCCTTGAATATCGAGTCATTCTTTGGTGTCATGGACTTTGGTCAGGAGTTTTTTGTCTCGGCCTAAGTATGCGATTCGCGGAACTGGAATTCTCGGTCGAATATGGCTTGGTTCGAGCGCCGCCTTCGGGCGGCGGCTCCAACGCCCCTCGCCTTGCCGTGTCCGTTCCGCACATCGACGTGAACGCGGACGGGTGCCGAGCGAGACGAGCGAGTGTCGAGGAGGAATTTTGGAAAAATTGTTGAATCTTAATGGCTGCAACGCCTGAATGATTTACAAAATTGGCATCATTTCCAAACGGTAAGTGATACAAGGTTCCCCTTCGGGAGGTGGACACGTGCCTCCCGGGGGCGACGCAAGTCGAATGACTACAACTGATGATGAAGTATTTATGCAGAAGGTGTATATCGGAGGGATGCGTAGTGGTAGTGGAAAGAATGTGGATAAAATAAGATATCACAGACATTTAGAGGAGGAGGGTTGGGGTATTGCTGAGGCTCGGTGTGATAAGTTATTCGAAAGTCCACTCCGTATAACTGCGTGGCAGCAATTAATTCTACGTTTGTAGCATATGCGTAAGGCTGTGACATGAAGTGGAGATACTCTTCAACACTCGAATATGTAGTAGGTTGAGATCCAGCGACTTCCACAAGTTCTTGATTTGCTCCAGCTAAGATGCTGTCGTGGAAAGTGTTGAAACCTGATCCCGGGATAACGGTGTACAAATTGGTTGTGATGTGGGCAATAATATGTGCACGGACGATGTGATGTAAAGCTGGGTTGTTGTGCACACGACGCGAGATACATCTTAATAAACATGCACCATCACCAATCTCGGGAATAATGGACCATTGACCAGAATTGTTATTGTTGCCGCTGTTGTTGTCTTGATCATTTTCGCTGTCTGATGGGTTTGTACTGCTGTCGCTGCTGTTAGAGGAATCATTGGTGTCAATTTGTTGTGTGTTTTCTGTGCCCAGTATTTTTCCCCGCGCGCAGTTTATACCGATGTTTGTTGCCGATATGGTCTGTTGTGTGCACATCGTTACTTTTGCTTGAGTTGTGTTGCTACTTCATATCTCTTTATACAGGTTTCGCTACTGCTGTATGGTAACCACCGTGTCAATTGTGAGGGAGAACTCACAGTAATGACATAGTTCCCGTCGTTGCTCATATGACAATAAACTCTTAAGTCTATGGACTACGTGCTGCTTGCTGGTGGTGCTCTATTGTAAAACCGCTGTGTATGTTCTTTTGATGAGAGGAAAGGTCTTGTGTATTTATTCTCCTCGGTCCATCCAGAAAAAAATCCCGTTCTCAATAAAATTTGATTTTTTATGATCTATATATTATTGCCGCTCTCTGCGGTTGCTTGCTGCTGCTGTGATCGTAGACAGTTTATACCGATGTTTGTTGCCGATATGGTCTGTTGTGTGCACATCGTTACTTTTGCTTGGGTTGTGTTGCTACTTTATATCTCTTTATACAGGTTTCGCTACTGCTGTATGGTAACCACCGTGTCAATTGTGAGGGAGAACTCACAGTAATGACATAGTTCACGTCGTTGCAGCGGGTACATATACACCGCGCCCGCGTCTAGCAGTGCGGGAAAATTCTCTCGCAAATACATTTTGATGCCACCCCGATGTACGTGCGAGGACTAAAGTTCCACCGTGTGTGTAGTAGACGTATTTAAGCCTGACGATATGCCTATATTTTAGGCTCTAAACCAAATTAAGCCCTATCGTGTTTTAAATGTCTAAAAAATAGGTCTATTTTATCGACCTCACGACCACGGCAGACCACGGTGAGATGTGGATTTTCCCAAAATGTGCACTTGGGCACATTTTGGCCCAAGTGCATATTTGAAGCAATTTTCCGAGTATTTTCCAGCAAACAACAGCATTTCAGACGACAAAAGCTCGAGGAAACATCAGACACTCTGCAGCAGCAGCACAGCACAACACCCACGCAGTAATTGCAACGCTCAACCTAGCAAGCCGCTTGGTGTATCCCCAACCCGGGTTAATCAACCTGCGTGTACAACACGATCAGAAACGTTGGCGGTGGTCAGAGGCGACCCACTCTCGTGGAGCGGCATGCCTCTACGTACTATTACTTGAAAAGGAGTCCTTGTTCATTCACGAGGATCGAGCGCACACACAACACAACACACCACAAAACAAAACAACACAGCACAACACACAGACAACCAGCACCCCAACAGCCAACCCAACTACAGCACAACTAGCCGGTGGAAAACGCCCACGAGACTCCTCCTACCCTGGCGTTCTCTGCGGTCAGAGAACTGGGACTCTGACATAGTTCGTCGCGCGCTCGTGCTCCTGCTCTCTCGTCCTGAGAGGCTGTATTTTTCGATGACACATTTTTTTTGTTTGGTTTTTGTGCCCGACGTAGCGCATGGCCGGAGCTGCTGCTGCAGTTTACAACCCTGTTGCCTCTTTCCCGCGGATGCCTACATTTCGAGGGTGGAAATTGAACCGGGTGGAGGGCCAGTCCTGCTGTGCTGCTGTACTGACTGCCACACTGAGGCACACCGAAGGCGGCAGACGCCTGCGAGGTATCCTACATATGAAGCGAGTATGGAGTACGAAGCACTCAATGTTTTTGCCAGGCACCAGTTATTTGTTTTGGCCGTTTGTTCAAGCTCGCACAGCATGGGCAGGGGAGGGTCTTTCTCGAAGTTTCCACCCACTCATGTGCTGACTCATGACATAAATCCTCGTCTTGCCATCGGCGTCTGGAGTAGTGCAGAAATATCATAGTCTATTTTCAAGTAGTTTGATCTTTCCTCGGCTTTTCTTTTTATGCGTACTGAAAGAGACCACTATTTCGAGTTTTAGACATATGGTGTTTTTTTTATACGTTTAAGGTCGAAATATCGAATGGCCTAGCTCTTCCAGTTGGAAGTACTTAAGACCTAACCTCGAGGCTTAAATACGTCTAGTGTGTGGTTGCCCGGGGACAGAAGTGTCTCATTACCCGCAAAATAGAGCCAGTCTCGGCGGCTTTCCGCGGCCATAGCTCGCGCCACGGACGTCCCATGAGCCCGGCACACGGCTGATAATATACCGACGGGTAGTCTGATCGCATTGCAGAAGAAAGCACACCAAAAAACTCTGCGCCGGCGGAGAAAAAGGGACGGACTAGGCAAAAAAAGCAAAATGGTACATATGCATACTGTTTGGAATTTCGCGGTGGCATACTCTCGAGCGTTTGTTTCTTTGCTGTACTTTTTCACTAGTTCGTTTGGTTTCTTGCTCGGCATTTTATTGCTTTTGTTTCTGCTCGTTTTGCCAGCTGGAAACTCATTTTTTTAGTGTGGGTTCACCTTAAACGTGACACAAATTGCCGACGATATCCAACAACTTCGCGACACAAATTACCGACGGCAAAACGTTTCGTGACAATATAACTCCCAAACCATGGAATCATGACATTTTCATGTGACAGAATCTCGAGACAAAATTAAGCAGGTAGAGCCGTCTCTTCGGCCTTTGGCCCTGGCTTTAGCATGGCCGCTGACACTCCAGCCAGCCTCTGCTGTAGGCATGAACGAGTGCGGTTGATTCGCAGCGAACTATCCCGCTGTGCTCGCTTCTATGTGGCCATTGTCCACGCCATTTCTGTCACCTCCCTTCTGTTTTGAGCTCGTCGTCGTGCCGTCGAGGTACGAGGAAACCCTCACGTACCGGGTGAGAACAAACAGCAGTATGTACGACGAGCATGAACGCCAACTGACGGCATTGGCAAACACACAACATCTGGACCTAGGTGCAGCAGCAGTAGCCGAAGGGCGAAACTTCTAGCACATACTGCAGCAACTAGTAGCAACCAGAACCACAGCAGATAGCTCAAAGTGCAGTACGAGTGCAGTTGGCAAGTTTAGTCGTACACGCATCACTCTGTTCAATAGTCTATATATAACAGCATCTCGAGACAAAACCAAGCAGGTAGAGCCGTCTCTTCGGCCTTTGGCCCTGGCTTTAGCACGGCCGCTGACACTCCAGCCAGCCTCTGCTGTAGGCATGAACGAGTGCGGTTGATTCGCAGCGAACTATCCCGCTGTGCTCGCTTCTATGTGGCCATTGTCCATGCCATTTCATGTCACCTCCCTTCTGTGTTGAGCTCGTCGTCGTGCCGTCGAGGTACGAGGAAACCCGTACGTCCTGGGTGAGAACAGCAGTATGTACGACGAGCATGAACGCCAACTGACGGCATTGGCAAACACACAACATCAGGTGCAGCAGCAGTAGCCGAAGGGCGAAACTTCTAGCACATACTGCAGCAACTAGTAGCAACACGAACCACAGCAGATAGCTCAAAGGCAGTACGAGTGCAGTTGGCAAGTTTAGTCGTACACGCATCACTCTGTCCAATAGTCTATATATAACAGCATCTCGAGACAAAACCAAGCAGGTAGAGCCGTCTCTTCGGCCTTTGGCCCCGGCTTTAGCACGGCCGCTGACACTCCAGCCAGCCTCTGCTGTAGGCATGAACGAGTGCGGTTGATTCGCAGCGAACTATCCCGCTGTGCTCGCTTCTATGTGGCCATTGTCCATGCCATTTCATGTCACCTCCCTTCTGTGTTGAGCTCGTCGTCGTGCCGTCGAGGTACGAGGAAACCCGTACGTCCTGGGTGAGAACAGCAGTATGTACGACGAGCATGAACGCCAACTGACGGCATTGGCAAACACACAACATCAGGTGCAGCAGCAGTAGCCGAAGGGCGAAACTTCTAGCACATACTGCAGCAACTAGTAGCAACCAGAACCACAGCAGGTAGCTCAAAGTGCAGTACGAGTGCCATTGGCAAGTTTAGTCGTACACGCATCACTCTGTCCAATATATAACAACCGTTTTATGTTCATATTGATGGAGAAAAAAATACCAGGTATTACTTGGGTATTACATTTATTTCCTGTAAGAATGATACGTCGGACGAGCGGACGTTCTGATTCTGGTGCCGTGAGACCATCGAGCACACCGCATGTTTTACCCAAACAAGAGCCAACAAGAGGCAGCGCACAGGGGCCCCCAACACAGAGACACGTGACAACTACGGCCAGCTGTCGATCGGGTAATTCGCCGGTAGTCCGTGCTTCGGTTAGTGTATCGGAAGTCGTTCGTAGTACTGCTGTAGATCGTCGTAAAACCACGTGGCATCGTGCTGGTGGCAAGACTCGCCAGTAGACCCCCCAAAATGTAGTTACCTTCTCTTTTTCTTGGCCCCATGCACCCATTTCCTTTCCTTTCTCTTCTTTGTTTCTTTTTTCCAATTGACTTGCGTCTGTTGTGCGCATGCGTAGTGATAGATACCACGTGTAATATATACGTGGTAGTCTTTCTTGGTTGGCAAGCGTTATAGTCGGTTTTTCCAGGCGCGAGTAATGAGACGTATGCACCGGTATGGACCTGGCACATCGTAGACTGACTCCCGATTTCACTTTTATATGCTTCTGGTGGAGGCATGAATTGCGTCAGCTGTGATTTATGGGTGTACCACCTTTGGTTTGTGTTTTTTCCCTAGCGTATTCCTCAGCTCCAGAGTGACTGGAGCCTGTCCTGTGACTACGGACTCGATTATTATGCGAGTTCATGTGAGCACGACAACAACAGCAACTGAAATATTGCCTGTTTCTTGACCTTTCAGCTGCTTCCTGCAAATTTGGTTTTTCTGCCAACACGATTTTGAACTTTTTTGCGATTTTTTCTTCCTTTTTGTCTAGTAAGTTGAACTTCCTACTGCCGCTAATTTGCCGCCTGTGCATTAGTTGCGGAACGGTCCAGCTTTAGCTTTTCTTTGATTCGCACCATTTGTTTTGTACTTGACGAAGCTTCAGCGGCTGAGATCTGGGCTTGGCTCATCAGCTCGACACCGCCCAGCACCCCATCGCAGCGCTATAGCTTACAGCAACGAAGCGCCGCGCAGTGCCCTGCGATGCCCTGCGGCTCATCTCAGCAGCGCACCGCTAGCTCAGCAGAGCGAAGCGCTATGCTTTACCGTGCTCTGCCGTCGCGGTCGTTCGTTATTCATGATATCTAAAACTCCGCGTACGCTAATATTTAGGTAATTGGCGCTTTATTCTATACATATCGCGTCAACCATCGTAATATCATAAAATATGGGGGAGGGAATGTAATCTCTATGCAAAGATCCTGTTTTGTTTTAATCAATTGTCAGCCGGCCGCCCCGGTGGTCTATTAATAATAGTGGTTTTACCCTCGAAGATTAGTAACGTTTGGTTTTCCTCGAGTTCGACACCCACCACGATGAGATTTGACTTTATTTGCAAAAATGCAAAAAAAAAAAACAGGGATCAACTGCTGAGAGCGCCTAGCAGCGTGGGTTGGTTCGACGCGAGTCGACGAGGGAAGAAAATGCTGGATTCTCCTCGCGGTAGAAACGAAAGCACGTGCCGAAGTGGGGAGGAAGGAGGAGGGCCCGCTATTGACTCCGGATCTGAGTTACTACTGGGAGGGAGCGCGAGAGTGGTGCCGGGATAATGAATGGGATGAAAAAAAAAAATGTTGCAAAGGTATATCATTATTACTACCAGTAAATAATTTGTCAGTCTCTCGGAAATACGCACGGCACTATCATCAGCAGTCGTCATGGTAGAGACACTCCGGATATTATGCATTGAGGGGACGCGTCCGATTTCGACAACGTGAAAGCCCCCACGAAGAAAAGACAGCAGACACACATATCCCGCCTTCTCGAGAAAAAACAGAGAAGAAGCGCTACGCCAACCTCCCGTACGAGCAAAGCCACCCCCGCACCAATCTTAGACAACGCCGCCTCAACGAGAGATCGCCCTCCTCTTCTACGTTTTCCTCCTCGCCCGCGACCACGCAGACCAATCAATGCGACAGCCTTCACATAACAAACAAAGCAATCTTCTTCCAAAACCTCGCCGGCTGACATGTCCTCATGTCGACGTTTGATGCAAACCGACTTTGCATCCTGTCGACCTTGAACCTCCATTGCCACGGGGACAGCAGTGCAGTCTCTTAATTAATGCCAAGGCCTGTTTTGTTTTGCCTAGAGGCGACGCAGGTTCTCAACGATAATACTCTTTTCGGTATTTTTGCTTGACAGACGCCAACTTTTACTTGACAATGACGGCGCATTTAACATAGTTTGTTTCGCCTATCCTTGCCTTCTTTGTTGTATAATATTACGTTTTTTTTTGTCAAAGCATGACTTTCAGAATTCCATGTTCGTATTAAACTCTCGGCATTACTTTAAAGTTCAATGCATGCCAAATCGGACAGGTACACCTTAAGTTGTCGAAGTGCTGCTCTGCCCTACCCGAAGCATGGGCGCCGGCGAATGCCGGCGCCCATGCGGAGCCCTTGTATACATATAGTACTTTATACTCACGACCGTACCCTGTTTTGACCATATATACAGCAGTAGTAGGTATATGTATGAGCAAATGATGTATAATATTTTCATTAATACATTATGTTACTGGCTCAACAGTCCATGTTACTCCTTTCTCACCATCCTGCCTACATAAATACCCCCCCAGCTTGCATGTGGACAAGGCTTACTAGCAGGCAGGGATGCATGTATATCTTTCCCAGTTCAAATTTGAAAAATTCGGTTTACGGATATTGTAAAATTAAAATACACACCAGTTGTGAGATTGTATTGTACCATCGCTTGCTGTATACACCCCTTATCGATTGAGTACGTACTGATACCCAAACAAACAAAAAAACATTCTTAGGCAAAATCAGGTATACCTGGTCAGTTTGGTGTCAAAACTGTTACAACACTACAAAAAAAAACAAGTGCATATCACACGCTAGGGCACCTGTAATTGGCCAGCCTCCTGGATTTGTCTACTTTGGCCAGCTTTCAACTGATTTTGGCGCATTTTGAGCCAGTCAGGGGCCATACGTACACTGTCTCTTACATGCCCAATACGAAGACATCACCACACTACTCGTGCCACATTACGTACAACGACCTGTCACAACCTGCAACGACATACAGAACAAATGATACGCACGTATACAGCACGATGGCATACATACCTGGTACAACAATACAAAAGTACTCGTCGCAAGAGTAAATACGATCACGAAAGGCAATGGAATAATAAAAAATGCATGCCTTGCGGAGCAATACCATTGATGCATACGTACCAACGTTTCATCTGCATCGCATACAAAAAAAACATTGAGTCAAAAGCGGGGAGAATCTCGTTTGCTTTCTGTACTGCTGTACGTAGCATGGACTGCGTGACTCCTCACTATGTTTAAACTATAAAGCGTCTCATTCCTCGCCTCTACTATCTAGAGATCACGAGCACCGATTCTCATAACTAATTCGGCCTGCTGTACTGCTGCTTCTATTTCTGCGGTGTCTGCCTGTGGTTATCCTGCAGCGTGTGGGGTTCGTGATACTGCTTCAAGCTGCTTCAAGCGAGATTTTGCTACACGAGCGAGATTGTCAACATGATAAAATAGAGTTGAACTGCCAAAGAACTTTCTTCAACATCCTGTAAAATCCATTCATATTTAGACTGCTCCTTTTTTTCCACACTCCATTGTATGCAATATTTTAATCAAAAATGGCCCGGCATGCTGCTGTACTTTTACCTGCGCATTTGCGACCGTACTTCTACCTGCGTCAAGCGATAATATCATCCCACACGGATCCCAGCTGAAGCCCCATGTAACGAACGGATAAAGAGCTATTTTAGACACACGTACCCTAGTTTCCACTCCCGTGTCCCAACTCTCCTACCGCTTCTAGTTCGTTTCCCCTCCGTGTGTACCTTCAGGCTGATTCCTCCCGTCTGCTTGTTGCAACAGCTGCCTGCAAACACCAGTCTCGTATCACGCAGTCCTCTTCCAAGCGCTCCTACAATGTAACAGATCTCCGGGTGAAACATCCAACCATACCTTACGGTAACGATCGCTGTACTCACGCTCGGTTCGAAGTCACTCACACTCGTTTCACATCAAGTTCAGGTTCCTTTTTCCCTTGTTTAGTTTTGTAAGTCTTTGGACTGAGGCCGTGAGCGGCACGCTTTCTAGACTTATAGGCGTTATTAACACCTAGGCAGCATTCCGCCACAGGGTTTCATGTGACGTCATGTCAATCCGCCGCAACAAATGCCCTAAAGAACCTACAGAAGATTTTTGTAGGGTAATACTCGGGGTAAACACCCCGGGTACGGTTTGTACGTACCTACAGAACACAAAACCTTGTAACATTTCCTTCATTATTTTCCCAATATATGTGTGGAAGACAGGGTCGTAGATACCTATCGTAGATCGCGTACATGCATGCGCGAGAGGACACGTCACCGGTCAGGCAATACACGATCCCGGGGCGCGAACGGCGTCACCCGTCGTAGACGGCGTTGACCCGTCCCCGGAAGGTCAGCCACCGAAAGATGATCCCGCCGCATGACGAAGGGCATAAGCCCACCGTCACTCTAGCTCTGGCTTCAGCATCTCCTTGCTACATATAAGAAAGAAAGGTTTTCGGCCGCGTTCGCTGTGAGAACGATCGTCAAGGGACCTCAGCACCGCGACGCCCACTCCGCTTCGACTTCAGCTCTGCGACGCCCTCTCCGCTTCGACTTCCGCTCCGCGACGAGTACCAGACCTCGGGGACCACCCTCTCCACTTCGACTCCGGGACCCCGTGAGAGACCAGGTTCCATAGTGGTGACCACCGTGGGATTCGAACCCACGAGTACGAATACATGACGACCTGAACGCAAAAAAATCCGCCGGAAATATTGGTGGCCCACCATCAGCCGCGACGTACGAGAGTGGTGCGAAAAATGCCAATCTTGTCAACGACGAAAAGCAGCACACAACAGACCCAAGCTCCCGACAGGCCATTTACCTGTCGAGCGGCCATTTCAACGAATATCGGTTGACTTAGTAGAGTACAAATCGGTATCAACTTCAGCCGCAGGGATCGAATGCAAATACGTTCTCTCCATGATGGGCCACCTGACGAGGTTTGCGGTACTGCTGCCGGTACGTAATAAAACGGCCGAAACAGTAGCCAAAGCCATAATCGAGAGAACAATCAGCATTTTCGGCCCACCAGAAACCTTGCATAGTGATCAAGGCCCCGAATTCGAGAATAAGGTGATATACCAGCTGCAACAACTACTCGGATATAAAAAGACCCGCACAACGCCGTACCGGCCGCAGGGTAATTCAGTGTCCGAACGGGTACACTCAACGATGCACAGCATGCTAGCGATGCACAGTGCAATCGATCAAAGCACCTGGGCCACTCTCTTACCGTTTGTACAGCTAGCGCACAACACTAGCTTTAGTGCAACGATGCATGAGACACCATTTTTCTTAATGTTCGGGCGACAACCCCGACTCCCAGTCGATATAATCCTCGGTATTCCTCATGTAGGAAGAACAGCAGACACCAAGGAACTCGCACAAAACACACGGGACAACTTGCAAATCGCTTTCGAGCTCGCACGCCGAAACTTAACCGAGCGTGCAGACAAACAGGCAGAACAAAATAGCAAAGTCAAACCGTACCCGGTGTTCAAGCCTGGACAGGAAGTAGTCGTGTACAGACTTTACCAGGATTCGGATGTACCCAACACAAAACTGCTGTTGCCATGGAGAGAGAGAGAGAGAGAGAGAGAGAGAGAGAGAGAGAGAGAAGACGGCGCTGGGGAGAAGCAGTTGTTGCAGAGGTAGCAGCTGCCCCAATCGCCCCATCTGCAGGAAAGGCAGTCGTCAGAGGATTGCTACGCATACAAAGAAGAATTTCCACAGAAACAGCCGTCATCAACGCCGCCGCCACCGCCGCCGCTACCGCCGGCGCCGCTACCGTCGTCATCACAGCCGCCGTCATGGTTACCGCCGCTGTCAAAGTCACCGTCGCCGCCGGTGCTATCGCCGCTGCCACCGCCGCCGCTGGGACGACTGCTACCACTGATGTGTCTGCAAGCCCGCAGTACAGCCAGGCCTGTGCCTGAATCTGTGGCTACTTTATTTTATACAAGATAATAGAAAAGGAGAGATGGGATTACTTGGCCGGCAGGTGCCGGGAGAGAGGTTGAGGAGATTTTGAGCGCGATGGAACACGCGTTTGAAATCTGAAACAACGTTGAGAGAGCGGTGGTGGGCACTGGTAGAAGGGTCGGCACTATTGGTTGGGGTCGGAGCGTGCATGCAAAAGGAGGAAATGCCCAAAGCGAGCGCGAGTGAAGGAGAAACGAACAACGGGCCATCAGCGAGGGCTTACACCAGGCACGTGCTATCTTGCTCGCTGTTGATGTTTTTCGTTTTGGCTTGTTTCATGTTGATTTGAGAATTACGAACCACCACCCGCCAAGATTGAGATTGATTGAGAATGAAGGATGACTGAAGTGATATATAGTAGACGTACTGCAGGACTAACATGTCTGATTCCGTGTTGTGGCTGCCCGGCGGAGCGCCCGGGCAGGGCACAGTAGTAAGTCGGTGTTGAGTTTTAGACGTGAAAGTGAAATGCTGAAAGAATGTACACACAGCAGTACATGTTGTATCATATCATGTCATCGGTACAGCAGAGCACAGCAGTACGAAAATTGCGTGAATCAAATACTTGCAGAAATTCGGGTAGGGTCGAGGTACGGTTCCGCGTGTATGCCGAGCAATGCCAAAAACACAAGCACGCTCCTTGAAGACTTTGCATGATGAGCAGTACAGGAGTGATCAACTTGTGTTGCTAGTAGTGCCCTTTGAGCTGGGATTTTGCTTGGTTTATGGTGCTGCTGACTCACTGCTGAACATGGTGCTGCATGATCTGCCTACTGGCAAATTGCAAGTTGTCGGTGTATTAAACCGTCGTCGAAATGCCGACAAATGTGTACGTTATTTTTCTTCATTATTTTGCATCTTTGATTTATTTGCAGGCGAAGATTTTTTGTACTTACATCGGCATTCTAAGAGTAGTTTTGTCCCGTCAAGGTATTTTTGGACTACTGTACAGTAATGGGTGTATAAGTCCTTGACAACTGTCCGTCAAGGGGCAAGAATGCCGTCAACTGATGTACCCGGCATGTCTTTGACGTGAAACGTTCCCCATATGTAGCGTTGAAACAGGATGCAGTACCACAGCATTAATAGTACACCCCGTACTGTCCGCATGTCTGTTGGTAGTTTTTGACACAATGGGATACGAGTACGAATAATACACCAGTACGATTGATTTTACGTTGACTTGCCTGCGAGTATATGATACGCCCAGATACTCTCTGCGTTGCGGATCATTGCACAACAGTAGAGTACCCCCCGAGTGTAGCATTGCGATACTACTGCTGCTGCTGCTATTGCTAAAGATATTTATGCAGGTATACGAGGGCGCACAAGCAAACTTATCCCGCACACCTACTTCCCCTCCCCCCGCCCCCCGCCCCGCTCCCCCTCCGAGACCCGAAAAAAAAAATGTTTATATTTTTCAAAACATTTTTTTTGCTTTGTTTGCTTGCTTGGTGGTTCGTTTCTGGCTGTGCCGCTATGGATGGTTTACTGCACACTCTTGCGTTAACAAAGAGGCTTGGCAAGCAAGCCAACACTGCAAGCGCAAGGGATGTCAAACTGTACTTTAGATTGTTTAGGTATGTAAATCCTTGCGTCAATGCAAGGTGGTCAATGTAGTCAGAAATAATCAATGGTGGGCAAGCGCCGCGCTTGGGCACAAAACCCCCTCCAACTTGCCCCGACATCGTCTCAGGACTGACGAACGCGTTGGCTTGCTTCTGCCAACTTACTTCTGCGACCACCGTCGATACAGTAGTGCGCGGAACAAGCGCGAAAAAAACAAACTAGACAACAAAATAGTTTAGCTCTGCTTGGAGACATCATATCATCAGTACAAACTTGCCCGAAAGGTCAGGGGGAAGAGAAATACCGGAAGTGCGTTCAAAACTCCCGTCGCAACCACGTCAGCGAAACTGCCCGTGCCCGCACCACCCTCACCCTTTCTCACAACTCCTGTCACAACCACGTCGGCGTCACTGCCCGCGCCCGCACCACCCTCACCCCTGTTCACGACTCCCGCCGCCACCACGTCAGCGTCACCGCTTGCGCCCCCGCCGCTACTACTGTCCATCAACACCGGCGACACCTTCACGCCGTCCGTGGCGCTCTTCGGTTTGAAAAAATCCAGCAATGTGCGCCCGCTCCCCACCGCCGTCGCGGCACCAGCACCCCTGTCGACACATGTTGGTCGACATGCAACTTGCGACATGAGCAATAGCAATTTATCAGCCGTGGAACGAAAATACGAATTTGCCCCTGCTTTTCACATATACACATCGACAAGGCCTGCAGCCTCATACACTGCGCCACTAAAATACGTCCACCGTGGCAGTTCCCAAACTGCTAAACACGCGCGAACGACCTCCCGTAAAAATTGTGAAGCAGTGTATTAACAACGAGGTATATTTCACAAACACCATATCGTAAATAAAACATAGATCTAATGTACCACGCAGCTTGCAAAGTTGTGTTTTAACCATTCAATCGGTCGTACTCACAACTGACGTTTTCAACTTTTTATCGAAACTGCTTGTGCTAGCGAATGCAACGACTGCTGTCCTCACAAGTCCTCACTTGTGTTGGAGCGACTGTTCGTGAGTCTCCACGTGGGTCCGGCTCAGTTGCTATATATTGCGTCCGAAATCGCGCTTGTGTTGGATTAAATCGGTTATGCGAAGAATAATGTGCTCCCAGCAGCCCAGTCTCAGGGCGCGAGCTTCACTGCAACACACAGTGTGAAGAAGATGGTATATATAGATGTCTTTATTAGCTGGTCCCGGATGCTGATAAGAGGGAAAGAGATGGAGTGAGGCGAGTGGGCGAAGCCATCTCGCTCCACACCAGGCAATATTCTCAACGCCCCAAATTCCCAAATACTACAGGTGCTACATTCTCATATTTCCACGTGTTCCTAGATTGGTTCCAGGAACAGTCTACAAGGACCTTCGGGACTATTCCACGTGTCCTTCCCATGCTATAATATTCCGCAATGCATCGTCGGGTAATCCGACAATACCCCGTCGGACGATCCTTCGTGACCATCGTTGTTCCTACTTTGTTCGTTGAGACAAGCTATATCGAACACCCTCCCTGGCGCTGGATCAACTAACAAGCCTCCAACAACACTGGCAACTCCCAAAAGCAATTTACGACGGAAAACTTATATCCCCAACAAAAAGTCACGGTGTTTCTCAAAACTCTCACGAGCAATCGCCTTGGTGAGAAGGTCCGCATGTTGATCCTCCGTCCTTAAGTACTTGACGCATAAATCTCCTTTTCCCACCAACTCGCGCAGGAAGTGGTACCTCACATCTATGTGCTTGCTGTTTGACGAACTCAGTGGGTTTTTGGCCAAGTCAATCGCCCCTTTGTTGTCTTCAAACACTCCAATGCTCGGCGATCCAAGACTAGGCATGAAGAAAACCAAGACTCCTCGCACGTACAGGGCCTCCTTCACCCCGTCGGCCATCGCTACGTACTCGGCCTCAGTGGTGGAGAGCGTAACGCATTTCTGCGTCCTAGAAAACCAAGATACGAGCGTTCCTCCGCAGCAAACAGCTACACCAGATACCGAACGCCTGTCCTCGGCCTTGTGGGCGTAGTCTGCGTCTACGTACGTCTCTAGGTCGTATTCCAACTGTACATCCCCCAACTTACTCTCTTTCCTGAAAGTCAAGCCCAAGTGGGCTGTAGCGCTCAAGTACTCGAGAACCTTCCTAGCAGCCTTCACGTGTACTTCCTTAGGATCGTGCGAGAACCGCGCAATCGCTCGCACTGCGTTTGAGATGTCAGGTCTCGTCTGGTTCGCAATCCACATCAAACTCCCCACAATTTCACGGAAATTCGCGTCCACCACAGGTTCCTCATCACTCACGTACCTGAGGTCCAACGACGGTGAAGCGGGGATGGGGCTGGTCTTAGTGATACCGAAACGGTCGACAACGTTTCGGATGAACTGAGTCTGTGAAATCTCCAAGGTTCCCTTCTCACGATCCCTCCTGTACTCGCTACCCATGTACCACGTAACCTCGCCTAGATGTTTTGTAGGGAATCTCTTATTGAGATCAGCTACTACCGAATCCGTCACCCCCTTGGTCGCTGCGATCTTGATGTCGTCCACGTGGACCACCAGCATCGCCACAACCGCGTCATTCAACATTAGTCGAAACACGCACGGGTCTACCAAGCACTGCTCAAACCCACACTCTACTAGGGTTGACGACAGTAGCTTGTACCATGAGCGGCCACTCTGCTTTAGCCCGTAAAGGGCTTTGTTGAGTAGGACTACCTTACCGGACATCTCGCCACAACCGCGAGGAAGTCTCAAGAAAATCTCGGTATCCAACTCTGCCTGAATAAAGGCCTGGTCAACGTCCAAGTGTCTCAAGTCCCAATCAAGCTTGCACGCCATTGCTGCAATGAGTCTGTTAGACGTGGTCGAGGCAGTGGGGGCAAAAGTCTCGAAGTAGTCAACTCCCTCTACCTGACTATAGCCCCTAGCTACCAACCGTGCCTTAGCTCTATCAATCATGCCGTGCGCGTCGCTCTTCCACTTCAAGAGCCACTTTGACTCTACGATATTGTTACTGGCGGGAATTTCAGAAACCTCCACAAACGTTCCAGCAGCTTCGAGTCCATCAAACTCCGATCTCATCGCGTCCATCCAAACGTCCGAATGCTTCGACTTACGAGCTGCGGTGTATGACGTTGGTTCCGGTTCAGCCTCTTTGACAAGGCAATCCGGCAACTTCGTCTTCTCACACTCCGCTTCATTCGCCGCCAGTAGCGCCTGGAACACACGGCCTCCTTCACAGGGCCCGATCGCACTAATCAGTCCTGCTGCCGCTTCCCGATTGAGCGCCCTGGTCTGCGCTCTCGTACGTCCCTCCCGAATCTCTTCACCATCGCCCGGTCCTGACATGTGCGCTCCAAGTTGGCGTGCAGCAGTCCGGACCGCCGTGGGGGTTGGAGCTTCATCGTCAGAGGCCGACGCGTCGCTTCCATCCTGAGACGAAGAGTCGCTGTCAGATAATTCGCTGCTGACCGCTGATGTATCGTTCGGCTCCACATCTTCGGCGCGAAACTCGTCGCCAGCTTGCGGTATCGGAGACACCGCTGGCGTCATCGGGGACACCGCACGGAGTTGGTGAGGAATTCCCCTCCCCAAAACCGGCAGTGGAGTCGTCGGGGCGGAGACAAAGTCCTCCGTTCCTCCCAGCTCTGGCGCATCTTCTAGCCCCTGCGTCCCTCCCTGTTCCGGTACCTCCGGCAGCTGGGATAGTACCGCTCCCACATCAAGCGTTGCCTCCCAGGTCACATCTCGAGTCTCCACCACCCTGTTCCCCCGCGTGAGCATCCGCAAAGAGTCACTTGGGTGGTCGATGCCCGGCCCGAGGTAAAAGCAGCTCTCGGCCCGGGGTGACGACTTGGACGGGCGGTTCCAGCGGCAGTACGCTGGGCGAAGGAACGGGTGTGGCGAGGCAGGTGCGGCAGCTCCATACCACATCTCATGCGGAGACTTGTTGCCGGGGTTGGCAGTGGTTGCGGTGTGGTTCAAGGCGTCACAAGACCAGTGCACCGCTTCCGCCCACAGGGATTCAGTCGGCGGTAGTTGAACGAGCGGGAAAATGATAGGGGCTTGGATGCACGCAGCAAGCGCTGCGTTCTGAATGATGCCTAGCGCTCTCTCGACAACACCGTTCTGCTTTGGGCTGTCCGCGTTGGTGAATTCCTGCTTGATGCAAAACTGTTTGCACACCTCTCCAAACTCCCCACCAAAGAATTCCCCACCGTTGTCAGACCTTACAATCTCAACCTTCGAGGGGACACCGTCGGCGCGCACATCAGCCAAAAACTTCCTAAACGCGTCTGCTGCATCCGATTTGTGCTTCAGAAAATATACCCAGGCGTAGCGAGAGAAGTCATCCTTCACTAGCATGACATACCTCTTACCCAACAGAGAAGGGGTTCTCTTAGGGCCACTTAGATCAACAAAGACCCGTCCCAACTTCTCTGGCGCGCGCGACTTAGTACTGCTGGGGATTGGTTTGCGGTAACCTTTCGCCATAGAACAGCCAGTACAGGGTCTTAGAGTCCCTAACAGTTCTACACCAAGTGCCTTTGCGGTCTCTCTCAGCAGTAGTTCGTTAGAGTGGCCATGCACGCAGTGGAAGATGTTGATATCTACAGCAGTCTCAGCAGAAGCAGCGCTACCGGGGGCAAGCACGGGAAACGCCAGGGGAAAATCGCAACCAGTCTCCCCTCGGTTCTCAGCGGGGTCGGGTGTCAATAGGGGAAACGGCACATAGCCGTTGTCTGGCTCTATCCTGCAAGCGAAGTTGGAGTAACTAGATCCATCACCCTCGAACCTCAACCGTCCATCGAAATAAGAAATGCAAAAGCCCTCATCCTCGGTCATGAATCCTACTCCCTGCTTATGCGCGGCCATTAGCGAAAACAAGTTGAACGCCAAGTCCGGCATGTATGCCACATCTAACAGTTTAACAGTTAGATCTCCGGGGAAGACTACAGTCAGCGTGCCATACCCCACGACGTCGATCAGGTGGTTGTCACCGATCCTAACCTTGTCGTCGCACAGTCGTACGTCACTCAACAGGTCAGCCGAATGAGTCATGTGAAATGAAGCACCACTGTCTGCTATCCATTTCTCAGCTAAGCTCTCTGTTATGCTCTCACTACGTTCCTCAGTACACGAGTCATCACTACGGCTAAACATAGCATTCGCAAGACAGCACACAGTCTCACCACTGTTGTTCTGTTCCTGTGCACCTTCGCCAGACGTCCTCTCCGAAGCCGGGGTGACACGAGCCTTGCACTGGTACCACATGTGTCCGGGTTCCAAGCAACGGATACACTTACCCTTCACCTTATCATACTCTGATTGGGGGATGGTCTGCTTGGGGGTGGGGGGGCTGCCTCTACCTTCGCTACCCTGGCTAGCATCAGCATTCGCTGATTCCTTGTTTCGCGACCTAACATTGTTACGGTTGGATCCGCGACCACCTCCACGGTTACCTCCACGCCCACCTCCGCGGCCACCTCGGGCAGCACCATTCGAAAACAGTGCCTGACCCACGTTCTTTCCTTTTGACACGGGAAGTCTCAGGTGCCTCTGCCTGACAATGCTCTCTATTTCAGCTCGGGTGATTTCATCGCGGTACAAGAGCGTGCGTTGTTCTATCTCGTAGTCAGCTGTAAGAACTCGTACCAGTTTGCGGTTCACCTCTCCTTCTGATTTCGGCACACCAAGCGAAGCAAGAGTACCAACAATCTTGTCTACGCGACTGAAGAATTTCATGGGCTCCTCACCCTTCTCCATTTTCACTGCATCAAACGCGTCCGACCATTTGACCTGTGTGGCAACTGATTTCGGAAGAAACCAATCCCGAAGCATTCTCCAAGCACCGCTTGGCGATTGTCTGGCAAACACTCTGTCTAATAGGTCAGTATCAGTCATGCTCTCAGTCAGACATATCCATGCAACCCGCGCATTCTTGATGTGTGGACGGCTCAAACCTTGCGAAATAAAGTATTGCGTGTCTTTGGTTGTGTCACCTACAGCTACCTCTATGTCTGTAAGCATAGAACCCAAACACCCACTCATCGATACGAACGCTTCGAACCGCTTACTCCATACGGGGAATTCCTCAGGTTTACCGCTGAATTTGGGGACTGCCTGCTTTATACTACTGAATTCACGAGGGCCTACATTTACACCTGAACTCTCAACGGATTCGTCATACCTAATCTCGTCTACGTGTACACCACCACCAGGGGCTTGCAAGTTCCCACCGGTTACGACTCCATCTTGGCGTTCCCTGCCAGGGTTGGACTGGGCCTCTCCACGGCCCCGGTCGCTGGCCATCCGCTCTTCCAGTCGATCTTGTCGGGATACCAATGATCTCAGCAAGACCATCATTTCTTCTTGTGAGCCGGCCTCCTCTTGGTCATGCTCACTTCCAGGCATTGTTCCGATTCAAACGTAAAGCACGTTAACGTGTTGGATTAAATCGGTTATGCGAAGAATAATGTGCTCCCAGCAGCCCAGTCTCAGGGCGCGAGCTTCACTGCAACACACAGTGTGAAGAAGATGGTATATATAGATGTCTTTATTAGCTGGTCCCGGATGCTGATAAGAGGGAAAGAGATGGAGTGAGGCGAGTGGGCGAAGCCATCTCGCTCCACACCAGGCAATATTCTCAACGCCCCAAATTCCCAAATACTACAGGTGCTACATTCTCATATTTCCACGTGTTCCTAGATTGGTCCCAGGAACAGTCTACAAGGACCTTCGGGACTATTCCACGTGTCCTTCCCATGCTATAATATTCCGCAATGCATCGTCGGGTAATCCGACAATACCCCGTCGGACGATCCTTCGTGACCATCGTTGTTCCTACTTTGTTCGTTGAGACAAGCTATATCGAACAGCTTGCACTTCTTGCACACCCAGTTGCCGCTGCTGGTCTTCGCGGCGATTTTTCCGATAGGCAAAAGTGCTCTGCTCGCAGCATGCGAAAGGCGTGCAGGAACCAACAGGGACGCGGAGAAACCTAGTTGGTTCGCATTTCGTGCCCGTTTATTTTGGCGATTTTGATCTTGCGGCTGCGGCTTCTGGTATTGCTGCTGCTGCCAAGGCTAGGCTTCTGTTGCTGTTGATGTTGTCAGTTATTGGAGAGGAGGCAGAACGACACACACACTGCTCGATGGTGAGCACTGTTACATATGACAAACCAGAGTTTTGACTTTCCAGTGCTTGCCGATGCTGCTGCTGCGAGATACACGATACCCTCCAATATCACACTACAGCCCTCATGCATCTCCACTCACTGTCTGTGCTGTGCCGAACACTCATGCTCAATGACCTGGCCCTCGTCCAATCCTGAACCGTCTCCGAAGTTGGCCCCGCAGCAGCAGATGAAGTCCTCGCCATCGGCTGGCTTTCCGCAGACGCGTTGTAGCCAAGCTGTCTTGTCGAAGGAGGGTTGTAGCAGGGGTCCCTTCACCGTGGAGGCTGTGCTCATTGTGACTACTCTTTCTTGCTCTCTCCCTTCTTCTCCGTTGCTCTGCGCTGTGCGTAGCTGTTACGCAGGCTGCTGCTGCGCGACCAGGGGGCTGCGTGTCTGTTATATAGTCTAATACCTGTCGCTGCAAGGTCGCTGCCCCTTTATTATATAGCATTAAGAATGGGGGTTCTTTGCATAGGAAATTATGTGGCGTAATGGGGGGGGGGATGGGATATTCGTACCCCCGTCCCCCCTCTGGAAGTGCAAAAAACAATTTCGGTACGTAGATGTCGAAAAAACTTTTTTTGTGCGCCCTCGAGGTATAACGGGTGTGAGTATAGAGGGCTCTTGGTGAGCGATCTGAAAACAGGGCAACTGAGCATGTGCGGGGGATTCTTGGTGAAAAGAGCAGTTCAACTTATGCCGACCTAATCGCTCGATTGCACGATCCATCCGCTGCTTGTGTGGAGTCAATCTTGCGGCAGGAATGGCTGCTTCATTCAGGAGGATAGGCTAGAGTGCCCGAGCTGCGGCGATGCCATGCCCTCTCCCTCCTCCACGTGTATTGATTGCCTCAAATTCTCTCTTAAGCCTGTGGATATATGACCCCGGGTCTGAGTTACACTACTGGGTGGGCGAGAGTCGTGCGAGAATCACAATAAATGGGATTGGAAAAGCGAAGAAGTGAAGTGAATTACCGCTGCTGTATAATTACGATACCGAAGCAAGTTGCACCGATCGACTCGATCTGGGCCGACTGCTGTATATTATGCAATTGGTCCATGTACAACTTCTTTAGTCACAGGCCAGTATGAGATGATAGTCTTTGAACTTGCTGAACTTCTTAGTGAGTGGTGGTTTCCTCTATCCACGAACCCCGGCCGAGCCGATCTATCGAAGGTCGGGTTACACTGTGCGGGGTGGTATCGAGGCAAGAGGTCACACGAAATGTCCGCGCAGCGCGGGGTTGGGGTATCCGAATATAAATTCAGCAGTAGTAGCGCGAGTTGCCCCTTTTTTTCTACTTGAAAACACTTTCAAGGATTTATTAACCGGGGTTTGGTTCTGAGATACTGGCGTTGTATGATAACTTCAACTGGCTAAGTCTTCCACACCGTGCGGTGTGGTGTCGACCCGGTTGAAGTCGGTTTTGGTCCCCGGTTCATTGGAGTTGATGGGGTATGAAAGGATTTCTGGAACAGCGATGGGGCCCCATCCTCATCGGGTGCGTCGAAACGCCCCCCGCCCGTTTGCTGGTCTATCACCTTCCCGGGTGTCCCTGGCTCTACGAGCTGCACAGCCACTCAACGATAAGCCAATGTGAATAATAGAAGATTGTCGCACCATCGTGCGGGGCTGTGTCGACCCGCGGGAGTAATTGGTTATCGTTCCCGGTTTGTCAGGATTTCTGAAACGGGCACAGGACTCTATATCCTCCCCAATGGTGGCGTTGCCCTTATGTCCGAGCCCCAGCCAATCAGCGATAAGCGAATATGGTTGGAGTTCCACGTCGTGCGGAGTGGTGTCAAAACACGCGGGAGGTCATCGTTATTGCTCCCGCGTTTTTGGAGCTGTAGAGATTCGGGGGATTCATGAATCGGTGATGGGACCCTATCTTCTCCGTGTGCGACGGAAATGCCCCCCTTTGATTGGCCTCTATCCACCAGGCTAGGACGGCGCTGTGGAGCTTGGACCAATCATCAGCGTTTAGCTAACGGATTGGGGTTTTCTCACCGTGCAGGGGGGTGTCGACCCGAGAAAGATCGGTTTGCTCCTCCGGTTGATGGAAGTTTTAGAGACGTGAAACGACCTCTGGACTGGGGATGGGACCCTATATCCTCCCGAGGTGGAGCAGCTGGCTCAACATGCGAACATGGCCAATCAGAAAGTCGGCCGTTGGGGTTGGGATTTCCACACCGTGTGGGGAAGTATCATGTGTAGATGGATTCCGATCCCCGGCATGTGACCCGATCGTGCCCGGGTGACGCCTACTTTGTATGAATCCTGTCCAATGAGCGATCAGACAAAACTGACATGCTATATTTTCGTCAAAATTGTAAGCGCTGTAGTAGCGTACTGTATCTACAAGAAGTAAGCGATCTAGACTACACAGCTAGCAACAAGCAGCAGCATTGCAATAGCATTCGAGGAGTTGAATGACGAAGGCAGTCATACTACCGTGTTTCGCGCCTGGAACAACGTCAGCACGTTTTTCCACGATCAGACAACACACAGTCGGTCGATCTGGGAGGCTCGGGTCAAGATGATAGCATTAGACTATATCATACATTTATTGTATATTTCAGAAGCTGGCTCAGTGCATGTATCTCAGTGGCTACGAAGAGAACACGCAGCAGGCATGGTCAGACACCTTACTGGCCCCGGATGCTTGCTTGAGATACAGTATCGTCACAAGCGCACTAGACACGTTTCGTCGCCAGACTGTAGGGTCAGTCGGCGTGTGGTCGAGTTGGATTTATCTGTTCGATCGAAATCTGATGAATGTCATGAATGAAGCTCGGAATCGGATTAAAAAAAAACGGTACCAGGTGGCTATTAACAGTAGTACATTGTTATGATTGTTAGGCTCTATCGAACTCTTGGCACTTCCTTACATACTGTACGTGCAGACTATGATTGTGTGTGGTGACGTTTTTTACTTTACCAAGTATTGAATCAAACAATTCGAAGTTTTGCCCTGCCCTACCCGAAGCGCGTATGCCGGCACCCATGCCTTTGTAATAGTACATCATAATAGGTCTTTCCGAGAGCATCCAGGCATTATTTCAGGCGAAATGTGTGTGGGTCTAAAACTACATGTAACAGGGTCGAGGGCAGCAATTTTCAGTTGCTTGGGTTGGCATTGTCACCAGACGGACTGCAGCGAGGCACTCCTTAGAGACTAGAAAAAAATATCCATATACAAATATCCAGGGGGACCTGAGGCCCGAGGGGTGAGCGCGAATCGCGATCTTTTCCGTGTTTTTCTCGACTCTCGTCTCTCGTCTCTCGTCCCTCGTCTCTCGTCCCTCGTCTCTCGTCTCTCGTCTCTCGTCTCTCGTCCCTCATCTCTCGTCTCTCGTCTCTCGTCTCTCGTCTCTCGTCTCTTATATCTCGTCTCTCGTCTCTCGTCTCTCGTCTCTTATCTCTCGTCTCTCATCTCTCGTCTCTCGTCTCTCGCCTCTCGTCTCTCGTCTTGTCTCGCGTCTCGCGTCGCTTGTCTCGTCTCGCGTTTCGCGTCTCGTACGCGTCGCGCTTATCTATTTCATTTTAGTCCATCTTTTTCTGCAGGTGTAATCTAGACTATAGAATGGTTGTTATGGAAAATGGTCCTGTTGGCCCTGACGGCATCCAGGTGATCACGGACTCAACTACGTAGGCTATATGTTGCAAAGTTGAGTTTCAACTATTCTATCGGTCGTTATCACATCTGACGTTTTTCAATTTTAATAAAAAGCATGTAAACAAAGAAAACGATATGATGGCAGATTACAGTCTTCCATTAGACTATTAATAGTCTTTCATGGAGTGATTTCATATGTTTTTTTCTTTCCGCCTTTCGCCCCTTGGATTCAAAATCACGAGATAAAAGCTGAACGCCTACTCTCTACTGGCACATCACTGCTCTAGCTCCGTGGGCAACGGCAGGAACAACCACCACGGACCAATATGCGTTCAAATGACCCTTTGGAGACCCCCACCCGGGCCCGGGGGATGCAGCCTATTGCGGGCGGCACCCCTACTTCGGCGTCGGGCGAAAATTCTACGCCGGCGAGGGGAAGGACACCACAAGCAGCGATGACATTTTCCGATGCCATCGACTTGATCGGGATGGGTCCATTTCAAAATCGGCTTGTGATCATGTGTGGCATGGTGAGTTATCCCCGTACTATTATATCTGGTACGTGCTAACACTCCGTGTACTGCACCGCCAGGCTTCTAGAAGCGTCCGTGGGCTACTGTTGGACCTGCGTAGCGCAGCATGGGCCCGTTGCGCGTCGTTATGGCATGGTGGCTGGTGGCTGGTGTAGCTTCATTGGTAGTCGTAGTTCGTCGATCTGTGTTTCATTTGACCAGGTGTAACAGCAACAGTGTTGATAATACGTTAGTTGTTCCGTGTTCCATGTTCTTTCACGTACCGATATATATCCCCCCCCGCCCCCGCCCCAACCCCCCCCCCCCCCCCCCCCCCCCCCCCCGCCCCCAATAATATACTGGTGCCAAAACCGTCAGATTTATCCCCTCGAAAGGATTTATAGCTTACGTGCACAAATTGCCCCTTCCCCCCCCCCCCCCCCCCCCCGCCCCCCTCCAAACCCGCTCGCTTTTGATCAAAACCAGGCCCCCCCTTTCCCTTCACAGCTGTCAGATTTTGTCCCCCTCAGAAACGGGTTTTATAGTTTCCGCGCACAAACTGACTAAAATCATCCTGTTGACCCTGATAGCTACACTGTAGCTGTAAGGGGAGTCGCCGACCTATATCCTTAATGAGGACACACAACCCGTAATGCGCGCGATCGGAGTATCACACACAGCTTGCAAAGATGAGTTTCGACGAAATCTTCGATCTCACAGCTGGAGTGTATTAAAATTTTTATAATATTCCCCCTCACCGGTTATTCGACTTTCAGTATTCACTTGATAAAAGGATACATTTCCCTTCACAGCTGTCAGATTTTGTCCCCCTCAGAAACGTGTTTTATAGTTTCCGCGCACAGACTGACTAAAATCATCCTGTTGACCCTGATAGCTACACTGTAGTTGTAAGGGGAGTCGCCGACCTATATCCTTAATGAGGACACTCAACTCGTGATGCGCGCGATCGGAGTATCACACACAGCTTGCCAAGATGAGTTTCGACGAAATCTTCGATCTCACAGCTGGAGTGTATTTTAATTTGTTATAATATTATCCTCTATCTTTGTATTGGTCAGTTTCGTGAGATCGAGCCCACCGAGTGATTTAAACTCGTTGGGATTTTTTCTTGTGCACAAAATGACTTGCGGAAAGCGCGAGAGCGTGAGTTAGCAAAACTCGGTGAAAAATCGACGAGCAGTGGGATTGCTGAAGCCTATGCGCGATAAAAAATTGAAGGCAAGAACCGGGGGGTAGAAGGGACGACACTTTTGACCACGGCCTGTGCAGAAGCTGGAAAGTATAGGTGTGAAATCCTTATTTTTTTTTTTATTTTTTTTTTATCTTCCGGCGGATGGGGAAAAATAAAGCTTTAGCTCACCACACTTCCGCGTATTTTCATACGCGTCGTGTGTCGATTTAACTCAGTTGCTTTCGCAGCCCAACGCTAGCTGGCGCACCCTTCGAGTCCCATTGTAGGTATAGCGTAAGCTGTCCCTATCATTGGTCCTCGTTACAACCCCGGCAGCGCAAGCTGCCGTTGTATACGGGTGCGTGTGTATGTCGACCCGGCCTGTCCCCTGAGGGTCAGGTTCGGTGGAGATAGCCACCCGGAATGTCATCTTTCCGGGTAGTGTGGGACTTGCGCAAGCTCACCCACTAACAAAACCCCTGGCCATGGGAGATAGCCTTCGGCCGGACTTGGTCCAGTTACGGTCCACCCTACCCATTCGGGCGTTGGTCCATTATTATATATAGACTATATAATAATACGCTAACGTCGTGGTCGTGACGTTTTTGGGGATTTTTGAAAATATCTTGGTTATAACACCCCCCCCCAAAAAAGCTGCGACTCCCGAGCTCCACTCGGCCTCCGGCGGCCTCGCGGTGCCGCCACGTCCTATCCGCACAGCAGCACTACGACGTGCCGGCGGAAGAACGGCTGCGGCGCCCCACCTCGGCGAGGGGGGAGCGTGGAAATTGCCCTCCCGGGGACGGCTCGCTTGCCCCCCCTCCCACTTTTTCTTCGTCGCCGTCGCTGCCCGCATTTTTTTTTTTTTCGATCTCCACCTATATTAAACTTTCGAATTAATTGCTTTTTGACCACTTGAGCCATGTGGACTTGGACTGAGCCATGGATACGAGACGACATGCGGGCCTGCGTCAACAGCAAGCACAACAACACTAGGACCAATCACAGCAGCGTCAAGCCGTCGCCGCTCGCCGTGCGCAGAATCTGCAACGCGAGCGCTTTTCGCTTGCCCCCCGGCGTGGCGGGGAATAGTAAACAATTGCAAATCCTGCCCAGCCCGAGAGCATTGTAACCAACCAATCGGCTGCTGCTCTCCTGTCAGGTGTATTGCTCTACGTACTGCTGCATTGCTGTACTGCTGTACTGGGTAGGTCCATGGGTGGATGGGGGGTGGTGGGTGGGTGGTTGATGGCGGCTCGCTCGCTCCCTGAGATGGCCGAGTATCGTCCAAAATGAAACTCCCCTCGTTTGTTTCCTGTTTCTTACACGGTCCTCAAGAAGCACAACCAACTAACTGCTGCCCCCGCGTACCAGGTGTACTACTGTACGTACTGCTGCAATGGTGTACTGCTGTATGTAGGAAAGGTTTGGTCGGTGGGTGGGTGGAGGGTGCACTGCGTCGTCCGTGGTGCGTGGGTGGTCCGTTCCGTGCGTGGGAGTCTTTTTTCGTCCTGTGGGAGATGAACTTTTTTTTTGTTTCTGACATACCGGTCTCCCACTGGTGCTTGGGCGTACCACCGTCCCCACTGCTGCACTCCTCTGTCCTTTACTACCGTACGTACTGCTGCTGCACTGCCGTACTGCTGCACTGTTATTATTTTGTTTTTTTTGTGCTTGCATACAGAGGATGATACTTTTTATATGGAGCCTGTCCTGTGACCACGGACTTGATTATGCGAGCTAATGTGAGAACAACAACAACAACCTTTACTACCGTACGTACTGCTGCACCGCCGTACTGCGCTGTTATTATGTTGTTATTTTAGTACTTAGTCTACATACAGAGGATGATACAGCTTCAATTGGTTTTGTCCGCCATACCGGCCGGCAACAGGCATACTTCGGGAATACCACGAGTTTCGTGAGTTCGAGCCCCTCCGAGTGCATACTCGTATCAATTCGTTAGGACCTTTACTTGTACACAAATTGACTTGCGGAAAGCACGAGAGAGAGCGTGAGTTAGCAAAACTCGATGAAATATCGACGAGCAGTGGGATTGCTAAACCCCACGCGCGAAAAAAATTGAAGGCAGAAACCGGGGGGGAGGAAGGGACGACACCTTTGACAACGGCCTGTCCAGAAGAAGCTGGGAAGTTCAAGGGTGAAATAAATTAACAAATATGTGGATACCATGTCCCCGAACCAACACGCCTAGGGAAAATGTCGAAACCCCTTCAACCTTCCAGACATCGTTTCTGGAAGGATCGCTTGGGGAACACGGGAGATTGTCATGTCTAGAACACGCCACGGAGCCTTCCCCTCCACGTTCCGCTGACGGATCCTCCGCGGCGGATACACCGCCTAGCGGATTCTCCGCAGCGGGACTTTGGAAGGTCCCGCTGGATTGTTCCTTTTATCCGAGAGCTGAGGGAGCACCGACAACTGCTCGCCCACCGCTCTCACAACAACACAACAACTACTACTCCTTCTCCTTGCACTTCTGGGAGTGAGTCCATCTCAACCTGTCCTGTCTCTCCCTCTGTCAACGGCCTGCTGTATCAGCCCGTGTTGTCTCACACTCCGCCGTCGTAGTTCAACAGTGAGAACACTCTGCTCACGCAGAGAGAAGTGGGATGACGACCCACCGACGGTTTTGACTACGAATCTTACTGGCGTCTGACGGCAGTTGAAAAATCAACTTGTTCGTGTTGATTCCAAGTCTTTGGAGATGTCAACTGGAGAATACGCTGACCCCGCAGCGGGAGAAAAAAACCCGCTACGATCAGAGGGCGTCCTGGAGCACAAAGGGGGTGCATCGGAAACCCCTGCACCGACTTCTTCCGAACCCATCGTCGCCATCCGCGAGCGCCTAGCTCGCATCGTCAACCACCAACTCGAGCGCATGGAGAACGGCGAGATCGACCAGCTCTCCGACCAGCACAACTCCATGCTTCAACAACTGGCAAGTATGAGTGTCTCAGGTAGTTCGTCTGCCGCTTCGTCCGAGACTGACCCCTCGAACCCTCTCCCTGTCCAACCAGTTCCCACGTACGCAGGAGTGCTGTCCGCACCGAAAGCTGTCACTTTCACGCCCAATGACGTACGTAGCTTACCGCGCTTAACTGGTAGCGCCGATGTTGATGTCGCAGAGGTCTTGTCTCAGTTTCGCCTCGTTGTTGGTTTCCGAGCGAAAGCCGTAGCTCCGCACGACGAGAAATTCGCGGATAATCTTGCCTTTGAGCATCTGTCACTTATCTGCGATGGTCACTGCGTGGCACGGCTCGATGCTGGCATGCAAACGCCATCATTTTTTCTTTGTTCTTTTCGTCTCGCAGAGTGCAGATTTCTGGCTTTGTAGAAGACTATCCAGTACCCGAAATCACTGTAGATACTGCTACTGATGTGTCTGTAGTGTCTCATGCATGGTTAAAGTCACACCCAACCCTGCATTCTGTTATTATCCAACCTGTCCCGCCAACCGCCGTTGCCTTGCAAGCAGCGAATGGTTCGCCGTTGAATGTCTTAGGGTTTGTTGTTTTTTCACTCACCCTTAGTACGATTACGCACGTTGTCGAAGCATTAGTTGTACCGTCTCTTGGTCCCGATTCATTACTCCTTGATAACAGTGTCATGTCTATTTTTGGAGCTATTCTTGATTGGGAAAACCAAGTAATGTCTTTTCCTTCTACTGGTGATTATATACCAGCAGTTCATCGTACTAGCTACCCCGCCTCCCGCCCCGCTGATCCCTCCACTGTCTCTAGCGACTCTAACCTGTCCGTCGCTGCTGTCCACCATGATGCAGAAGGAGTCGATGTCAGGTTGCGTGAACGTGTTGATCTTAAACCGAGACACGAGGCCCTTGTCGTAGCTTTTACTGATTGTCTTCCCGCGCACGATTCTACTGTTGTCGTAGAACCCCTAATCATGTCTGAGCTTGAGTTTTTGGAGTCCAGTAGCTCGTCAGTGTTCGAGAAAATTATTGTCGCTCGCACTCTTGCTACTTGGCATGCTGCTGATGGTTCAGTAGCCGTGCAAATTGCAAACCCGTCTTCTGATGGGGTTGCGCTACCTATTGATTTATGTCTTGGTCAGTTATTCACTGTGTCCGTAGTGACGCCTGATCAATTGCACGTTAATGCCGTTGCGAAAACTCCTACATCAGTTGATGAAATCGCTCAAGCCAAATCTGAGATCGAAGGTCCCCTGTCCAAAGCTTTTACTAACACTAAGCTCACGTCTGACCAGAAAGTCTCTGTCCTAGATTTGTGCGCTCGATACCGTCCTGTCTTTGCCTTGTCAATGTCAGAGCTAGGTCGTTGCACCAATGCAGAAGCAACATTTCCTTTGCCTCCTGACACCCGACCTATCGATCGTCCCCCGTACCGCGCCAACCCTCGAGCTAAAGCTGTCATTGATAAGTGTGTTCACGATATGCTTGAATGGGGCATCATCGAAGAACGTCCCAGCCCGTGGGGTAGCCCGTGTACGCTTGTCGCAAAGAAGAACGGTAGCCCTCGTTTCTGTGTTGATTATCGTCATACCCTCAACCGTAACATTGTCCGCAAGAGCTGGCCCCTCCCGAACTTAGATTCCTGTCTGGATGCAGTCGGAGGCGTCAAATTCATCTCTACAGCCGATGTCCTCAGTGCGTTCTGGCAGCTACCCGTCGCAGAAGAGCACATCGACCGGACAGCATTCGTCACTCCGACCGGCAAGTTTTGTTTTAAACGTATGCCTTTTGGAGTTTGTAATGCCCCATGGTTGTTTCAACACATGATGTCAGTCACTTTCGGCCACCTTGGTCCTGAGTCGGGTATTCTTACGTACATGGACGATATTATTTGTCTTAATTCTACGTTTGAAGCTCACCTGAAATCCCTCGAGCAAATGTTCTCAGCGTTACAGGCAGCTGGCTTAACTTTGAAACCGACCAACCTTCAATTCGGTCAGAAAGAAATCGAGTATCTTGGCCATGTCATTTCGGAAAAAGGTATTTCAATCAGTGCCGACCGTGTCAAAGCCATTTTAGCACTGCCTGAGCCTGAGTGTATCAAAGATAATCGCGGATTCTTAGATACACTCAACTATGTCCGCCGTTTTATAGACGGTTATGCTGAAATAACAGCACCGCTAGTTGAACTCACTCGTAAGGATTATGTCAAAAAAACCGCTTTCAAGAAGGCTTTTGGGACCGCGCAACGTGAAGCATTCGCTCGCGCAAAGCGTGCCCTTAGTTCCGCACCGGTCCTTAAATACCTAGATTTTACTCGGGAATTTATTGTCCATACCGATGCCTCAGAAGCAGGAGTAGGAGCATTTCTCGCTCAACGCTCACGCGAAAGCAGCTCCGATTCCGATCTTGATATCATCGCGTATTATAGTCACCGCTTTTCGAAAAGCCAGCGTCATTATAGTGCCACCATGAAAGAGTGTTGTGCTGTGGTCTGGGCTGTCACCCACTGGCGTCCGTACCTATGGGGCAAGCATTTCACATGCTGTACCGACCACCAAGCACTAACGTACCTGTATAAAATGCAGGACACCTCTAACATGCTCACCCGATGGGCGATCGCACTTCAGAATTACGATTTCACTGTCAAACATGTCCCAGGCAAATTAAATGTCGTGCCTGATATGTTGTCTCGTGCTTTTAGCGAAGTCAATGGGGAACCCATCCCATCCGAGCCCAGATTAGCCGCCATTTGTCGCAATGTACCGATCGAGGGACCGTACTATCCACCTAGGCCCCGCGAGTACGAACTCTCCGCTTCTAATTTGCACGACGTAGCACCTGTAGAAAGCGACCGTGAATTATTCATGAGCGCTGTGTCTGTCTTCCCTACTGTAGACCCCGCGAAACTCGTCGATCTACAGAAAGAGGAATTTTGTCAGCATTTTGAGTACCTCCGAGCACCAACATCGGCCCCACTCCCTAGTGGAGAATCTAAATACACGATGAGCTACTTCTTTTTAAATGAAGGATTGCTATTTCGGTCGTACCTTCCTGGTCACTTACGGAAGCGTAGCACTTTCCGCGATCAATTGGTAGTGCCTACATCTCTCCGAAAAATTGTCATTAATTCGTGTCATGATCTACCAGCGTCTGGAGGTCATTTAGCTTTTAAAGCAACATTCGATACCATTCGTGATAGATTTTGGTGGCCGACCATGTCCACGGATGTCCGTACTCATATTGAAGCGTGTCTGTCTTGCCAACACCGCAAGTCATCCCACCGCCCGCCCAAGTTGCCTGTGGGACACCGCCCTGTCACGCGCGCGTTCCAATGCGTCGCTGTTGATCTTGTCGAGCATAAAAGCTTGTCACAAGGAAATCGCTTCATCCTTTCTGTCATCGACCATCTTACTCGATTTGTCATTTTGATAGCCATCAAAAATAAGGCGGCTTGCACGATCGTTCGTCATCTAATCGAACGCGTGTTCTCGGTGTTTGGCCCTCCAGAAACACTTCATTCCGACCAAGGAAAAGAATTTGATAACGAATTGGTCAAGGAATTACAATCAGTTTTTGGATATAAGAAAACGCGTACAGCCGCTTTTCGCCCTCAAGGCAACTCTGTCTTAGAGCGTGTACACAGCACTGTCCACAATATGTTGGCTATGTACAGCAACTTGTCCTGCGATAATTGGGCAGAGCTGTTGCCTTTTGTCCAGTTAGCTCACAATACAGCTTACTCTACCACGCTCCAGGAAACTCCTCATTTCCTGATGTTTGGACGTGCAGCTGTACTACCTGTCGATCTCATTCTTGGAGTACCGTCCACCTCCGCACCGCAATCACAGCTCGACTATTCTAAACAGACTGTCGAAAACTTGCAATTTGCATACGAGCTAGCCCGCCGTAATCTTAAAGAGCGAGCGGATAAGCAAGCGGTCGCAAATGAGACCCTGTCGTTTCCCAGTTTCAAACCTGGAGAACAGGTATTAATCCACCGCCCATACACTGAAGCTGATGGTCCCAATCCAAAATTGATCAGCCCATGGCGTGGACCATATACCGTACGAGCGCAAACGTCACCCGTAATTTATCGCGTCACTAAAGATGGCAACCCCGCCGAGATTACTGTTCACCTTGGCCGGATGAAAAAATACTATGTCCCTAAGTCGGCCCCTGCCCCTGACCTTGACGCGCTCGACGATTTATTTTTAGGGACCACTCTTCCCGTG
The DNA here is from genome assembly GCA_012845835.1 of Undaria pinnatifida. Classification (NCBI taxonomy): domain Eukaryota; class Phaeophyceae; order Laminariales; family Alariaceae; genus Undaria; species Undaria pinnatifida. The sequence goes on from JABAKD010000026.1 coordinate 302,541, forward strand.
CCCGATCTCGAAGGCTCATTGTCGAAAGTTATGATCGGTGCGTTCACGGTTGAGAGTATTGATGGACATAAAAGGGGAGTAGGAGCAGCATCTCTCACCAACTTCCAATATCATCTCAAGTTGGAAGGTTATCCTACCCAGATGGGTATCTGGCGTCATGTCAATGCCATTCCTCAATGCAGAGATATGATTGCTTCCTACCGTGCTGCAGTATTGTCGACGGACTCTTCAGCATTTAACCCTCCTACGCGGAAGTCTCATTCTGTCCCCGCGGATGTCCCATAGCACTTTAATGGGCTTTTTTTTTGTATCGTCTTGTCTTGTTTTAGCGCTTTATTTTGTCACATCAGACTGAGCAACTACTGATGTCAGCCCTGTGCTATTTGTTCCATCATATGTGTCAAGCTCCTGCGGGAGTTGTTTTCTTTTAAGGTGTAGTCACCTCATGGCTTGTCTGTTGTCCAGTGCGAGTACCGCGCACTCTGAAGTATTGTCCTCGCCCTTCGTGGTGAACTGTATTCTTAGCACCTTATGTCTTTTTGTTGACTTCCCTGTATTTTGGCTTCCAGCTCAGCGGCATGTTTTGATCCCGCGATTGAGACTGTCCACTGTACTAGTTTGACTAGTACCATTAGGCCTGCAATGGTAAATACCAAATCACCTCAATTGCAGGGGGGGTGACCGTCAGGTCTAGCATAGCCAAAAGGAGCATGTGTCTAGTGTGTGTGCCAACTTGTCAATGTCTTCGGCGTCCTGTCACACGAGCATTCTCGTGACTTCGTTATGTCGCCATTCGCAGTGCCCTGCGTAGTTTGTTGGTTTCGTTTGTTTTCTTTTGATTTTCAGCAGTTTGGTTTCTTGCGCATTGCCTTCTGTATGCACTGTAAGTATCGTACAACCTGAGGTTAGCACTTATTGGCGCGATGTATAGTCGTAAGAGACCCGATTCCCATCGCTTTATGGGGGGTCGATCTCATGGCTTCTGTTGTCGTTGGGCACTTGTCTCTTCAGTACTGGAAAGTACTTGGCACCGTAGCACACCAGTGGTTGGATTGATAATAAATATCCAGCGTTCGCGCACACCATTTGTCTTTGAAAAATGCCTCATTCTGTTGCGATCTGTATTTGATACAGACACAGATGAACTACGGCATACATTATGTGTCTGTCTGTCGAACGTTTGTATGTCTCCCACTGCACACTCCAATATCGTTGCACATCTGCGGCATAATGCCCGTAAGCACGATTACTGTCAGTCAACTTGTCGCCTTTTATCCATTTTTTTTTTCTAGTATTTTTTATATGGATGCGACCCTGAAATGTATACTGTTGGCGGTTGTCTCGTGTCGACTTCGGTCACCGCCCAGGCTGTTATGTGTACCACAATTGACTTCTGATTCGGTCTCGAACACCCATCAGATGCCAACTGATGTGTACCACAATTGACTTCTGATTCGGTCTCGAACACCCATCAGATGCCAAGTGTAGTGTGATCAGCCAAATGTCCTTGTCGCAGTATAACATGTTTGGTGTATAATTTATTGTCTCCGTCAGGTAAGTCGTTTTGCTTTCCAGCATATACGACTCATGTCACGCCTGTTGAGCCTTCAGCCATGTTGTCCACACGATGAGTATACACACTCGTTTCGTGTAGCGTGCGTCTAATTAGCATATTTTTGCTAATAAACCCGGGTTATTTATTTATTGTCGTTGCTCTCGCACGCCCCTGTCCAGGATCATTTTCCTATATTTTGTCGTAATCCACAGCTGGCCAGCCGCAATGTCCGCGATATGTATTTGAACATACCGCATGCGAAAGGATTATGCTCTTGTCATTCGCTATATTTTATCATGTCCGATCCTATGTCCGGATTTTTATCCACATGTCTACGGTACTACAGCAGTTTGTCAGTTTGTCATGCTGTCTTGTCCATCTTGTCCAAAGGAGTGTACAAACTGCCGAGCGTTAGCGAATCGCCACTGGAAGTTTGTATATCAACTAGACGTGTTGTTACTCTTGTCTATGGTCCCGTTACTTTTGAGTTTTGGTGGAGTTCGAGCTCTATCACCACTAAAACTGGGGGGTGATGTGGATACCATGTCCCCGAACCAACACGCCTAGGGAAAATGTCGAAACCCCTTCAACCTTCCAGACATCGTTTCTGGAAGGATCGCTTGGGGAACACGGGAGATTGTCATGTCTAGAACACGCCACGGAGCCTTCCCCTCCACGTTCCGCTGACGGATCCTCCGCGGCGGATACACCGCCTAGCGGATTCTCCGCAGCGGGACTTTGGAAGGTCCCGCTGGATTGTTCCTTTTATCCGAGAGCTGAGGGAGCACCGACAACTGCTCGCCCACCGCTCTCACAACAACACAACAACTACTACTCCTTCTCCTTGCACTTCTGGGAGTGAGTCCATCTCAACCTGTCCTGTCTCTCCCTCTGTCAACGGCCTGCTGTATCAGCCCGTGTTGTCTCACACTCCGCCGTCGTAGTTCAACAGTGAGAACACTCTGCTCACGCAGAGAGAAGTGGGATCACGACCCACCGACGGTTTTGACTACGAATCTTAAATAAATCAAATATTTTTATAAATATGTACTCCGAGTACATTACTCGTATAGTCTACTCTATATAGACTATGTGTTTGTTTTATAACAAAACAATATGACCCCTCCCATTATGAAATAACTCACCCACATTGCATATTGTTACACGTACCAACAACGCAGCTTGCAAAGATGAGTATTGACCCGAAATTCGTCGAACTCACGGCTGACGTCCTGGAAATTTTTTTATATAACAGATAGACTAGTCTATAACCTTAGGAAACGTCTTGTATCCATATAATTCGTAGCACACGATGACGGCCAGTTGCCGCGGTGTTGTATCTGTGGCTTGAGCACGAAGGCACGGGCTTCTTCTGCTGTCTGAGATGGAGTGGAATACCAACCCTGAGCCTCCTTAGGCCAGGAGAGCCAAGTGCCACGACAAAGAAGAAGCGAAGCCACCGGAAAACCAGAAGAGAATAGTTGAAGACTGATTGCGAGATCTGCATTATTTCGATCGGAAAACAAACATCGACAACACGCAATACGTGGTTCCCCGATAAAATGAAAAATATCGTATGTTTCAGTCAAAACGAATCGAATTAAAAAAAATAATTATAATTTCGATTCGAAAGTTTCTTACGTTAATACGTTAATACGCGCCCTTAAAAACGAAAGAAACATCAGCACGTGATCTTGTTGCAAAAAATGAAAATAGACTCCAGCTGTGAGATCGAATATCTTGTCGAAACTCATCTTTGCAAGCTGTGTGTGATACTCCGATTGCGCGTATTACGGGTTGTTGTGTGTCCTCGTTAAGGATATAGGTCGGCGACTCCCCTTGCAACTACAGCAGTGTAGCTATCAGGGTCAACAGGGTGATGTTAGTCAGCCTGTGCGCGGAAACTATACCACCCGTTTTTGAGGGGGACAAAATCTGACAGCTGTGGAAAGAAATGCATCCGTTTATCAAGTGAATCATGTAAGTCGAATAACCGGTGAAGGGAGGGCGGAGTTTTGAAGGACGTTGGGGCCTGGTTTTGATCAAAAGGGAGCGGGGTTGGAGGGGGGGGGGGAAGGGGAGGGGGGCGGACGGGCGGGAAATTTGTGCGTGGAAGCTATAAATCCTCCAAGTAAGGGGATAAATCTGACGGTTTTATTGTATAACACGTACTGCTTCGGTGTTCGGTGTTCGGTTTGTGTGTGGCTGATAAAACGTGACATGATAATTCATGCGCATTACAGTTTTTGGGATTAAACCTGAATGAATACAGAGCTCCCCGGGTACTGTAACGAAGATATACCCGTACCCCGGGTATTGGGCCACAGTCTTACAAGAGTCACAAATTTTCCGGGTAAGGGTATGAGGATCTTACAGAAAATCCAGAAGTTCCGGGTACGGGCGCGGATGTCTTTCAGAACTTCCAGAAGTTCCGGGTATTGTGGCACGGGCATACAGAACTCACAGAAGTTCCGAGCGGGTACAAAACATGTTGTACCCGTACCCAGGGTATTGTATCCACGGACGTACATAATACCAGAAATTCCAGGTATGGGTATAAATGTCGTACAGAACTTCCAGAAGTTCCGGGTACGGGTATGAATGTCCTACAGAAGTTACGGAAGTTTCTTGTAGGGTAATACCTGGGGTAAATACCCCGGGTACGGTTTGTAACGTACCCTACAGAACACAACCTTGGAAGCTTCCGGCACCAGTAATGCCGGCGGAATGCCTCGGTATGTACCGTGTTTGCTGCTGCTGTGGTGTACTCTCGTATATATGCTTTGTACCGGTAGCCACAGCAAACGCGCCGCGGGTGCGCCGCTGCTCCTCTTGGTCTCCAGATGTCCGAGCCCGCGTCCACTGACAGCTAGCTATCAATATAGTGTGGCTACGAAGAGACGCGTCGACTGCGATCGCGCATGGTGTTTGTATTCCTAATCTAACAGATCGCGATTGTTACTCGTACATTGTGTGAACCTCGTACTGCTGCTGTACCAGGCTCTGCTCAGTGACATATTTTCCTGATGAAAGACTGATTCCATTTTTCGATTTGAGAATCCGACAGGCAGACCGAATATTAATCTTCAGATAAGATCTGCCATCAAATTCTCAAGAGATTTATCCTCTTGGGCCATCGAATTCTCAAGAGATTTTATCCCGTCCGATCTTGTTGCTATAATATCGGAGTATCACACACAGCTTGCAAAGATCTTTTATGAGTTTCGACAAACTATTCGATCTCACAGCTGGAGTGTATTTTAATTTTTATAATATCGGCCTTCGTAAAAGACCGATCTATTTTTCACGAAAAGTATAAATGTGAAGCTGGGAAACGAATCGCCCATAATCATAAGAGACAACCTTAATTTGATGTCAAAATAGGGCGGTCCGGGGTTGATGTCGTACCAAATTTACCAAAGTCTCCGGTACCGGCATCGATTTCGTACCGACACCGGTATCAACTCCGGTACAAACGTCCATACCGGTACCCCGGTACCGGTATTTTATGTCGTACCGAACTTCCCGAAGTGTACGGTACCGGTGTTGATGTCGTAACGAATTTACCGAAGTGTCCGGTACCGGATATTGATGTACCGAACTTACCGAACTGCCCGGTACAGGTAATACCGGCGGTACATACCGGCGGTACGTACCGGCGATATGCCTCGGTACGTACCGTATCGAACGCACCCGTGGAATGTTCGACGAGTCCAAACGTTTTTTATATATCCGGTTTTCTCTTTTTTCGGTTCAAGATTATTTTCCAATTTCCTCTTTTTTATCGAAAGCACGATACAGACTAAGATTTTAGATATCTTATCTTATTATGTCGTAGCCAAATTATACAGGGCCATTTAGAACAGAGTGCTCCTTGCAAAATCAATGTCAGAGCTCATCGAGCACATCAGTAACTACGTTGACGTCATGCTGCGGGAGTGCCGGTGCATCGTGTGCACCCTATGCACCGTTCGATCTGTTTAATTAGCGTATGCCCGCCGAAAACAAAATAAGCCCTGCGTGCTCACGCTTGCTACGCTCTGCTGTGTCTACCCCCCTCCGGCAAAAACCAGTGTTCCAAACGTGTTGGACGACAGTGGCTGATGCTTTTGTACCCTTCCTCGTTAAAAATTATAACTAATAAAAAAAAATGCGCCACAAACCAGCAGCAAACATTAGTGCAGAACACTATGCCCTCCTCCTCCTGCCCTGTCGATGTTCACCCAGAAGCACCCTCCCCTGTCTCCTCTCCCTCTCCGAAAACGTATTCAAAGTATAATAATACCAGCACATGTTTGCTTTATTTATTTCTCTCGACCCGTGGTTGCTCATCCAACCGAGCCTAGCCTTTCGAAGGTGGTAGGAAACGCCGTGCATGCCGCAGATCGTGCATGGATGGGTGCTTCGTAAAGCCTGGCGTGACTAGCGTATGATCGGGTGAGAACGCGCAGCAGCTGCCCGCTGCACAGGGCATGGCATCTGCAGGCGTGTGCGTGTGTTGTGTGTGTGGCACTACTTTTCTGAGAGCTCGATATAACATAAAATCTCGGGAATATGACAAATGATCTCTTATAACGGATTTTTTCGTGACAAGTCGAAAAAGTTCTTTTGTATCTGTGCTTTCTCTTGTATTGGTTCTCTTACATCGTAGCCACTACTGCTGAAATAGAGCTGGTCCTTGAGTTCGATTCCCACCGTGTTGATTTTTTTTTGTTTATTGAAAGCTGTGAGTCCGACCGATTGAATGGTTAAAGCTCAAGTGTGCAAGAAATTGAAAAACGTCAGCTGTGAATAACGACCTGGACAAAACTCAATTCAACTTTGCAAGCTGCGTGACTGTGCGTGGTATACATGATCTTTATGTCATTTTATGATATATAGACTAGGTGTTTGCTAGAAATTGTGCAGGACAATGATGTCACGACATCCTGAGAGCGCGGGCATGCACAATTCGACGCGAGTTGACGAGGGAAGAAAACGCTGAATTCTTCTTGCGAAAAAAAATGAAGGCACGTACCGTCCTAGTAGTGAGGCACGAGGGGGAAGGAGGGCCTGGTGTGTGACGGAATCTGAGTTAGGGTTACTACTGCTGGGAGGGAGCGCGAGAGTACGAGTGCACTAGTTCGAGGATAGTAAAACGCGATGAAAAAAAAAGGAAAATAAAAGAGTACAAGTATTACGGAAGGGGAGGCTAGGGATAGAGGCGGATCCGATGTCTATGCGGGTCTGAGTGGTCTCTAGCCATTCATGCGGCAGGACCCTAGGTCTTGTGTGCATTGTACAGAGAGGAAGGTGCCAGAGGGACCCAGCCTACAAAGCACTGCTACCGACCTGATGATAGCAGCCTCCCGATCGGTACCGAGTTCGGTGGTTGAGCCTGAACAGCGGTAGTGTAAGCCTTGAAGGTGGCTTGTGAGAAGGAGTAGAAGGTCTCCGGTCGTGGATACGGTATTCGCTTTATGGATTATTGCTAACTCAGGGCAAGCAAAGGAGTACAGAGCAGAGGGAGGCGAGGAACCAGTCGCTCCCAGACGGGGACCCTGCAAGACGGACCATACTGCTAGTACCTATTGGGACTAACGCATTCCCAAAAGTGCAACTCCTATCAACCGTAACAATGTAACCGTAACATCCCCCCATTAGTATGAACAGCTGTTTGTCAGCTGCAACATACTAATTAACGGTAGCAGGGATAGTGACAACCGCGAGGTGACACACTTCCTTTGGCGAAAACTACCGGTGATGTCTTTGAGTAGGTCGAACGGCCAACCGAAAATTACAAGAGGCAAATAGTGGCAAAACTCAAATAAAATCCACTGCTCTTCATAATTCTCACTGCGCGTTGGCTCGCGGCCCGACATCGACTTGCGCGAAGGTAAAACCGGCTTCCGGGAAAAACCCTTCGCTCCCCATCCCGAGAGCCCTAGAATTTAGACAACAACCGGAAACATCAAGTGACACTCGGACGTAAAATACTCTAAAAAAAAACCGTCCCTCGCTTGGTGTTCCCACTGTAGTTGCTGCCCGGCTCTCAACACCTACAGCGCGGGAAAAACCTGGCCATCCAGGAAAAAACCCATAGCGCAACGCCCTACAACACCAAACTCACACAAACGCCACGGCACACCGCACGAACCCACTTGGGTGCTACCGAGCGCAGGGCCACCCTTCGACTACCAATCAGACCAGAACATCTAATCAGCCCGTCTCCAAAAATTCAAACTTTAACTGGCTGTCAACTGGGGGCACGCTCGAAAATCGGCAACACCATAACTTCCCCCCTAGCATAATGCGATGACAAGAGCCATATGCTATAGCAATACTGTGACTGTATAGCCAAGGGTACAGAGCCGCAAAACTTTTTACCGAAATAATGACCTCGAGGATAGGCTAACAAACCGAAAACACAGGGGCCATAAGAGGGAAATCCTCGACAAAAACCCTCCCCCCTGCCTTTTCACTGCGTATTTGATCGCCTGACCATTCAATGGCTCAAAGTCCGAATGTGAACGAATTTGACGTGCATGAAAGCAGACAAAAAGCACGACGGGCAAAGAATTATTAATCTTCGGCAAAAGCGGAACTCCGATGCGAGGCATCAAAGCACAAAAATAGGAAGAATCTGACACAATAAACCTCAAACAAAGTAAACGGCATACAATATAATCCACGAAAACGCAATGTCGGTAGCTCAACAACATACCGCAAAAAGAAGAAAAGCATGACGGGCAAAGAGATCCTAAACCTTTGGCAAAAGCAGAACTCCGATGCCAGGTATCAAAGCACAAAAAGGTAGAATGTGACATAAACCGAAAACAAAATCAACGGCTGAAGGTCGAGGATAAGCATGAAGCCCTCACCAAACAACCACTTGATAGTCTATTTAAATTCAACTCATACCCAAATACCTGGTAGTAAACACGACCCCGTCACTTCTCAAGAGACTATACCAACAGCCTATCCGAATCTCAAAGCAGTGCCGATCCTAGAAACAGGGCATACCCCCCATGAGCTGTTAAATAAAATCAACGCAGATGCCCAGGGGAAACCCATACAACGAGCAAGAGCCCGATAAAATCCCATTGGTAACTCCGAAACGAAGCCATTACAATCGCAGAACGATTGCAGCAGCACAGCAGTTGAGCGTCCAAAGTAAGTCAAACAAGGCAAAAAGCAAAACGAAACGACACGGCCAACAACGACCAACACAAAAACAAAACATAGCAGCCAACACGGCTATCAAACATGAAAAAAACAAAGCAAAACGAACACGGCCAACAGTAACCAACACCAGAAAAAGGAAGAATTTAGACTGGCAAACCAAGACCGGCAAGTGGCCTGAAATCGAAGGACTACAACGGCACGTAGTATGCAGCCTTCTGACGAACAAACACCTGTTCGCCTGTCAAAATCAAGCCCTATCCAACCACTGATTACAAACTCGTCACTGTTCAAGAGACTTCATACCGACAGTAGCTCGCACCCTTCATAAAATAGTGTCAATAAAGAAAAATAAAAAACAAGGAATTCAACTCGAACACTCGCACCCAACCCAAGTACAACAGCGTTCACAACGTCGTCGTACTATTGTAAAATAACACACATCTTGCTGCCCCATACTGTTTTACACCCGGCCGACCGGTGCCCGGGTGATTCCCGTCTTAACCCACAACAAAACGGCATTCCCCCCGACCCCACTTTATCCAAAACGAAAAGCTAGGCCCAACGGACAGCTAACTACAGTGCCGCAGGAGGAAAATTGGCCACCGGGTCGAAACCCCCTGTATGTCTTGTATCATCCAAACCATTGTGATTGCAACAATGGCCCCATCCAAACGATTACCATGGCCAGAACCTAAAATGCCAAGTAGCGCCCTACTCACCCATGCCCCTCAAAGTAGCGTGGGGTGGCGGCCTGACAAATTATTCCTCGCATGACTCAAACATGGTACGAATAATGCTCACACCCTTTACTCATCACCCAACGGTAGGTTCAACAAAAACTTACGGTGAGATTAAAAGGGGTCGCCGCGAGGGATTTCGTCAAAATATCCGCGTGCTGCTCTTCCGAAGCTACAAATTGAATATCATTTTTCTTCGCACGAAGTAGCTCTCGGACGAAATGGAACCGCACATCTATGTGTTTGCTCCGGCGGCCTGACCAATTACTATGACCAAACACGTGAACATACGTCTCGCACACCAGAGTAATTTTCTAGATACAGATACACCCACACATAACATTCACCCCGCTATCGCAACAAAGCATCGTAATATTTTTTTGACCGAACTACTCCACTCCAACTGCCACCAACCGGATGTACCATGAAAAAACAAAAACGAAAAGAGAAACAAACGAAGGTCGCATAGCAAGGCAGCAACCGCGGCAAAAAGCAACAGCAGAACAGCAGCGGAAAGCAACACAAGAAATGAGTGAACGAGCTACCTGAGGAATATGGCGCAGTATGCGAGTCTTTGTACAAACAAAGGAGCGCAAAAGTATGTGCGCAATCATGCTATCCTGAGAAGGACATGCGAACCAAAACCACCAGCAGTAGAGACAGGCGGAGGCGGTCAGACAGCAACAATAGCAGAAAACAGCAGCAGTAGAGACAGGCGGAGGCGGTCAGACAGCAACAATAGCAGAAAACAGCGGCCTAGCAGCAGAATACATTGTTTGAGAGATGAGTGCAAACGGGAGGGAGTTGACAAATACAGCGGAACATGCGAGCCTTTCAATATATACGAAGAAACGAAACTATTCGTGCGCACATGACATTCGGTTCAATAAAAAAAACAAGATACATCATCGAGCGGCTCTAGTATCCGTGTCGTTGCCTCATCCTAAAGAGAGCCAACTATGTGGTTACTGCTTGCTGTGTCTGACGACAGCGATGTCCCCACCGCAATCATCGCCTGCCTCCAAAACAGAGCACAAAGTAATGGGGCAAAGGAAACAAGGCAGGGATGGAAAAACAGGAGGGCGGTTCAGCAACTACTGCATCACACGACGATGTCGCGGTAGCCACAATCGCAACAACAACCCGACGACACAGCAGTAACAACAGTGGAACCCTTCCCGGCAAAATGAAATGACAGATGAAGGTAGGCATGCATATAGTACGTGACCAATTGACAAACGTGACTTTTTTTTTTTTTTTATTGATCAACAGCGACCACCTCCAGCTTGATCACGAGCAAACATGGAGTTGGGTTTGATCACAGGCAAACGTGCGTGATCATGGGTTAACGTGTTTGCTCGGGTCAAACATCACCGGTTTGATCACGAACGAAGTGGATGCAAAAACAGGGAAACATGTGGAAACCCGAGTTCGATTCTCGGATTGGACACCATATTACGGAAGGGGAGGCTAGGGATAGAGGCGGATCCGATGTCTATGCGGGTCTGAGTGGTCTCTAGCCATTCATGCGGCAGGACCCTAGGTCTTGTGTGCATTGTACAGAGAGGAAGGTGCCAGAGGGACCCAGCCTACAAAGCACTGCTACCGACCTGATGATAGCAGCCTCCCGATCGGTACCGAGTTCGGTGGTTGAGCCTGAACAGCGGTAGTGTAAGCCTTGAAGGTGGCTTGTGAGAAGGAGTAGAAGGTCTCCGGTCGTGGATACGGTATTCGCTTTATGGATTATTGCTAACTCAGGGCAAGCAAAGGAGTACAGAGCAGAGGGAGGCGAGGAACCAGTCGCTCCCAGACGGGGACCCTGCAAGACGGACCATACTGCTAGTACCTATTGGGACTAACGCATTCCCAAAAGTGCAACTCCTATCAACCGTAACAATGTAACCGTAACACAAGTACCAGATAGATGTACTGTAATATATGTAAAATATAAAATAATACCTGTCCTGGAGGCCAGGCACACTTCACGCTTTCTTTCAAGTACGCACGTAGCACGTAGCCTGGTCTTGCAGAGCAAGCGCGCACGCATGCAATGTGTCATATTATTACGTCAGATCACATGCTGTAGTGCTTCTGCGCTCTTTTATATTTCGGGATTCTGAACCCAATGCCCATTGGGCCGATCGTCTGGTCACGTATGGCATGGTGGTGGAGTAGCTCTCGCAGTAGTAGTATTAATGTAATAATAGTACAGCAGTACACCCTACCGTCGTGATGATCCGATATGCGATCCGATATGAAGAGGCTGGCTTTCTCCTCTGTGAATACTCAGAAAAGAAAGCTCGCGCTGCGCCATTCGCGCGCCTCGTACCAACTACATCAGTGTCTACATTTTAAAAATATAAAAACTCTCCACCACCTGTGAGATCGAAGATTTTCTCGAAACTCACCATTCTTTGCAAGCTGTGTGCGATACTCCGATCGCGCGTATTACGAGTTGTGTGTCCTCATCAAGGATATAGGTCGGCGACTCCTCTTGGAACTACATTATAGCTATCAGGGTCAACAGGGTGATGTTAGTCAGTCTGTGCGCGGAAACTATAAAACCCGTTTCTGAGAGGCACAAAATCTGACAGCTTAGCAGCTGTGGACGGAAATGCATCAGTTTATCAAGTAAGTGTATTCTGTAAGTCGAATAACCGGTGAGAGGAGGGCGGGGTTTTCAAGGGCGTGGGGGCCTGGGTTTGAACAAAAGAGGGGGCGGGGGGTTCGGGGGGGGGGAGAGAGGGAAACGGACGAGGCAACTCAATCTGTGCGCGTAAACTATAAATCCTTTAAGGGGACAAATCTGACTGTTGTGGAAGGAATGCATCAGTTGTATATTCTGTCAGTCGTTCAACGATTCAGAAGGCGGAGTGTTTGAAGGGGTGGGGGGGTGGGGGGGGGGAGGGGGATTTTCAACAGGGTTAGGTCGCATAGGTGTAGGGGCTTGCTATGCGCGTGGTGCTAGGTCTAGGCGATGGTGCGGGTGGTGAGGAAGGGGGGGGAAGGGGGGGGAAGGGGGGTGATTTGGAGCTACGGCATGGATGGATAGAAAGATAATGAGGAGACATCAACTGCCTGGTAGTGTTTATTTCCCTGGCAGATTTTGATTGTAGGTGGGGCGTTTGAACAAGAGGGATCAGGGGGGGGGCGGGGGGGGGGCGCAACTCAATCTGTGCGCGGAAACGATAAGTCCTTCAAGGGGACAAATCTGACTGTATGAATGAATTCATCAGTTTGAATAATCTGCTTGGTATTATATATATAAATATTTTCAGGACGCCAGCCGTGAGTTCGACGAATTTCGGGTCAATAATCATATTTGCAAGCTGCGTTGTGGGTACTTGTAATATACTAGACTATATGGGCAAGGTTTTTATTGGGAGGGGTCCTATTTTTTGTCCACTATAATGGTTAGTGTTGGTATATTTACTTTAAATGGGGAAATGTGAGCTAGATCTAACATCATATCTATTCTAGAAATATATTACTGTAGTTTCCACTATAATACTGCTCTGCCATAAGTATGGTAGGTGGTGTATTTTGTTTTTTCTTCCCCCCGCTTATATATCGGGAGGAGTACGAATACAGAGTATCATTAGCTATTTGATATGTCAATATTAATACAACATTCGAGGACAACAGTCGGATCTACTCCCACCCCAAAAAATCTCTGTGGGACACGAACCCACGGTTCCAAATTGATACGCTGTCACTCTAACATAAAATAAAATAATTTTCAGGACATCATGTGTGAGTTCGACGAATTTCTGCTCAGTGATGATATTTTCAAGCTGCTTGTTGGTACTTGTAATATACTACCAGGTATGTAGGTAATTCTGCTTGGTATTGGTTATTATTATAAATGAAAATACACTCCAATCCAGCTGTGAGATCGAAGATTTTCTCGAAACTCATCTTTGCAAGCTGTGTGCGATACTCCGATCGCGCGTATTACGGGTTGTGTGTCCTCATTATTGGATATAGGTCGGCGACTCCCCCTACAACTACAGTGTAGCTATCAGGGTCAACAGGGTGATGTTAGTCAGTCTGTGCGCGGAAACTATAAAACCCGTTTCTGAGGGAGACAAAATCTTATTCTAGCAGATTCGATGTTAGGTGTGTGGTATAAATAAATAAAAATAGGTGTGGTATACAATGTGTTTTAGCTTCATAATTTGTTATTGTACATGGATCGCACGATATAATATTTGAATCGATGCTTGTAGGTACAACCATGTAATTACCATGATCTTACAGTGCCGATGTGGGGCTCTGACATCGCTAATTACAAGAAAGAAATACATGTTGCAAAACACAACAAGCGAGGTGATGTGGTCATGCAATGTCACCACCGTTGAGCACGAGGGAGAGAAGTGCAAATCGCAAGTCGTCGATGTTTTGAAAGGACCGCTTGATGCATCCGCGCTCGATTACGTTAGTTCGTTAGGCATATATGTTATAAAAAAAAAATATATATATATATGCTTCTTCGTCTGGCAGAGGTTGGGAGGCGGTAATGCAGACGGTAGGTACGAAATACCCTTCGTACGCAATTCTTAGGCTGGTATTAATGAGGTGGTCTGCCGCTATTTTAACATTGCCTGTACTTCCTAGTTACATTATTATTAGTTAATTTGAAAAGAACGCTTGATGTGCCCGCGCTCAACTTCGTTAGGCATATGCTCAATACGTGTCAATACGTCAGTTGTTCCGTGTTCCATGTTCGGCTACGTGCCGACATCGACACAAACTGATAAATTTAAGAAACGTTTTCTATCCGTACAGTATTTATTTTCACACCAAAGTTCTTTACATCTATGTCCAATTTGATGTTGTTGTTGTTATTGTTGTTGTTGTTGTTGTTGTTGTTGTTGTTGTTGTCTCACATCAACTCTTGTCAAACATCCAGAGTTCGTGGTCAGACAAAGGTGCTGGAGCCCTGGAAAGATCCGGAAAATAAAATTTGTATGACATGACGACGATGACGTCCAGCTGCCGCCGTGCTGTATCCCTGTAGCTGTCAAGAATGCTTTTTTTCTTCCCCTGGAGCCCAATTTTTCCCGTGAAACAATTTTTTCAGATCTTCCTAAATTTTCACTCTTTCCTCTCGGAAAAACAAGCTCGTTATTTTTTGGAGGGGGGGGCTTTATTCCCGAGTGGTCCATGCACTAGGGGTATATGATTCGTTCAGGCCTCTCGGCAGTCATTTTCAGTAATTTTCACTCCACACCCTCTACAGCGAGTGGTGGTTCCGTGCGCGTGTAGCGCGATTGTCACTCCCCTTTTGTCCCTTTGCCCCATCCCTTTCTCCGTCATGCATACATCCGTATACCTGGGGTGTGCGAGCTGTCTATGGTTGATATGAACAGCGGTTCGTGCTGTGTGCGGAAGGGATCCGAAATATGAAGGAATTTGAAAGAGTGTCGTTTTATGGATGCTAAATGACGTGGCGTTCATGGTTGAGATTCGGTCAGAATTTGAAAGGGTGCTGGGCGTGAAGAACCTCCGGCTAGCTCGGTCTGCATGGTATGTTTTCCGACAGAACGCGGTATGGGTCACGTCAGAAAGGGGCGACGGTCGAGCTGAAACGGCGCGGTACGATGTACCGCAAGTTGTTGTTGATGTTGTTGTTCTCACATTGACCCGCGAAATCAAGTCCGTGGTCACAGGACAGGCTCCAGGCACTCTGGAGCTGAGGAATGCCCCAGGGAAAAAACACAAACAAATCAAAGGTGGTACACGCGTATATCACAGCTGACGCAATTCATGCCTCCACCAGGAGCATATTAAAGTGAAATCAAGAGTCAGTCTACGATGTGCCAGGTCCTTACTGGTGCATACGTCTCACTACTCGCGCCTGGAAAAACCGACTATACCGCTTGCCACCCAAGAAAGACTACCACGTATATACTGCACGTAGTATTCATCACTACGCATACGCACGACAGACGCAAGTCAATTGAAAAAAGAAACCAAGACAAGAAAAGAAGATAAAGGAATGAAAAGAAAAGAGAAGAAAGCGACAAAAAACGAAAAAGGAAAGGAAGGAAAGGAAAAATCCGGAAAATCAAGAAAATACAAGACAAGAAGAGGAAGCAAGGAAAGGAAAAGATGAAAAGAAATGTCATACGAGCAGACCCTAAGGAACTGCCTAAAGACGGCATTGGGCTCATAAAGGGTATCACGTGCATCATCAATGGCACTGGGGAGAGAACGCAACATGGCGAAGAAGTCAGGGCGGTCTTGCGCTATCTTGTGACGGCCATTGGAAGGCCCACAACTTTTCAAGACGATGATGGCTAAACCCAGACTTCAGTCTCTTGGGCATGAACCCCCCCCCCCCCCCGCCCCCCCCCTTCTTCCCCCTCTCCCCCCTCCCCCCTCTACTAGGCCGCTTAGAGATGCCGACGGTGGATGGCGCTGCCGCAGCCTTTGCGTGTAGCTCTGCAGCTTTGCGCCTCTCCGTTTCATGCCAATTCTGCATGAACAACTCGGCTCCCTCCTCTACTCGTGGAAGCCATCTGCCGACCTTCTGAGCAGCCTTTCGCCGCCCTTCGAATTTCATTCCCAAGACCGACATATCGTTCTTCAGATGATCCATCCAGTGTTTCCCTTGCGCCCCTGAGTAGCCCTTACCCCCAACAAACTCCTCAAACATCACCCTCTGTGGCAGACGCTCCTCCCCCATACGTGCCACGAATCCCACAAATAATATCCTTCGTTTGCGCACTATTGCCTCTATGCTCTCGGAAGCTGTCTTGGCAAACGCGTCGGCTTACGATAGGGTGTGGTCGTCGCGCTTCCGTTTCCGCCATCCAAGGCATCGGAGCATGGAGTGGTGCACCCGTCGTTGCCTGTCATAGTCAGGCTTCTTAGGGCTCCATGTCATGCAATCGTAAAGCAGTGTCTCGACCACCTCATCTTTAAGCAACCGCATCTTCAACCGTAAGCGCATGCAAGTAGTTAGTGTCAAAAACCGGTACGAGGCTGAGTTGACCAATCAGCGTTGGGGATCGGGGTCAAAAACCCAGGTGCATTCTGCTGTCCAGCACGGTCACGCGGAATGGTTGTGGTATACCGCTTTCTGTCGTCTGCCATTTTTCAATTGCATCCCTTTCATGACTCCGCCCGCGTCGGGCGCCTAGCGGGCTGCTACTCTGCTGTACATTCTTTGGGCTTACATCCATTCTGCCTATTTAGTCCGTTTTTTATGACACTTTTTTTTAAGGTTGAATGGCCTAAAACATGCACACCCTGTACAAATATCCATAACAAATACAAAAAATAGTTGCGTGTATTTGTCCCAAGGCAGTATTTGCCTCCAGACAAATATTTGCGCAGCTTCTCAAGCGAGTATTTGCCTGCCAGACAAATATTTGCACAGGTTCTCAAGATAGTATTTGCCTGCGGACAAATATTTGCGCAGCTTCTCAAAAAAGTATTTGCTTCAAGACAAATATTTACGCAGGTTTTCCAGAGAGTATTTGCCAGAAAAATATTTGCACAGGTTCTCAAAAAAGTATTTGCCTGCAGACAAATATTTGCGCAGCTTCTCAAGAAAGTATTTGCTTCCAGACAAATATTTGCGCAGCTTCTCAAGAAAGTATTTGTCTGCAGGTAAATATTTTGTGCAGGTTCTGAAAAAACTATTTGCCTGCAAACAATGTATTGCGGATGCGGAGATATTGACCTCTTCGGCGTACAAGTACGTACATTATATGGGGTACATACGTAATGCATAAATACGGCCGTTGAGCCCGGTGTATTTGCAGCCGCGAAAAGGCCGTCGACTCATAGGTAGTCGATAGATTTTCATTTTTTCTCGGTTTGGCTGATCCTGTGTTTTTCCACTCCGATCAAAAGATATTTCAGATGCACGCTTCAGGGATTTGCTTTTGTATTTCCTACACCAATCCCCCATCAAAAGTATTTGCCTGCAGACAAATATTTGCGCAGCTTCTCAAGAAAGTATTTGCTTCCAGACAAATGTTTGCGCAGGTTTTCCAGAGAGTATTTGCCTGCCAGACAAATAGCAAAAAATGTATTTGTACAGGGCGTGAAAACAAGCCAATTATACCCTTTGTTGTGCCACGTTTGAAAATATCGTTTTGTTTACCGAAATCAACAAGGGTTGAATCTTAACGAGTACGAATCTCAGTTAGCTCGCGAAACAATCGTCCACCCAGCACAGAACCATCACTGCAATGGCAACGTTCGCGTTCGCGGCGGTCACCCGTGTGGTTGTCCCTCAGGAGTCTGCTGACTGGTGGCTAGGTGTCGGTCGGTAGGGAAATGACGGCAGGGAGGTGTCGGTAGGGAGGTGTTTGCCTAGGGGAGTGAAGTCCATCACCAACTCGTCGCGCTACAACGCCCACCGTAACAAATATCTCAGCTACGTACGAATTGACTTCGGCGAGCTCGTTCGGTCGGCCTCTTCGGTGCGGTCACTTTGTCAACTCGACGAAGAGAGCTAAGGAACTCACTGCGCATTCTGCGATTTGTCATGACCTGTCAATGACCTTGGAAACGACCCTGTTCAGTCTTGTTCGCTTGCGAGTGGTGGCAGCTCGAGCGGGTGGCACAGCTCGAGCGGGTGGCACAGCTTGAGCGGTGCGGCTGCCCGATCCTGTACCTAAACTTCTGTTTCTTACTGAAGAAAACTGAAACACAAGAAGCGATTTTTTTCGGGGTTGACATTTTCAAGGTTGTGCTTTGTAGGGTACGCACAAATCATACCCGGGATGTTTACCCCGGGTATTACCCTGATACAAAGAACTTCTGTAAGTTCTGTAGGACATTCATACCCGTGCCCGGAACTTCTGGAAGTTCTGTACGCCAATCAGTGCCACAAATACCCGGGGTACATGCATATCATTTTGTTATCTCACCAGGTATGTGAGTTCTGTACGCCCGTGCCACACTACCCGGAACTTCTGTGAGTTCTGTAACACTTCCGTACCGTACCCGGGATTTCTGTAAGTTCTGTAAGATGCCCATACCCTAACCCGGAAGACTTCCGTGACTTCTGTAAGACTGTGGCACAATGCCCGGGGTACGGATATACCTTTGTTACAATACCCGGGGAACCTGCATGCATGAGTTCAGGTTTAATAGCGCAAATAGTGTATTTAGTCTATGCATTTTGTTATGATGTCACATCTTGTCAGTGACACCAACCGAACACAGAATGTACAGCTGTAGCAGTACATATCGTATATGATAGTAGCACCTATTGCTGTTTGTCCTGTTGAATGACTCTTTCATTTCTAACCCGTGGGCACGTATGATATCAACTAGTAATATTAACGAAGGACACTTTTGAATCGAAAATATTCATTTTGATTATGTATTGAATTGATTTCGATTCGATTTGGTGGAAACATACGAATTTGGCGCCTATCGGGAAACCACGTTTTGCGTATTGTCAATGCTTTTTTTCCCGATCGGAATACAGTACTGGGCCCTGTTTAGTGCCGGTTGAATAGTGCCAGGTGCCCGTTATAGTGCTGGTAAAATATCTGGACACAGGCGGAGCTCTCAATAGTGCCAGACCGGCACTATTGAGAGCTTGCCCGGTATAGTGCCGGTTCGGCGCCTCTGTCACCCCCAATAGTGCCGGTTACCCCGCGCGCGCGAAAACACACACAACCAGGCAGAAGACAGACTCCACACGGAGAAAAAGGGTATACGTGCTGCTGCAGACCCGAACAGCTCTACGCAGGGGCGTACCATGCCATGTGTGGAAGGTAAACTGTGCGCTCAACCAGACACAACGCCGCAAGATCCTCATGGCTACGGCTGCCAGGGAGGATGTGGCGGGCGACTGCACGGCATTAGCGGCAGCGTGGTTGATTATGACAACGAAAATCACCGCATCTGCAGCGCGTGCGTCGCCAAGGCCGGCAAGCGTAAAGCGCCAGCAGCAGACAGAGCTGGGACGCACACCCACCAACCTATATACTACTATTTTTTCTCTGCCCTCGGTTGCTCCCCGGCCGGGGTGGTGCTCGGGCCTGAGGCTTCCCCAAAATGTGCCAGAGCCCCTGAGGGGTTGTGTGGCGTCGTCCTTACTCGTGCGCTGAACTAGTGGTCGGTTATGGCCGGGCCGGCCGTGTCATCCAGCGACAACACCGAAAAATTCCTCGCGGATTTTCATAACGCAGCAGCCTTGCCTGCGGACGCAGTGTCGCATCACCGCCGCGGAAAGCATGGGGCGCGTATCAAACAGAGAAGAGGGGATCGAACCCACGTGAGTAAGCACCAAAGTCGGGAAGGAGATTGACGTGGCGTGTCGGGACTGCTGCCCCCTTCACGTTGGCACTTAGGCAAGAACCGGGCTGGGCGAAGGGAGACGGAGAGGGGGGAATACTCTGTCTGGGAAAAACGGAGGGTGGAAGGGAGGAAATCGGAGGCTCGGAAGAAGAGGAGACGCAAGAGGATTCGAAGGGCTGCTCACAAACTCAGATGCAAAGGCTAGGTCGAGCGAGAGCAGGGGAACTCGTCGTGGGTACGTACAACGTCCGAACACTTGCTTTCAAGGGCACGAACGGCATATGCCACGCGGAGATGATAATGAAGACTTGCGAAGACGCAGGTTTTGATGTCATAGGATTGCAGGAGGTGAAGCGCAATGAACAAAGTGCTTTCACGGTGGCGGGGTTTGTTGTGTTTTGCTCAGGAGCAGACGGAGGAAAGTACGAAAAGAAGGGGAACCATGGGGTAGGATTAGCTGTTAGAGAGTCTATCGTGGCAGGGATTGATAAGGGCGACGTCGCGGTTGAGTGCATCAGTGCTAGACTGATGAAGGTTCGCATCCAACTCAAAGGGAAACCTAACGGTGTGTCTTTCATTGTAGGCTATGCTCCCACTCTCGTCAAGAGCACCAGCGAAAAGGATTACTTTTGGAACTCACTTGACGAGGTGGTCAAGGAGGTACCCAGTAGAGACCACCTCCTTGTCCTGATGGACGCAAATGCTCGTACAGGCATGAGAGGGGTCGAGTGGACTGACAGCAAGGTATTGGGTGCATACGGACGTGACGAGCTGAACGACAACGAAGAACGACTATGGACTCACGCAACTGATAACACGTACTATGCTACACCTGCTCGTGGTATATCGTATACATTTCAGAGCCCTAACCGAGGAAAGGCCCAGTACAGACTTGACTACATACTGACACGGCAAGTGGATATACGATTGGTACGTAATGTCACTGTGCGGACTCCACCCAGGGAGAAAGCCGAGTGGGACCACAACCTCGTGATAGCAAGTATTCGCCTCTTAGGCCGCATCGCACCAAATCGTCCAAAGATAGTTATCAAAAACGGACGAGCTATTGATCTACGAAGATTAATGGCGGACCCGCATCTACTGATGAATTTTAGAAATGCGATAGCAGCCAACCTTGCCTCTCCGACACCCGGTACTAATGCCGGAAGCGTTGATGACATGGCCTCATTATTGACCGAGACGCTACTGTCAAACGCCGCCGACATAGCGCCCCCTATTCGGCGCAAACAAGTGCCGAGGGGCTGGTGTGCGACCGAGGAGACAAAAGCGGAGTTGAATGCACGATGGCAGGATAGGGAAGACGCGAGGAAACGGGTCCGTTCTGCTCAAAACGATCGCGGTCTACGGCAAGCCTTGAAGGCGACCATCAAACAGCTGAAACGCACGCGGGCGGAAGCTGTACAGAGGTTCTTCGAAGATTACGTTAGCCACCTCGAAGGGCGTATCCGAGAAGGTGATCAATTTTGCTTCTACAAACACCTCAAGGGGATGGATGTGAAAGGGAAGAGGACGTTTAACTCGCAGTACATCAAGGACGAGGAAGGTCGATTGCTGCGGGATAATGCCCTCATCCGCGAGCGGTGGGTGAGGTGGTTTCACAAACTGCTCAACACCAAGTGGCCGACCCTTGATCCGAGCATTGTGGACGGGCTTAACCAGTGGCCCCCGAGCAGACCACTGGACGATGTCCCGTCTAGGTACGAAGTAGAGGAGGTGATCCGGGCGCTGGCGAACCGAAAGGCGGTAGGGCCCGATGGTCTCCCGGCCGAGCTCTTGAAGGTTTTGGCCGACGAAGGAGAATTCAACACCCTCGGAAACTTCCACGATATCATCGCCCCTGTGTGGAGGGGGGGTGGCGTACCGCAACAAAAGAAAGATGCAACGATTAAGGTGCTTCACAAGAAGAAAGATCGGACTGAGTGTGGCAATTATCGTGGCATCTCCCTCGTGGCTCACGCCGGCAAAGTGCTTCTCAAAGTCATCGCGGGTCGCCCGAGTGACTATTGCGAACGCGAGAACATTCTGCCGGAGGAACAGTGCGGGTTCAGACCCCAACGCTCGACGGTTGACATGATGTTCGTAGTACGACGACTGCAGGAACTGGTGCGGAAGAAGGACACCCTCTTGTACATGTGCTTTATCGACCTCATCAAAGAATACGACTCCGTCGACCGAAGCCTTTTGTGGGATGTCCTTGCTCGTTTTGGCGTGCCACCGAGAATGCTCGCCGTCATCCGCCAATTCCACGACGGTATGCAAGCATGCGTGCGGCTGGATGATGGAGAGTGCTCGAATAAATTCGACGTGGGGCAAGGTCTCAGGCAAGGATACGTGCTCGCGCCACTGCTGTTCAACATGTTTTTCACGGCGGTACTGCGTGTGGCCGACAAACGCTTCCTCGCTAATGCAGCCATCACAGACATAATGGTGCAGCTCCAGCGAAAGGAGGAAGGCGAGAAGAAGGGCACGTCACCCACAGGAAAAGTCGACGGACGGAGGGGGAAGGAGGGGGAGGGGGTGCAGAGATTGTGCGGTATGCTGTACGCGGACGATGCGGGCATCGTATCGCGATCATCAGAAGGGCTGGAGAGGATGATGACGGCGATCATGACTGCGTGCTCGTCGTTCGGGCTTACAGTATCCGAGGCAAAAACAGAGTTAATGTGCCTGGAAACCAAAAGCGGGGGGAAGGTGTCCTTCACGATCAATGCAGCCGGCCAGGTATACAAACAAACAATCCACTTTGTATACTTGGGCGGGGCTATCACTGCCGACAGAGACCTTATCATTGAAATAACGCGGCGTCTTCAGAGGGCCTGGGCGTGCTTTCAGCGGTACAAGATGGAAATCTATGATCGCCCGGATGTGCGTTTATGGTTGAAGGTGCGGTTGCTGAAATATGAGGTGGTCGAGGCACTGCTGTACGGTTGCATGACGTGGAGCCCGATGAAGCCTGACTATGACAGGCTAC
The DNA here is from genome assembly GCA_012845835.1 of Undaria pinnatifida. Classification (NCBI taxonomy): domain Eukaryota; class Phaeophyceae; order Laminariales; family Alariaceae; genus Undaria; species Undaria pinnatifida. Next base: position 325,264 of record JABAKD010000026.1, read on the forward strand.
GACGGGTTCACCGCTCCATGCTCCTCCGATGCCTTGGATGGCGGAAACGGAAGCGCGACGACCATACCCTATCGTACGCCGACGCGCTTGCCCAGAGAGATTCCGAGAGCATTGAGGGGATAGTGCGCAAACGGAGGATATTGTTTGCGAGATTTGCGGCACGTATGGAGGAGGAGCGTCTGTCACAGAGGGTGATGTTTGGGGAGTTTGTTGGGGGTAAGGGCTACTCAGGGGGGCAAGAGAAAGACTGGATGGATCATCTGAAGGAGGATATGTGGGTCTTTGGAATGAAATTCGAAGGATGGCGAAAGGTTGCTCAGAAGGCCGGCAGATGGTTTCGAAGAGTAGAGGAGGGAGCCGAGTTGTTCATGCGGAATTGGCATGAAACGGAGAGACGCAAAGCTGCAGAGCGACGCGCAAAGGCTGCGGCAGCGCCATCCACCGTTGGCATCTCTAAGCGGACGGGGGCAGTGGGAAGGGGGGCGGGGGCGGGAAGGAGACTGGGGAAGGGTGGGAGGGGGAAAGGGAGCAAAGAGGGAGGGGGGGAAGGGGGAGCGTCATGGCCAAGAGACTGAAGTCTGGCTTTGGCCATCATCGTATTGAAAGTTGTGGGCCTTCTTATGGCCGTCACAAGATAGCATAAGACCGCCCTGACTTCTTCGATATGTTGCGTTCTCTCCCTGGTGCCATTGATGATGGACGTGATACCCTCGGTTAGCCCAATGCCATCTATAGCCAGTTCCTATGGTCTGCTAGTATGACATTTTTCTTTCTTTTCTTTTTCTTTTTCTTTTTCTTTATTCTTTTTTTCCCTTCTTCATTTTTCCTTGCTTTCTTGTCTTGTCTTTTGTTGCTTTTCTTGTCTTTTTCTTCTCTTTGCTTGCTTTTTTCGTTTTGTTTCGTTTTTCTTCTTTTCTCTTTCCTTTCCTTTATCTTCTTTCCTATTCTTTGTTTCTTTTTCTGCAATTGACCTACGCCTGTCGTGCGTATGCGTAGTTATAGATAGTATTAATACGTGTAATATATACGTGGTAGTCTTCCTTGGGTGGCAATCGGAATGTTTGGTTTCTCCAGGCGTGAGTAGTGAGACGTACGCACCGGCTTGGACCTGGCACAACGTAGACTGACTCCCGATTTCACTTTTAGATGTTTCTGGTGGAGGCATGAACTGCGTCAGCTGTGATATATGCGTGCACCACCTTGGGTTGTGTGTGTGTTTTCCCTGGGGTATTCCTCAGCTCCAGAGTGACCGGAGCCTGTCCTGTGACCACGGACTTGGATTTGCGGGTTAATGTGAGAACAACAACAACAACAACAACAACAATCTAAACGCCCGAAGGCCACGAAAATGGGGGGAGTAAGAAGAAATGGTTGTTTGATTTTTGCGGTGCGCTGCCTTTCATGTGCCTAACTTGTTTTTTTTTTCTTGCAACATCGAAGCGGGTGCGCCAGACAGACAGGAGAGAATTTGTCCCGACGTAGTGAGGGCGGGGGTTACAGCTGTAGTTGTGGTGTGTTTTATCGTTGTCTTTGGTGCGCTTTTTGGAGTTTTTTTTTTTTCTCCTTTTTCATTCTGCAACATCGAAGTGGGCAACGAGAGTGGGATTTAACTTTGTACGAACGCGTGCTTTACAAGCAGTCTATGCCGTCACAGCTTACTCGGGTTCATGACGCGTTAGTGTGTCTTACTTTCGCCGTCGACTAGTCCTGGTGGGGCTGTAGCCCGAAATGCAACTACTGCTGTATCTTATTTTACAACAAACTCTTGTGGGCTCCACAGGTTGGAACCACACGTGTTGCAGGAAAGAAAGTCTGCCCACGCCCACGCTGGAACTTCCCTCAAGCGCAGTAGTATCGACCCATTTCGTTCTCTGTTGACCCCGCAAGCGTGGGCGCTACACCATAAATCAAACACAACCTCATTAGTGCCAGTACCGGCACTAATGAGGGATTGGCCAGCCCTCAAAAGTGCCGGGTGCCCGGTTTTGTGCCGGTATACGCTCTGTGCACGTACCGGCACTAAACAGGGCCCAGTACTGTAATACACAGATCTGCCGTGACGGCGATGCAGCTACCATCGACGTCTTTAACTATCCTCTCTATGTGTTTCGGTAGTTTCGCTTCTTTGTCGCGGCACTTGGCTTATCAAGCTGGTGGCAAATATGGACTTGCGACCGCCATTACTTTGAAGCGCCACAGCCGGGCTATGGTATGATCTGCTACAGCGCAGTAAAGCCTTGAGCGTGGCTGTTGCCCCGGTCGCCACTAATTGCGAGGTTCACGATTTATCGCCTCTCTCGGTGGTGGTTTTGTCGATAATTCATAGCAGCCGGTATTATTCCCGGTGGCGTATCAGGTTATCCTCGAGCATGGTATTGGTCAGTTCCGCGAGTTCGAGCCCCCCCGAGTGCATACTCGTATAAATGCGTGGGGGGACTTTTCTTGTGCACAAATTGACTTGCGGAAAGCGCAAGAGCGTGAGTTAGCAACAATACCTGATGTAAATTGACGAGCAGTGGGATTGCTGAACCCTATGCGCGATAAAAATTGAAGGCAAGAACCGGGAGGGAGAAGGAACGACACCTGTGACCACGGCTTGTTCAGAAGCTGGAAAGTAGATGTGTGCAAAAAAAAAAACGTTTCCTTGAAGCTACGACAGATTGCCTCGGGGCTATTGGCCCAGTGAGAACATGCCATCGAAATACATCCTTCGCTTTAAACCGAACTCCCCGCCGAGGGGGTGTATATTTACACGGGTATCACCCGTACCCGAAACTTCTGTAATACTGTAGGACATCCATACCCGTACCCGGATCTTCTGTAAGTTCTGTAAGTTCTGTGAGACTTTCATACCCGTACTCGAACTGATATTAGTTACGTCGGACATTCATGCTGGTACCTGGAACTTCTGTGAGTTCTGTACAATACCCGTGCCACAATACCCGGGGTACGGGTGCACAGCACCGCCCGGAACTTCTGTGAGTTCTGTACGCTCGTGCCACAATACCTGGAACTTGTGGAATTTCTGTAACACTCTCACACCCGTACCCGAATCTTCTGGAAGTTCAGTAAGGTTCTCATACCCTTACCCGGAATCCATAAACCTTACAGAACATAACCTTGGATATTTAATGTTTTTTCAGGCTTTTTTTTCGGGTTTTCCCGAAAGAATTTCAGGAAAGATCCAAACTAAACTTGCGCAAAAACCTGAAACGATCTCTTCGTTAAGAACGAGCCTCACCAAAATAGCCACCTCTCCCTTTTTCTCTCTTTCTCGCAACCGAAAGCCACCTCAGCACAGCAGTAGGTAGTACTAGTGACGGATCATTAGCGACGATGCCAGCCTCATGAGACAGGATAAGTAATATCCAAACTATAGGTCGTTACGAGTGGGCGTGTAATGCACTCATCGTGCCATCTTTTTTGGCACACACGCGCCCGGTTCTGCTCGGTATTTTGAGCAGTACAAAGCATATCCTTAAATAGCACGTGGTACTTATGAAGTAGAAAGTACCGACGTATACGACGACCGGGAACAAAAAACTCGTACCGGTATAATTTGTCTCATTCGTACGAGTATGTTATCGCGGGCGACACAATGCGGTCATGCGATGATGCGCCGAAAACAACACCAGGTACCTGCGAGGTAGCAGGTAGTGATATGCACGACGATCTGGGGCAGATTTCTCTGTAATTGCAAAGTGCTGTGTTTCAATATACATATATATATATAAAATCATTTTTTGATTTCGGGGATTCGGGCAGGAGTTTTTTCTCGTCTCGGCTTAAGTATGCGATTCGTGGAACTGGAATTCTCGGTCAAATAGCTCTGTTCGAGCGCCGGCTTCGGGGGGCGGCTCCAACGCCCCTCGCCCTGCCGTGTCCGTTCCGCACATCGACGTGAACACGGACGGATGCCGAGCGAGACAAGCGAGAAGTTGCAAAAATACGGCATGTCGAGGAGGAATTCCGGAGATTTTGGTTGTATCTTAATGTCTGCAGCGCCTGGAATATTCACAAAATTGGCATCATTTCCAAACGGTATTTGGTAATGTTTTGAATTTTGCGTGGCATACTTTCGAGCGTTTGTTTTGCTTGACGTCTGCAGGGATTGAACGAATGAAGCACGTCCTCGGGGGGCGGCTCAAACGCCTATCGCCCTGTCGTATCCGTTCCGCACCTGGCCGGGATCGGGTACGTGGGCTGAGCGAGACAAGCGAGAAGTGCGCAAAATTTTGTATTTCGGGGGGTATACGCCCGAGCCATTCTTGGATCTTGGCATATGCATAGCTTGAACAAAAAAAAACATATGGGAGAACATTTATTTCCAAGTTGGCATCATTTTCAAATTTTTGCTTCTTATTTTGTCCCGTCAACACTATTTTCATGGTCACACCTCGAAGCGTAAAAAGCATAAATCATACGGGAGAACATTTATTTCCAAGTTAGCATCATTCCCAAATTTTGGCCTCTTATTTCGTCCCCTCAACACTTCTTTCATTGTCACACCTCGAAGCGTTTGGCCTATTGTCGTATGACTGCTATGTCGTTGCAATTTTCGATATCAGATTTCACGGTTAAATACCTTTGTTCAAGCGTTTGTTGTCTTTGAGGGGGGTCGTTCCCCACCCAACGACACAATTACACCTAGTGTCCGTGCCGATTCTTCATCCTAGAGAGATACAACTTATTATTATGTGGTCACACACTGAGACAGTGTAAGCCTGACAATCGCAATTAATCAAGGTATGAAGCAAGTGGAATGCTACCGTACCGGGTACGAAAACACAACTAAAAAGACCAGACGAAAAAAAGTATACCAGGTAGAGAATAAACACAACGAACAGAGTGGTCGTATTTAAAAATCGCAGTACGTACGAGAAACAATGTTTTGTCAGCCTTTTTCGTCGCCGCTCCAAAGAGCCGTTCCGTATAAATATATATAAAATCATTCCTTGAATATCGAGTCATTCCTTGGTGTCATGGACTTTGGTCAGGAGGTTTTTTGTCTCGGCCTAAGTATGCGATTCGCGGAACTGGAATTCTCGGTCGAATATGGCTTGGTTCGAGCGCCGCCTTCGGGGGGCGGCTCCAACGCCCCTCGCCCTGCCGTGTCCATTCTGCACATCGACGTGAACGCGGACGGGTGCCGAGCGAGACGAGCGAGTGTCGAGGAGGAATTTTAGAAAAATTGTTGAATCTTAATGGCTGCAACGCCTGAATGATTTACAAAATTGGCATCATTTCCAAACGGTACGTGATAAAGTTTGGGATTTTGCGGTGGCATACTCTCGAGCGTTAGTTTCTTTGCTGTACTTTTTTACAAGTTCGTTTGGTTCCTTGCTCGGCATTTTATTGCTTTTGTTTCTGCTCGTTTTGCCAGCTGGAAATTCGATTTTGTAGTGTGGGTTCACCTAAAACGTGACACAAGTTACCGACGATATCCAACAACTTCGCGACACAAATTACCGACCGCAAAACGTTTCGTGACAAAATAACTCCCAAACCATGGAATCATGACATTTTCATGTAACATAATCTCGAGACAAAACCAAGCAACTAGAGCCGTCTCTTCGGCCTTTGGCTCTGGCTTTAGCATGGCCGCTGACACTCCAGCCAGCCTCTGCTGTAGGCATGAACGAGTGCGGTTGATTCGCAGCGAACTATCCCGCTGTGCTCGCTTCTATGTGGCCATTGTCCACGCCATTTCATGTCACCTCCCTTCTGTGTTGAGCTCGTCGTCGTGCCGTCGAGGTACGAGGAAACCCTTACGTACTGGGTGAGAACAGCAATATGTACGACGAGCATGAACGCCAACTGACGACATTGGCAAACACACAACATCAGGTGCAGCAGCAGTAGCCGAAGGACGAAACTTCTAGCACATACTGCAGCAACTAGTAGCAACCAGAACCACAGCAGATAGCTCAAAGTGCAGTACGTGTGCAGTTGGCAAGTTTAGTCGTACACGAATCACGCTGTCCAATATATAAAAGAATCTCGAGACAAAACCAAGCAGGTAGAAGAGCCGTCTCTTCGGCCTTTGGCCCTGGCTTTAGCACGGCCGCTGACACTCCAGCCAGCCTCTGCTGTAGGCATGAACGAGTGCGGTTGATTCGCAGCGAACTATCCCGCTGTGCTCGCTTCTATGTGGCCATTGTCCATGCCATTTCATGTCACCTCCCTTCTGTTTTGAGCTCGTCGTCGTGCCGTCGAGGTACGAGGAAACCCGTACGTACTGGGTGAGAACAGCAGTATGCACGACGAGCATGAACGCCAACTGACAGCATTGGCAAACACACAACATCAGGTGCAGCAGCAGTAGCCGAAGGGAAAAACTTCTAGCACATACTGCAGCAACTAGTAGCAACCAGAACCACAGCAGATAGCTCAAAGTGCAGTACGAGTGCCGTTGGCAAGTTTAGTCGTACACGCATCACTCTGTCCAATATATAACAACCGTTTTATGTTCTTATTGAAAGAGAAAAAAAATACTACATTTCCAGTAAAAATGATACGTCGAACGAGCGGACGTTCTGATTCCGGTGTGTTGCTGCCGTGAGACCATCGAGCACACCGCATGTTTTACCCAAACAAGAGCCAACAAGAGGCAGCGCACAGGGGCCCCTAACACAGAGACACGTGACAACCACAGCCAGCTGTCGATCGCGTAATTCGCCGGTAGTCCGTGCTTCGGTGGGTGTATCGGAAGTCGTTCGTGGTACTACTGTAGATCGTCGAAAAACCACGTGGCATCGTTCCGGTGGCAGACTCGCCAGTAGACCCCCCAAAATTTATTTACCTTTTCTTTTTCTTGGCCCCATGCACCCATTTCCTTTCCTTTCTCTTCTTTGTTTGTTTCTTTTTGCCAATTGACTTGCGTCTGTTGTGCGTATGCGTAGTGATAGATACCACGTGTAATATATGCGTGGTAGTCTTTCTTGGGTGGCAAGCGGTATAGTCGGTTTTTCCAGGCGCGAGTAATGAGACGTATGCACCAGCATGGACCTGGCACATCGTAGACTGACTCCCGATTTCACTTTTATATGTTTCTGGTGGAGGCATGAATTGCGTCAGCTGTGATTCAGGCGTGTACCACCTTTGGTTTGTGTTTTTCCCCTAGGGTATTCCTCAGCTCCAGAGTGACTGGAGCCTGTCCTGTGACCACGGACTTGATTATGAGAGAACGACAACAACAACAACAACGGAAATATTGCCTGTTTCTTGACCTTTCAGCTGCTTCCTGTAAATTTGGTTTTTCTGCCAACACGATTTTGAACCTTTTCGCGATTTTTCTTCCTTTTTGTCTAGTAAGTTGAACCTCCTACCATTTGCCGCTAATTTGCCGCCTGTGCATTAGTTGCGGAACGGTCCAGCTTTAGCTTTTCTTTGATTCGCACCATTTGTTTTGTACTTGACGAAGCTTCATCGGCTGAGATCTGGGCTTGGCTCATCAGCTCGACACCGCCCAGCACCCCATCGCAAGCGCTATAGCTTACAGCAACGAAGCGCCGTGCAGTGCCCTGCGATGACTTGCGGCTCAGCTCAGCAGCGCAGCGCTAGCTCAGCAGAGCGAAGCACTATGCTTTGCCGTGCTCTGCCGTCGCGGTCGTTCGTTATTCATGATACTCCGCGTACGCTGATATTTAGGTATTTGGCGCTTTATTCTATACATATCGCGTCAACCATCGAAATATCATACAATATGGGGGAGGGAATGTAATCTCTATGCCTATATCCTGTTTTGTTTTAATCAATTGTCAGCCGGCCGCCCCGGTGGTCTATTAATAATAGTGGTTTTAACCTCGAATAGTACTAACGTTTGGTTGTCCTTGAGTTCGACATCCACCACGATGAGATTTGACTTTATTTGCAAAAATGCAAAAAAAAACTGGGATAAACTAACTGCTGAGAGCGCCTAGCAGCGTGGATTGGTTCGATGCGAGTCGACGCAGGACGAAAATGCTGGATTCTCCTCGCGGTAAAAATGAACGCACGTGCCGAAGTGGGGAGGGAGGAAGAGGGCCCGCTATGTGACCCCGGATCTGAGTTACTACTGGGAGGGAGCGCGAGAGTGGTGCGGGGATAATACATGGGATGAAGAAAAAAAAATGTTGCAAAGATATATTATTATTGCTACCAGTAAATGATATGTCAGTCTCTAGGAAATACGCACGGCACTATCAGCAGTCGTCATGGTAGAGACACTCCGGATATTATGCATTGAGGGGACGCGTCCGATTTCGACAACGTGAAAGCCCCCACGAAGAAAAGACAGCAGACACACATATCCCGCCTTTTCGAGAAAAAACAGAGAAGAAGCGCTACGCCAACCTCCCGTACGAGCAAAGCCATCCCCGCACCAATCTTAGACAACGCCGCCTCAACGAGAGATCGCCCTCCTCTTCTACGTTTTCCTCCTCGCCCGCGACCACGCAGACCAATCAATGCGACAGCCTTCACGCAACAAACAAAGCAATCTTCTTCCAAAACCTCGCCGGCTGACATGTCCTCATATCGACGTTTGATGCAAACCGACTTTGTATCCTGTCGACTTCGAACCTCCATTGCCACGGGGACAGCAGTGCAGTCTCTTCATTAATGCCAAGGCCTCTTTTGGTTCGCCTAGAGGCGACGCAGGTTCTCAATTATAATACTCTTTTCGGTATTTTTGTTTGACAGACGCCAACTTTTACTTGACGGTGCATTTAACATAGTTTGTTCCGCCTATCCTTGCCTTCTTTGTTGTATAATATTACGTTTTTTCTTTCGTCAAAGCATGACTTTCATAATCCCATGTTCGTATTAAACTCTTGGCATTACTTTAAAGTTCAATGCATGCCAAATCGGACAGCTACACCTTAAGTTGTCGAAGTGCTGCCCTGCCCTACCCGAAGCATGGGCGCCGGCGGATGCCGGCCCCCATGCGGAGCCCTTGTATATAAATATAAATATATATTGGTCAACGATCAACGATCCATCTTTGAGGACCGCATAAAAATATCCCACACTAATTTCATGTACACAACCCAAGGTGGTACGCGCATATATCACAGCTGACGCAATTCATGCCTCCACCAGAAACATATAATAGTGATATCGGGAGTCAGTCTAGGATGTGCCAGGTCCATACCGGCGCATACGTCTCATTACTAGCGCCTGGAAAAACCTACTATACCGCTTGTCACCCAAGACTACCACGTATATTTTACACGTAGTATCTATAACTACGCATACGCACGACAGACGCAAGTCACTTAAAAAAGAGAAGCAAAGAACAAATAAGATGGAAATAAAAAGAAAAGAAAAGAGAAGAAAGCGAAGAAAGAAAACGAAAAAAGAAAGGAAAAAAAAAGAATAAGCAAGAAAAGCAAGAAAAGACAAGACAAGAAGAGGAAGCAAGGAAAGGAAAAGAAAAAAAAATGTCATACTAGCAGACCCTAATCACTGACTTAAGACGGCATTGGGCTCATAGAGGGTATCAAGTGCATCATCAATGACACCTGAGGAGAGAACGCAACATGGCGAAGAAGTCAGGGCAGTCTTACGCTATCTTGTGACGGCCATTGAAAGGCCCACAACTTTCAAGACGATGATGGCCAAACCCAAACTCCAGTCTCTTGGGCAGGACGTCCCCCCTTCCCCCCACCCCCCCTTCCCCCTTCCCTCCCTCCCCCCGCCCCCCCTCCCCCCTCTCCCCTCCCCCCCCCCCCCCCCCCCCTCCCCCCCCCTCCGCCCCCGCCCCCCCCCTTCCCCCTCCCCCCGGCCGCTTAGAGATGCCGGCGGTGGATGGCGCTGCCGCAGCCTTTATATATGGTGAGGTTGATAAAATTGAATTTGGCAAGACATCGTTTTCAATTTGGCGTAATATTTTGTCCCATAACAAATACGGAGTACTCCGGAGAAACATTAACCGTAAAAAAAATCCCCATGGTACTGCGGTAGGTATCATAGTAGTGCATTTATTTATTAAACTTCGGTAGGTACACGTACATCATACATGGATATAGACGTGGCAAGAGGACGCGTGAATAAAACGAGGAGGAGATAGTAGTGTTACGATTACTGCCCCCGAAAAAGCCACACAGCAGCATTGCGAGTGGCTGCGTCCCCGGGGCCTCGAGGGTGGTACTATACAAGTTCGGGCAAATCGACATGGTTTGTACTCTCGTGCAAGTAATAAAGGTACGGACGGGTAAGACTACCCGCAGCGATGCTCCATTACACACAACATGCTTTTGGTCTGTGACATATTTTATAAAAAATGATAATACAATCCAGCGGTGAGATCGAATATTTTGTCGAAACTCATCTTTGCAAGCTGTGTGTGATACTCCGATCGCGCGTATTACGGGTTGTGTGTCCTCATTAAGGATATAGGTCGGCGACTCCCCTTGCAACTGCAGTGTAGCTATCAGGATCAACAGGGTGATGATGGGCAGTCTGTGCGCGGAAACTATAAAACCCGTTTCTGAGGGGGACAAAATCTGACAGCTGTAGAGGGAAATGTATCCGTTTATGAAGTGAATACTGTAAGTCGAATAGCCGGTGAGGGGGGGGGGGGGGAGGTTTGAAGGGCGTGCGGGCCTGGGTTTGATCAAAAGCGAGCGGGGATGAAGTGGGGGGACGGGGGGGGGAGGGGGGGGAACTGGGGGGGGGGGGCGGGGGGGGGCGGGGGGGGGGGGGGGAGGGGGGGCGGGCAATTTGTGCATGGAAGCTATAAATCCTATAAGGGGATACATCTGACGGGTTTAGGAAAAAAAAAAAATGCACCAGTTTATTATAGGGGGGGGTTGGGGCGGGGGTGGGGCGGGTGGGGCAGCTCAATCCGTGCGTGGAAGCCATGCATATTTTTGAGGGGATACATGGACTGTTTTGGAAAGAATTCATCAGTTTATCATGTATATCCTGGGGTATTTCGTACAATCAGTAAGTAGAGAGAGGGCGGAGTGTTCGAAGGGGGGGGAGGGGCACGGGAAGGGTTTTAGGTGAGGGGTTTGATATACGTGTGGTGCTAGGTCCAGGCGATGGTGCGGGTGGTGGGGAAGAAGGGGGCGTTCGGGGCGGGGGGGGGGGGGGGGGGGAGAAGCAGCGGCATGGATGACTCTAGAAAGATAATGAGGTGATTCCCAGTGCGTGAAGTGTTTATTAGTCTGGCGGACATATTTTATAGCATGAGGGGAGGTTACAGGGAATACATTTTCGACACAAAAAACAAGGGGAGAAATAATCGTTTCTCCTGTTGTTAAGCACGCCACGCAAAGGTCGTAGTAAGTAGATAGTATCCACGAAAGAAATCATTGGGTGGCATGCATTCGCCCCGGTATCGCATCGTTTTTTTGGTTTTTTTTTCCCCCGAGAAGAGTCTTTGAAGATTTATAGGCGATGTGCTTTGTTGTTGCTGTGGTCCCTGACTCCGTTGCTGTGATCGTTTGCCGGTCAAGTGCAACCGGTCGTGTTGGCACGTAAACTGACAATTATGTTTTTGTTGCTTCGTACTTGACGTGCTCCTTGCTGCTGATTGCTCATTGATCATCTCTCCTAGTGCTTGTTTTGCTTTTTTTTGGCACACTTCTACTTTCCAGCTTTTGGACATACAAGCCGTGATCACAGGTGTCGTCCTTCCACCGCCCCCCCCTCCCGGTTAATGCCTTTTTTTTTTTGCATATAGGGTTCAGCACCAACTTATCGTCGATTTTTCATCGAGTGTTGCTAACTCACGCTCTCGCGCTTTCCGCAAGTCAATATGTGCACAAGATAAAGTCCCACGAAAAATTATATGAGTACGAACTCGGGGGGATTCGAACTCACAAAATTGACTTATACCCGGCGCGAGGATAACCTGATACGCTACCGAGGCAGTGAGTGATATAGAGCCGGTCGTCCCGGTGGTCTAGTGGGTTTACATAATCAAATATGTTAATGGCGTTGGTCCTTGAGTTAAGTAACCACCGCGTTGTGAGCTTTATTGACTCTATTTATTCAAGAAGTAAACGAGAATAGAAGGATCAACTGACTGCTGAAATCGACTAGCTAGCAGCGTGGGTAGGTACAAATCGACGCGAATCGACGAGGGAAGAAAATGCTGAATTTTTCTCGCGATAAAAATCAGGGCAGGTACCGTAGTGGGGAGGGGGGAGGGGAGCCCGCTATATGACACCGGATCTGAGTTATACTACTGAGAGGGCGAGAGTAGTGCGAGCATCACAATAGATGGAATGGGAAAATAAAATATGTGAAGTGTATTACTGCTGCTGTAATAATACGATACCCAAGCAAGTTGCACCAATCGACTCGATCTGGACCGACTGCTGTAACTTATGCAATTGGTCCATGTACAACTTCACTAGTCACAGGCCAGTATGAGATGATAGTCATTGAACTTGCTGAACTTCTTAGTGAGTGGTGGTTTCCTCTGTCCACGAACCCCGGCCAAGCCGATCAATCGAAGGTTGGGTTACACTGTGCGGGGTGGTATCGAGGCAGGGGGTTAAACGAAATGTCCGCATACCGCGGGGTTGGTATATACGAATAAAAATTCAGCAGTAGCGCGAGTTGCCCCTTTTTTTCTACTTGAAAACACTTTAAAGGATTTCTGAACCGGGGTTGGGTTCTGAGGTGCTGGCGTTGCACGAGAGCCCCAGCTAGCTAAGACTTCCACACCGTGCGGTGTGGTGTCGACCCAAAAGAAGTCGGGTTTTGTTCCCGGTTTGTTGGAGTTGGCGGGGTATGGAAGGATTTCTGGAACGGCGATGGGGCCCTATCCTCATCGGGTGCGTCGAAACGCCCCCCACCCGTTTGCTGGTCTATCACATCCCCGGGTGTCCCTGGCTCTACGAGCTGCACAGCCCCTCAACGATAAGCCAATGTGAATTATAATAGATGATTGACGCACCATCGTGCACCATCGTGCGGGGCTGTGTCGACCCGCGGGAGAAGTTGGTTATATTCCCCGGTTTGTCAGGATTTCTGAAACGGGCACAGGACTCTATATCCTCCCATGGTGGCGTTGGCCGTATGTCCGAGCCCCAGCCAATCAGCGGTAAGCGAATATTGTTGGAGTTCCACGTCGTGCGGAGTGGTGTCGACACACACGGGAGGTCATCGTTATTGCTCCCACTTTTTTGGAGCTGTAGAGATTTGGGGGATTCATGAATCGGGGATGGGACCCTATGTTCCCCGTGTGCGACGGAAATGCCCCCCATTTACTGGCCTCTATCCGCCTAGGACGGCGCTGTGGAGCATGAACAAATCAGCGATTAGCCAACGGGATTGGGGTTTTCTCACCGTGCAGGGTGGTGTCGACCCGAGAAAGCTCGGTTTGCTTCTCCGGTTGATAGAAGTTGTAGAGATGTGGAACGACCTCTGGACCGGGGATGGGACCCTATATCCTCCCGAGGTGGAGCAGCTGGCTCAACATGCAAACCATGGCCAATCAGAAGTCGGCCGGTGGGGTTGGGATTTCCACACCGTTCGGGGAAGTATCATGTGTGGGTGGATTCCGATCCCTGAATGTGACCCAATCGTGCCCGGGTGGCGCCTATTTTGTGTATGAATCCTATCCAATGAGCGATCAGACAAAACTGATATGCTTTATTTTCGTCTAATAAAACTCGAGTCTGAAATACTTAGCAGCTGTCAAAATCGTAAGCGCTGTGGTCACGTACTGTATCTACAAGAAGTGAGTGATCTACACAGCTAGCAACAAGCAGCAGTATTGCAGTAGCATTCGAGGAGTTGAATGACGAAGGCAGTCATACTACCGTTTTTCGCGCCTGGAACAACGTCAGCACGTTTCTCCACGATCAGACAATACACAAACAGTCGACCTGAGGGGCACGGATCAAGATTATACTGTTATATCATGCATTGCATATTTCAGAAGCTGGCTCAGTGCGCGTCTGTCAGTGGCTACGAATAGAACATGCAGCAGGCTTGGTCAGCCACCTTACTGGCCCCGGATGCTTGATTGAGTTCAATGATCGTCAGAAGCGCACTCGACAAGTTTCGTCGCCAGACTAAAGGGTCAGTCGGCGTGTGGTCGAACTGGATTTATCTGTTCGATCGAAATCTGATGAATGTCATGAATGAAGCTCGGAATCGGATTCATAACTAAAGCGGTACCAGGTCGTAGCTATTAATAGTAGTACATCACTGTTATGATTGTTAGGCTCTGTCGAACTCTAGGCACTACCTTACATACTGTACGTGCAGACTATGATTGTGTGTAGTGACTTTTTCTACTCTACCAAGTATTGAATCGAACAATTCGAAGTTCTGCCCTGCCCTACCCGAAGCATGGGAGCCGGCGTATGCTGGCACCTATGCGGAGCCCTTGTTTTATCCGAAAACTCTTCGCCTGCTTTCTCGGCGTTTGCCTCTACGCTTGTCTCTACTCAAGGGCTGGATTATCGACGCTCTAGAGATACTCGTTATTGCCTTCGTGCTTGAGGATGTGGCGAACACCTTCCAACTCAGCAGCGTTCAGAAGGGTCTCATCGGCAGTTCCAGTTTTTTCGGTGAGCCAGAGGGGTTTGCATATGGTTGGGATGCAGGATGCGAGATAGAGGGACTCGCAAAGGTCGAGGTGCGAGTTGCCGGCATCACGGGGGGTTGGAAGCATGGAAGCGAGCTTTCAACATGAGATATTGTCTCTAATGTCTGTGCTCTTGTTCCCCAATGTAACGGTTGAGAAGCAGTCTGATGCAGTCCCTTGGTGAAAGCTATTACCATCAACATGTTTATCGTTGCATAGGTTGCACCGTATATTGTGGTCGACAATGGCTATCGATAGATACGTCGCACAATCTATTGTGGTGCCGGCAATAGCCATCGAGGGATAAACAGTTCACGATCCATTGTTTTAAACAATGCCTACCAGGTATCGATTGGCAAAGTATCACCAGTTTATTGTAAAAATGAAAATATGCTCCAGCTGTGAGATCGAAGATTTCGTCGAAACTCATTTATTGCAAGCTGTGTGTGATACTTCGATCGCGCGTATTACGGGTTGTGTGTCCTTATGAAGGATATAGGTCGGCGACTCCCCTTGCAACTACAGTGTAGCTATCAGGGTCAACAGGATGATTTTAAGTCAGTCTGTGCGCGGAAACTATAAAAGCCGTTTCTGAGGGGGACAAAATCTGACAGCTGTGGAAGGAAATGCATCAGTGTATGAAGTGAACACTGTTAATCGAACAACTGGTGAGGGGAGGGCGGAGTTTTGAAGGACATGGGGGCCTGATTTTGATCACAAGGGGGGCGGGAGGGGGGCAGTGGGGAGGGGACGGGTGGGGCAGGTCATTTTGTGAGTGAAAACTTAATATCCTTCTTGTGGGGGAGGGGGGGGCAATGTGCCGGTGGGGGTGAGGGGCGGGGGGGGAGGGCTTTAGGTCGCATAGATGTAGGGGTTTGCTATACGCGTGGTGCTTGGTCTAGGCGATGGTGCGGGTGGTGAGGAAGGAGGGGGCGGTGGGGGCGGGGATGGGTGGGAATTGCAGCAGCGGCATGGACGGCTCTAAACCGATAACGAGGCGATATCCAGACCGTGGAAGTGTTTATTACTCTGCCAGATTTCGATATTAGGTGGAGCGTTTGAGCAAGAGAAAGCGAGGAAGAAGAAAAAAAAAAAAAAGAAGCGGGGGGGGCGGGGTTCAAGAGGTTAGGTCACATAAAATGCTGAAATTCACTCCAGCTATGAGATCAAGGATTTGGTCGACACTGGTCTTTGCAACATTGTGTGTGATCCTCCGATCGCGCGTGGTAATCATATATGTAGGGGCTTTGCTATACGCGCGGTGCTGGGTCTAGGCGATCGTGCGGGGTGTGGGGAAGGAGGGGGCGTTGGAGGGGGGAGGGGGGATGAATGAAAGCTACGTCATGGATGGCTAGAAAGATGATGACGTGATATCAGTTCTTATAAGTGTTTATTACTCTGGCCAATTTGGATTGTAAGTGGGGCGTTTGAACGAACTGCGCGGGGAAAAAAAGGAGGGGGGCGGAGGGCGGAGATGAGTTGGAGGAGCTACGGCATGGATGGCTAGATGGATGATGAGATCATATCAGCTGGCTGGTAGTGTTTACTAATCAGGTAGATTTTGATTTCAGATGGAGCGTTTGAACAAGAGGGATCGGGGGAAGGGGGGGCGAGCATTTCAATATGCGCGCAGAACCTATAAACCCTAAAGGGGACGAAGGTGACGGTTGCAGCAAGAAGACACCCCTTTATATCACCCAACTGGTAATGTTTATTATTCTAGAAGGTTTGATGTTACATGTAGTTTGCAACCCAGTTCTTAGGTGTAGTAAACAACGTGTTGAAAGCTTCATAATTTGTTTTTTTACATGGATCGAAAGATGGAATATTTCAGTCGATAAGTACAATCATGTAGATATCATTATTTTCTGACATCGCTGATTGTAAGAAAGAGATACATATTGCCAAGTACAACAGGCGAGGTGATGTGGTCATGCAATGTCACCGCCATTGAGAATGAAATGCAGAACTGCGAATTGTTATTGTCACAGCACTAGTCTACAGAGCATATTCTTGACTTTGACTGAAATCGAACGTGGTTTTTGCTCAATTTGGCCTGAACAGAAAGCGTGCTCGCGATCGCGTGACCTCGTCTCGACGTCTCTGCTACGGATTCTCCAAGTTCCAATGCGTTTGCTACTTGTACAGTAGTAGTACAGGTACACCCAACACGGGCAACATTGGGTACCTGGAAATATATTATATAAAATGAAAATACGCTCCAGCTGTGGGATCGAAGATTTCGTCAAAACTCATCTTTGCAAGCTGTGTGTGATACTCCGATCGCGCGTATTACGAGTTGTGTGTCCTCATTAAGGATATAGGTCGGCGACTCCCCTCACAACCACAGTGTAGCTATCAGGGTCAACAGGGTAAATATATACAGTACAATGCGCTTCTCCGCGGGCGGCATTCGCCGCCCTCTACCCTCGCTCAGAAAGGAAAGCTGCAACACCTTATGTAAAGCGGACAGAGGTCCACTATTGAGTTAAGGTGCAAACTGGCAACTTTGATAATGCTACGTGTCCCGCCGCCATGCTCCAGGAAATCAGTCCGGATGCAACAGGCAAGGGTATACCGTATGCGCCTGGTATCTTGCTTTTAAGTACTCGCGATGTACATGGCTCTGTCTCGAAGTTTGTGACGACAGGGTTGTTATCTCTATCAATAGATTAATAGGATGATGAACCGGCGCGAACACTGGGTGTGCTGGATGGCGATGGGTGGAAAAAGCATACACACGTTTGTAGCAGTAGCGTGCAACATGTATGTGGTTGAAGTGGCAGCAAAAGAGACGGCTGCTTTATTACGTCACGTCGGCTACACCTTATGTTCCATACTAGAAAAGTGTAATACGTCTAGACGGCGGTCCGTCACAGGGCTGAGGCTCAGCGGTACTTGAAGAATTCTTAGTCATTAGTTGTTGGCGGCTTTTTTTTTCACTTTTTATTCAAAGAACAACCTGGAACAACAACAAAGAGGAAAAAAAAGGACACTAAAACAACAACAATTGGGGAAAAGGACACAAAAAATACACGTACGTATATGGTGGCTCTCGTAGGCGAAACACTTTTCTTGTCTGCTGGCTAGCGTTGTCGCGCTTTGCTGTATGGTCGACACGAGCGTACTTCTGTATTCACCTTTGTTTGCTTCCCTGTGCAGGGTCGATTGCAGGCTGTTCTGCTGTGTTTGCGGTACGTAGATAATGCGTGTGGCTATCGGAGCTTGGTTTGTGCCTTCACTTTGCTTCGCGGTGTACGCAAAAGAAGCGGGTTCAAAAACAAAACCAAAAATAGGAAAAAAGAAAATTATTTATAGGAAAAATACAAAGGATCGTTCCGGAAAAAAAAATCCCATCGACAATCAAGAGCTTAAGATGGCTGAGAGGTGGGAGAACATGGCGAGGGCGTCCTCCGAATGTGCTGACTATTTAGTAAGTGAGTCCTCATAGGTCTACATGTTTTGTTTCAGTTTGCATTATGCGTGCGTAAGAGGATCCAAGCGAGTCGTGTGGGGAGCCTAACCGCAACTCGATCGCTGCTTCGTTTTTTGTGGGTGTGGTACCGCGGTATGTGCACGAGTACGTTGTCCCTTGTTGTCGCGGAAGTCGTGAATCGCACACTGGAGACCTGCATACACTCTGCGTAGATGGGCCCGGAGCAGTCCTCTTGCAAGTGCTCTTGCTGCTGTTGTGCATGCGCTATCTTGCCTAATGTTCAATCCAAGCGAAGCAGCTGCGTCACGGAGAAGCGCAACGATCGCGTGAAGAGTGCGCACAGGTAGGGTCCTCAACTCTGAAGGTCACAACTGATGTCTTGACGGATGTCTCTACGGGCGATAGGTGGCAGCTTTAGTTGCTGGAGTCGCGATCTAGAGTCGGTGGGTGTGCTCTGTGGCTGGGCACCTCATTTCTTCCTGTGCGTGGAAAACATTATTTTCGTCGGCTCGTCTGCGCCCCGCAGTTAAAAATAAAGAAAAACCCAAGCCCGACATCGCAGGTAAAAAGACCTCACGGACCACGATTCACCCTAAAGGCGATGTAACGAGAACCGCTGATAGGGACAGCTCACGCTATCGCTATAGTGGGATCCGAAGAACGCGCCAGCTAGCGCTGGGTTGCGAAAGCATCTGAGTTGAATCGACACACGACGCGTATGAAAATACGTGGAAATGTGGTGAGCTTAAGCTTTATTTTCCCCCATCCGACGGAGGATAGAAAAAAATAAAAAAAGATGCTATTCATAGACCGCTCTCGGTATGGATCCTCCCTTCAGCACGTCAAAAATGGTCTCACAGTAATTTCGAGTGATGTGTACCGATGACGTGTGGGTGCAGCTCTGAACGGGTTAAAGCCCGCTGATGCCGTATGACAATATTTCCTCGCGCCCTACCGTATTTTTCATCAGGGATGCTGATTGGCGCTGGGTTCTGGTCCGTCTACGCCGACAAATGCGGCCGCCGGAGTGCCTTCGTCCAGTCACTGGCTTGTGTCTTCCTCGGCGGCGTAGCGTCTGCGGCCGCTCCCTCACTCGTAACGCTGTGCATCTTTCGCATGGTTGTCGGCTTTGGCGTCGGCGGCAACCTTCCCGTGTCGACGGCCCTCGTGACGGAATTTCTCCCCACTTCCCAACGAGCGTACGTGCTTTGCGGCATAAGCGGGGTATTTTGGGGGGTTGGCGTCATCACCGCGTCCCTCCTCGGACTTATTCTCGCCAACACACTCAGATCTGGGTGAGCGTGGTGTCTGTCAGTCTGTCTTGACATGCTAGACATACGTATTGGGTCGCAATACGTCGGTGAGCGTGGTGTCTGTCAGTCTTTCTTGACGTGCTTGACAAACGTGTTGGGTAGCCAACGTCGCCCTCCGAAGGAAGGCAAAAGAGCTTTCCGAGTGGACCGCATGCACCACACCATCCCTACCACCACCACCACAACCACCACCACCATCCATCACCGTCACCCTCATCACTACCGCAGATATCACTATCAACCCCACCGACTGCGCGAACTATCCCACACTGGTTCCAAACAACGTGCCCCTCAAACTGGAGGTGGGGTTCGAAAGAGGTCAACGACCCAGGCTACGGTAGGGGGGTCCCCTTTGGGCCTTTTATTTCAGTGGCTAGGGGTCACTCGCGCGAGTAACCCCTTTGTTCCTGTGCGATATTACGTTTTGTTCATGTTTCGCATTGACGAAATTAATCCGCAATGCAAAGGTGATCTAAGCTGCGCCAAAACAAGTGCCTGAACCATCTTCATCCGTAGGGTACATAACCACTCGTGCGAGTGGCTCAAACACATCCGTGAAAATGGGGGTACCCCCCCTACCGTAGCCTTGGTCCAACACCGCCACACGCACCCTTCAGTTTCCCCCCTGGGTTTAACTTTGGCGCACTTTCGTATTTTCTACCGTTTCGGCAGCGAAGAAGAACTGTTTTGGAGGTTGTTTCTTGGACTGGCGGCGTTGCCCTCCGCCATTGTTGCTGTCGCACACCGTGTGCTCCCGGAGAGCCCACGCTTCTTGCACGCCATGGGAAAGGACAGCGAGGCAGCACAGGTCTGTCATGTGACGCTGCCGTCTTTTTTTCACTTTGCGCTGATGTTGCTATAGTGTAACAAGGACTGTCGAGTGCACTTCTTCAACATTTCACTACTGGAAAATATACCACACCTATTGCAAGCAGTTCGTCCGCAAAATATGGGCGTTGTTCTAGATGGGTTAGGGCTACCCCCCGCGCCCCTCAACATAGTTGGGGGACTATGGGCGGCAAGCTCCACCGGGGGCCCTGCGCGCTCGAGATCCTTGTCGTGTAGCCGTCGGCGTGTTGTGTCTACGAGCAGCCTTCGCGCTGCGCTGTGGCTGGGAAGTACTTCAGTAAGTGTTGGCTTCATGCACAACACACCGTCCTTTCTACCCAACACCAGCACACCCTTTGCGGAAGGGTTCGAATTCCGGGATAACGGGTCACCACCCACCACCCATCACCAATCAACAGCTACCTGCGACGGCGCCGGTGGTTGCACCGCTCTGGTTTGATTGCTTCTTTGCCCCGCTCGTCTTGTCCAAGTAGCAGATCAGAGAAGTGTGCACGATCGATCCGGAAGCACCAAGAATTATTGAGCTTAACGGCCGCCACGGGCTTGGGTTGTACGTCCTCTCTTTGCCGACTGTGGTGCTACGTATGCGCGGCAGATACTGGAAAGCGTGGCAAGGATTAACGGAAAGCTGGACGTCCTTGGACTGGATTTCTCGGGAGACCGCAACGGGGGAGACGGCCTCCAGCTAGAGCCCTCGCCTGCATCGTACAACCTTCCCGGTACGGGTGTCGTGCAGGGTGACGATGCCTAAAAAAAAAACGAAACATAGACCTCGGAACGAAAACGAAAGGGACGGGAATAATGGAGATGTCGCGATAAATGTGGTACGTTTACGAGAACCCCAAGTTCCCCTGTACGCGTACAGAGCGCCCTCCCAACAACATTTTTTGTTTTCGTCTCACAAGCGCTTGAAGCACCGATTCGGTTAGCTTTTCTCCCGCCTGCCTCCCGTTGCAAATCTACCTTTTGCGCCGAAAATGCTCTCTGCAGTGACGCCCGGCAGCGGACCCGCGCCGTTTGGGATCGATGCCAACGATCAAGGCAAGACCCCGAGCAGGGACGGCGGTTCTCCAGGCGCGCCGATGTGGCGCGACGGCGGAGCCCTTCCTGTGGTCGAGTACTCTCACGGAGAAGAGGCGGAAAAGGCCGAGGCCGGGGATGTGCGGGAGCTGTTCCACACCCCTGTCCTGCGCAAGGTTACGCTGTGTCTGTGAGTGACGTTTGTCAAGAGTTATGCGGACGAGGTGTCAATGCAAAGTGTACGCACTTGGGTGTTTATTGTGGAGTGACTATCCACGAATGCAGAGCTTCAGCTGTACGTTGTGCGACGGAACCGCATTTCCCCGGGGAGAAACGACTACTTGTACACATTGGCTGAAAGGCACCAAGGGGGAAACAACATATAGTCAACATATCGAAAGCACGTCTTGCTTGATTGAGAGCAGGTAAATAAACACCTTTCCCTCACGCAGCGTCGTTGGGGCGTACTCTGTGCCACCTTGTCCAACAGACCCCACGGTAAACAACCACCACAAACATGTAATAATTACAAACATGGCGGTAATGATTGCACACCCTGTACAGCTACAACTACTCGTAGTTGTCTGCCAGACTACTGTTTGAGAAAGTTGTGCAACTAGTAGTCTGTAGACAACCACTGTTTGAAAAGGTTGTGCAACTAGTTATCTGTAGGCAACTACTGTTTGAACAAGTTGTACAACTAGTTGTCTGCAGACAACTACTGTTTGAAAAAGTTGTGCGACTAGTTGTCGGCAGACAAGTACTGTTCGAAAAAGTTGTGCAACTAACTAGCAGTCTGTAGACAACCACTGTTTGGAAAAGCTGTGCAACTAGTTGTCTGCAGACAACTGCTGGGTGAAACCCCTATGCACCTAGTTGCCTGTAGACAACTACTGTTTGAAAATATCGTGCAACTAGTTGTCTGCAGACAGCTACTGGGTGAAAAACCTGTGCAACAAGCTGTTTAGGGACAACTACGGAGAGGTTGCGGCGGAACACAATTAGTTGTCTGATTAGTTGTCTGCGGACAACCTGAGCCTGTACATTGTTCGATTTGTGCTACTCCCGATCGTTATGTGCTATTTCCGGTCGCCGCACCTAACGAAAACCATTGCTCTTCGCCTTTACATCTTCCACGTGATTGCATATACTTTATTGTTTTCGCGAGTGTGCCGTCACTGCTGCTGCTGCCTGCAAGCCGGTGCCACAATACCCGGAACTTCTGTGAGTTCTGTAACACTTTTGTACCCGAAACTTCTGGGTGTTCTGTAAGACCCCCATACCCTTACTAGGAATCCACCAACCCTACAAAACATAACCTCGAAATTATGGGCGCAAATTGTTATGCCCACGCTATTGATGGCCACCCTGGGACGTATGCTCATAAGCCCGTTGTGACGACAGCATGGTGAGGTAACTAGTTGTCTGTAGTAGACAGCTACTATTTGAAAAACTTGTGCAACTACTTGTCTTTAGAAAACTACGGTTTGAGAAAGTTATGCAATTAGTTGTCTATAGACAACTACTGTTCGAAAAAGTTGTGCAGCTAGTTGTCTGACTACTGGGTGAAAACCTTTGCAACTACCAGGTAGTTGTCTAGGGACAACTACTGAGTAGTTGCGGCCGCGCAACTACCTTGTAGTTTGTTTACTGTAGTTGTACAGGGTGTGGATCGACTTGGTTGCATACTGCACAGCTAGTAGTCAACGTTATGCGTTATGCGTTGGCTAGTGTTCTGCTCTTGAGGAGGCCGCTGGCCACACTATGCCTTACCGCCGATGCCCGCTTTCGTCGCTGCGCGCTTCCCTCGTTCGCGCACCCCGTTTTGCTATCTTGCATCTCTTTTCGGCACTGTTTCATTACCGGCGGAAATCCATGGACGTGGTAGCTGGGTAGCTTGGGTGGGCATAAACCTCAGGTGGGAAGCAAGCTGTTTCTCAGGAATACACACGACGAATGTGACTGGTGTAACAGGTTTACCTTTCCGAATTTGAGGTTTCATGAACCGCACCGTTAGATATGTTTCTATTGTCGCGTCGCACATGCACGAAGCTCGCGACGGACGATCACCTCGCCAATGTGTCCCCCCCCCCCCCGCCCCCCGCCCCCCCCCATCTCTGCTCCCGACTGGACCAGCTACTACGGTCTAACGTTTTTGCTGCCGAGATACTACGACGACATCTCGCATGGGAATAAAGACTTCGTCTACATCCTTTCCGCCTTCCTTGGAGCGTCTTACATCCCAGGTACGCCCTAGCTGAGACCGAGCTCACGTGCTGGAACGTTTATCGAGCGGTGGAGGATGGACTTTGGCTGTCACTATTTCTGTCTCTGGCAGCCGACGCCTTGTCAAGCCTCTGCAGCTCCTGGGCTATCGTTCCCCGGACCGACACGCGCTTACATCCGTCGATAGTGTCCGACTTTGTGGAAGCAAATCGAACCCCGCCGGACGACGCGAGGATGAAAACGTGATACAAAGGCAGACTAATATATTGTCATCTAGTTTCGCTCGCCCAAGAATCCACTCGTTACCCAGACCGCCTTTTGCCCGCGCTCTCGCCCTGTCTTGATCCCGTCCCCGACCGCTCCTGGCCCACAGGCTCCTATTTAGCTATGTGGTTGGTCGACGAACATCGTCTGGGTCGCGTGGGCGGTTTGAAGTGGTCGGCCGGCGCTTGCGCCACTTCGATTCTTGTTTTAGCCACGACAACACGCGTCACGGCGCTGTTCTCCGCCGTGTCTTTGCTGGTTCTGTTTTGCCAAGGTGAGCGGGAAAAGGAACTTCTCTTGCGTCTATTTGATGACGATGGTGATTATGTTATCACAATATCATAGCTCGTATCCCTAAAACCTAGGCGGTGGTCGCTAATAAAGGTTCATAAATAAAAACGACTAAAAGAAAACAATCAAACTGCGACGTCAACGCACCGTCTTTGTACTTACAAGAAAAAACAGCCGTCTGCCTCACTGGTGTACGTTTCTAATCGCTAGAACAGCCTAGAACAGCCTAGAACAGCCTAGAACAGCCTAGAACAGCCTATTAACACTGTAAAACACTAACACTGTAACACTATAAATCAGCAACCTTGTAGTGAGGCGTGTTTGGCCTTTTTGCGTTCCTGCTGTCCTTGGACCGTTTCAACCTGTCCGCGATTGTAGCCTTGCACACGCCGGGCAGATGATGATCTGGATGATCTAGATCCTCTACTTGGAAGTGTAGTGTGATATGTGGTGCAGGATCTGTGTGACAGAGATCCATCGCAGGAAACGTGTGCTACTGTTAGATCTTTCAGACCAACGGGCTCTCATCCGGCTCTCATCCAGCAACATGCTCTACAGTAGGCCGTGCAGATAATTTGGCAGCCCTAAGACCAGGGAACTATCTGCTCTGAAAGACACACACAATCAATATAGGACCTGATCTGTCCAATGTGCGTGAACTTTAGACTATATAAATTCATCTGGTAAAGGTACATCCTTAAGTGAGACCTGCTAGACATTAGCTCGGCGAGCAGCGCTAAGGCTTTCACGCTTGGCCATGGCCCGCCTCGGCTCAGTTGCGTACCTCTGGCTGATGGCACTCCATCTCATTCCCTCGCTTCTGATTTTCTCCCCGCACATGACCACCCGCTTCGCGCCTTCTACGAGACCAAGTTCTCTCGTTCTCGTATACGTGTTCATGTGCAGACGAAAGCTGCATTGCGCCCTTCTCACTGAAATGGGCTACGTCTTGCATGTGCCGCCGAAAGCTGCATTGACCCTTTCTCGCTGAGGTTTGTGTGCGCGTTGTACTGTTCTGTCAGCGGTGCCGGGTACGATCATGTACCTCATCACGCCGGAGTTGTACTCCACCAAGTATCGCGCGGTGGGGTTGGGAAGCTGCAGCGTTGTGACGCGCTTGGGAGGTGCGTGTTTTGTAGGGTAGGTAATTGGGCTTGGATTTGATTTTTGATTATTTTGGTGTGTGTTTTTTTTTCCTTGATTAGACTAAACATGGTTATTTGATCATTTGTCTTGTATGGCGCTTTGTATGACATACTCAAATCTAGTTGTATTTTTGTTCTTGGTACTTTGGTATAGTGATGCTGAAACCAATACGATTTAGTCGTACCTTAAAAGACACACCTTTCGCTGTCGTAAATTTTATGATGGATATTTTACAGACCATACCTGGTACGACTTTTTTTTGTAGCATTAAAGTTTGCTATACTAAAAATATATACTTTATTTGTATGCAGTTTCAGTATTCTATACTATCAACCATACAGCTAGAAATAGTAAAATACTCAAGAACAAGTTGATTTGATTATCATTAAAAAAAACCAATGATTTGAAAACGTGATGAATCATGATTATTCGTGTTGATTGCCAAAACCCCCGAGTTGTTATTCGCTGGGCGAAACCGCTGCAGCGTTGCTCGAGTGCTAAATATCCGATGGTAAGTTTGGAAAATCTGTGGCAGTTGTGTGCGGTACTACTGCTGTACCTGGTACTTGGTTTTGTTTTTTCCGCATTGTTTTACCCTCTACTAACTCCTTTCGGGTGTGCCAAGGGTGTGCCAAGTCAACTTGTTTCTGCTCTGCCGAATCTAGCCAGGAGGATATCGCGGCAGGGTAGCAGAAGCTGCGGTGACCAACCGGCCCTTCCAGAAGAACGTTTTATAGATGGTTGCGTGGGTGTATTTTGTTTCGGGAACGGCCCGGGTACATCGAGGACGTGCGCTCTGCAGTTTTCTGTTTGACTGTTCGGTAATTGGGACGCCTTCCTTTTCTGTCGCGTGCAAAAATACCCACCTGATACTATTATACTTGTGAACAGCATACAAGATTTCCCTTCGGATTCGTGTTATTATAACGGGATGGCGCAAGACAAGAAGGCCCAAATCAGCCTGGCTGATTTTGTCGTGTATCTGTGGTTTTTGTGTTTGATTCGCTCCTGATGCGGTTGACATTATACTTCGGTAGCGTGGTAAGTCTACACAAGAAGATAAAAGCTGATTATTGATGGAAGAACTGGCGGAAGCAAGAAAGAACGCGAAAGTATGGTACCACATCGTACTTTCTACGCTTTCTATAATACTTCGTTACGTTACAGGAAACCCACGGCAAGCAGCAGCAACAGCAAAGCAGCAGTGCCGATAATGTAAAACGCTAAAACACTCGAAACGTCTTCGTCAATGGAGCGAAAATGTAATATATACAAGGTTCCCCTTCGGGAGGTGGACACATGCCTCCCGGGGGCGACGCAAGTCGAATGACTACAACTGATGATGAAGTATTTATGCAGAAGGTGTATATCGGAGGGATGCGTAGTGGAAAGAATGTGGATAATATAAGATATCACAGACATTTGGAGGAGGAGGGTTGGGATATTGCTGAGGCTCGGTGTGATAAGTTATTCGAAAGTCCACTCCGTATAACTGCGTGGCAGCAATTATTTCTACGTTTGTAGCATATGCGTAAGGCTGTGACATGAAGTGGAGATACTCTTCGACACTCGAATATGTAGTAGGTTGAGATCCAGCGACTTCCACAAGTTTTTGATTTGCTCCAGCTAAGATGCTGTCGTGGAAAGTGTTGAAACCTGATCCTGGGATAACGGTGTACAAATTGGTTGTGATGTGGGCAATAGTATGTGCACGGACGATGTGATGTAAAGCTGGGTTGTTGTGCACACGACGCGAGATACATCTTAATAAACATGCACCATCACCATTATCGGGAATAATGGACCATTGACCAGAATTGTTATTGTTGCCGCTGTTGTTGTCTTGATCATTTTCGCTGTGTGATGGGTTTGTACTGCTGTCGCTGCTGTTAGAGGAATCATTGGTGTCAATTCGTTGTGTGTTTTCTGTGTCCAGTATTTTTCCCCGCGCGCTTAATTCGCTACTGCTGTATGGTAACCACCGTGTCAATTGTGAGGGAGAACTCACAGTAAACTTAGAGTCTATGGACTACGTGCTGCTTGCTGGTGGTGCTGCTGACGGAACTTTGCAAGACAAACGGAACTTTTTCGGGCACGTTGGCGTTGTTTGTTCCGTTCAGAAAAATATCTTGTTTACACCGACAAATGATTCTTTATTATCTACATGACCTTGATTTGCTCCAGCTAAGATGCTGTCGTGGAAGGTGTTGAAACCTGATCCTGGGATAACGGTGTACAAATTGGGTGTGATGTGGGCAATAATATGTGCACGGACGATGTGATGTAAAGCTGGGTTGTTGTGCACACGACGCGAGATACATCTTAATAAACATGCACCATCACCAATCTCGGGAATAATGGACCATTGACCAGAATTGTTATTGTTGCCGCTATTGTTGTCTTGATCATTTTCGCTGTGTGATGGGTTTGTACTGCTGTCGCTGCTGTTAGAGGAATCATTGGTGTCAATTTGTTGTTTGTTTTCTGTGTCCAGTATTTTTCCCCGCGTGCTTATACCGATGTTTGTTGCCGATATGGTCTGTTGTGTGCACATCGTTACTTTTGCTTGAGTTGTGTTGCTACTTTATATCTCTTTATACAGGTTTCGCTACTGCTGTATGGTATCCACCGTGTCAATTGTGAGGGAGAACTCGCAGTAAACTTAGAGTCTATGGACTACGTGCTGCTTGCTGGTGGTGCTCTATTGTAAAACCGCTGTGTATGTTCTTTTGATGAGAGTAAACGTCTTGTGTATTTATTCTCCTCGGTCCATCCAGAAAAAAATCCCGTTCTCAATAAAATTTGATTTTTTATGATCTATATATTATTGCCGCTCTCTGCGGTTGCTTGCTGCTGCTGTGATCGTAGACAGTTCATACCGATGTTTGTTGCCGATATGGTCTGTTGTGTGCACATCGTTACTTTTGCTTGGGTTGTGTTGCTACTTTATATCTCTTTATACAGGTTTCGCTACTGCTGTATGGTATCCACCGTGTCAATTGTGAGGGAGAACTCACAGTAATGACATAGTTCACGTCGTTGCAGCGGGTACATATACACCGCGCCCGCGTCTAGCAGTGCGGGAAAATTCTCTCGCAAATACATTTTGATGCCACCCCGATGTACGTGCGAGGACTAAAGTTCCACCGCGCCGTGTGTGTAGTAGACGTATTTAAGCCTGACGATATGCCTATATTTTAGGCTCTAAACCAAATTAAGCCCTATCGTGTCTTAAATGTCTACAAAATAGGTCTATTTTATCGACCTAACGACCACGGCAGACCACGGCGAGATATGGATTTTCCCAAAATATGCACTTGGGCACATTTTGGCCCAAGTGCATATTTGAAGCAATTTTCCGAGTATTTTCCAGCGAACAACAGCATTTCAGACGACAAAAGCTCGAGGAAACATCAGACGGATGCCTACATTTCGAGGGTGGAAATTGAACCGGGTTGAGGGCCAGTCCTGCTGTGCTGCTGTACTGACTGCCACACTGAAGCACACCGAAGGCGGCAGACGCCTGCGAGGTATCCTACATATGAAGCGAGTATGGAGTACGAAGCACTCAATGTTTTTGCCAGGCACCAGTTATTTGTTTTGGCCGTTTGTTCAAGCTCGCACAGCATGGGCAGGGGAGGGTCTTTCTCGAAGTTTCCACCCACTCATATGCTGACTCAGGACGTAAATCCTCGTCTTGCCATCTGCGTCTGGAGTAGTGCAGAAATATCATAGTCTATTTTCAAGTAGTTTGATCTTTCCTCGGCTTTTCTTTTTATGCGTACTGAAAGAGACCACTATTTCTGCGTTTAAGGTCGAAATATCGAATGGCCTAGCTCTTCCAGTTGGAAGTACTTAAGACCTAACCTCGAGGCTTAAAGACGTCTAGTGTGTGGTTGCCCGGGGACAGAAGTGTCTCGTACCCCGCAAAATAGAGCCAGTCTCGGCGGCTTTCCGCGGCCATAGCTCGCGCCACGGACGTCCCATGAGCCCGGCACACGGCTGATAATATACCGACGGGTAGTCTGATCGCATTGCAGAAGAAAG
This sequence comes from Undaria pinnatifida, assembly GCA_012845835.1. Taxonomy (NCBI): domain Eukaryota; class Phaeophyceae; order Laminariales; family Alariaceae; genus Undaria; species Undaria pinnatifida. Next base: position 354,392 of record JABAKD010000026.1, read on the forward strand.
CACACCAAAAACCTCTGCGCCGGCGGAGAAAAAGGGACGGACTAGGCAAAAGAATCAAAATGGTACATATGCATATATACCTGGTACCTACCTGGTATCATATCATACAGCTACAGCAGCATTGAAATCGGCCTGGTGGGAGGAGCTAAAACAGTAGTCAGCCTGTGTGATGAGAGCAAAAGCAACAAACCAAAAAGTCGAAAAGTAACCAACAGTTGGAATCATTTGCCTTCCCTGAATGTGGATGAGCGAAAACATGAGTTTATGGTCGTGAACACACGCATGATCCAACATGGCACATTTTGACAAATGGTACGCTCGTACGGCAGTTTGACACTCGAAAGGACTTGAGCAGAGCAGCAGTAGCAACGGCAACAGCAGCAGGCAGGCAGAGCAACGCATGAGTACTTTTCCTGCGTGTTCTTTTGCGTGATGCTGTTTGCCGTACGACCTTTCATATCCACATCGTGTCGAGTTTCGAAATACCTGGTGCGTGCATACGCGGTGAGACATAATGCGGGTACATATCGCAATGCGTACGTGGGTTTGTTGTCAGTGCTGACGAGGCACGGGCTAGTCGTTCCTTGCGCACGTCACCTCAGATTTTAACGCTATCAGGCTGCTGCGGGCTCGTCTTGGTGTTCATCGTCGCCTGCCGCCAGCTTTTGGCGCTAGTAGCTAGCCTGCTTGGGCTAGTCCTAGCGGCCACTCTAGACGTATTTTATGTTCGTATATCTTAACACGTCCGCGGGGTGCGGGAGTTGCCTCGCATGGACGGGGCGAAGCCGGCTGACAGGTAGTCTTCGATGATGCAACGGCATTCCCTCCTGGCGATGAAGAGAACGACATCATGTAGTGTCGTGCGTTGTTTATCCCTGTTGGGCCCGTCGCTCCATCATGTTTTTTCTGTGACCAGAGCTCAAGTTGTCCCCATGTGACGGGGATACCCTAAAGGGGGGTACCCTAAAGGGGGCATACTGCTTGATAACGCGTCGTCGTATATCTCCAGCAGCTGGATGGTCCCGTTGCTTCTCCGACACAAACGCGTTTCACGAGTCGGGCAGAATCGCGATCTAGGTAATATCGATTCTGCTCATGTCGTAATGGTGCACATGTTGTTCAGGATCTGTGTAGTACAGATCCGACCGAGGAAACATGTGTAATTTCTACAGTAACCCATGCTGATCATACGGCTCTCACCCGGCAACGTGATCTAGGCCATGCAGATCATATAGACCAGGATCTATCTACTCGAAGAGGCATGTGTCACAAACGGGAATTTGGTCTGTTCTACATGTGGAAAGCATTGCCTGCTTGTTTGTGCTCGTTGTACCAAAATCGCTAGGTTTGGCGGCGCCCATTATTGCCGAAGTTATGTACGACAAGGGTGGTCCGGCGGCTCCGCTGCTTGTCTTCGGACCGACGATGATCATCACGGCAATTGCCGCAGGTGTTTTTGTTGTTGTTGTTGTTGTTGTTGTTGTTGTTGTTGTTGTTGTTGTTGTTGTTGTTGTTGTTGTTGTTGTTGTTGTTGTTGTTGTTGTTGTTGTTGTTGTTGTTGTTGCTGTTGTTGTTGTTGTTGTTTGTTGCTGTTGTTGTGACGTCAGTGGCCAGTGTAGCTCGTTCACGAGAAGGACTTACTTCTCTCCCAGTAACAAAAAAAAATCACCGCGCAGCCTGTGAGTACGTGCACCGAAAGACGGTGGTAATTCGCAGCGCTTGACATGCAGCCCCAACTTTTTTTTCTCTTTTTGTTCACACTTCCACTGATGTTACGTTGTCAACTGATGGGGTACGTTGTTTGTTGTCGCCAACCTACTGCGCTGCTGCCTGCTGCCGCGGGGTATATCTGCCGTAGGGTCTTGGTGAGAGTCGGACGATACGATTCATGCACTGACGTTATATTTTCCATGGGCAGGATAACGACAGGTGCCGACGTATCTTTATTTGACTGAAGGTTTTAACTATCGCCCGCGATAAATATTCCACCAGATCCCCGGGGAATACCAAAACCAGCACAAACGCATTATGCCCGGCGGCGCATCTTAACTGTTACCCTCTGGCAGGTATGATTCCCATCGAGACCGCCGGTCGCAAACTGGACGACGACAGCTGGGATCGTAAATGATCTGCCACACTAGTGGTGGTCTATGGCCCCGGCATGTGCGCTATAAAGGGAAACACCAGCACTATAGCGGGCAACCGGCACTACATGCTGCCACTGCTGGTTGTTCCCAGCTGTGCCAAGGGGTTTTGCAGGCATTATAGCGGGCAACCGGCACTACTCAGCCGGCGCTATAGGGGGACCTCTACCGCATTTTATTATTGGTCTTGGTGGAGACGTGCTTTCCACTGGCAGTAGGGACGGGCCGGAGGAAGAACCTCGGGCGAAGGGAAGCTAAGCTTTGCAATCGGAGCTGAAAAAATGCGCAAACACAGCGTGGTGTACGTAAGGTGTGGTGTATGACCTTTATTTTCAAGCTACTTGGGTGTTGAATTGATTATTAATAGCTGGAATTCGCGCACCTTCCGTTTGGAGTTGGAGCGAGATGTACGGTTTTGAGTTTTGATCTTCAGTATTTTTCACTTTAATTTATGGTGTTTTTTTCACTATTATTGGTGGCAGTCACTTGTCTGTCATCCCTCACGTATGTGGCGTATGACATCATTTTGGCACGCTTCGGGCGGAGGTTTTTCCAATGTGCGGAGGAAGGTAACTGTATCACGTGAAACATTGCCTAGCAAGAGACTTGTGGTCCTTTTCAATGTTTGGTATCTTATATATGTGCCCAGAAGGTATCAGTCCGACGCAACATGACTTTACCTGGCACGTGTTAAATGGTATGCATTATTGTCTTACGAGCCGATCTGCACGATAATAAACGGTCCCTGGGTAAGTCCACATTGCCGTATCTCGACGTTGACGTCGTCTCGGCCAGGAACGTTGCGGCTCTGCTCGATCGTTTAATTGTGTTGGACGTGCGTGGGCCCTCATTGCTTGCCTTTCTGTCGTGTCCTCTCACGTTAATGACGACCCGACCGCGTCCCGTAACGTGCCCAGACTGTTTGCTGTCTGATTCTCTTTGTACTTGCGTCAGCTTTTCGCCTTGCGCGTTATCAGTACGGCTAGTGTGGGAGTAGGCTGTGAAGCACCTCATCGTTTTCGATATTTTCTACAAAGTATTCAGACCTTTTCTCCGAAGTATACAGATGGATTTTATCCCTTCCCAAGCTTCTATGTAACTGCATAAACGGCCCTTTAGTCTGCCTACATAGTGTTGTGGTATCCCACCACAGAGGGGCTATTGGCTCGTAGAATATGGTTGGTCTCTGATTCGCTTCTGCATGAAAACACGAGAGCGAAACAAGGGACTGATACCGAGCACGCGTGCGTGGTGCATAGATCGCCAAAGGCTACCTAGATGGCAGCGGTAGTGGTTGCCTGGGTCGGTGTTGCCATAGGATGACGTGACAGCGTTATCTCAGTTGTCTCAACTTACCAAAACAGATGGATGGTGGACTCGGACGGAGATGTTTTCCCGTGTTGAGGATAGGGGTTTAGACTAGACTATCATCTATGGGTGCAATAGCATTGGTTGGTTCATTGATTTACTCGTAGTTGTACAGCAGATACGTGGTATTATACTGGGTCTCAATGAGAATGTTGTGCCAGTACGTCCTGGAGATAGTCCTGTTGTCATAGTCTCCGGAGGAGGGAAGCACGGTTGTCGGTGTTGGGAAGCGCTCTCCTCGGGGGTTCTGGTGTCTGTATCAGAGGGCGCGCTGATTAGACACAAGAAGGCTGGCATTAGAGAGTTCCGAAAAATGAAATAGAATACAACGTGAAAAATGGTCAGGGGCGGTTGCTAATGGTCGGGGGAAGCTTCCAGGATTTCGAATGTGAAGATATGAGAATAAAAATAGTTACTACTCGTACTGCTGTGTTGATGTGGTGCTTGGTGATAAGTTATTAATACTTTTAGGTTTTTATTAGTACTCCAATTATCCAATATGTATGATTTTATTACTTGTGCTAACCACAACTGCTGCAGCAGAGGTAGTCGGGATTATCTAGAGAGAAAAAATAGCTGAAGCTCACCACATTTCTACATATGTTCATGCACATCGTGTGTCAATTTAACTGCTCCGTTGTATTCGCAAAATTATCTTATTGCAGTTGGCTGTTGATGTTCACCCTGACAACATCCGCAGGACTAACGAGCGGCAGATGTATCCCGCAGCTTGCAACGAGGAGTATCGACCCTACATTTATTGAACTCAAATCGCGCAAGAGCCGTTTGCAATCCCCCCTCCTCAGTTCCGCTCGTACCAGTTGAACTCCTTCGTTCAACCTGCTCTTACCCTATCGCATTCGAGTGCCCTTATGTCGTGACCGGTTGCCCCTCTTACGGTAATTAGCCCCTTCGCCGCCATGGGACTACCACCCCCCCCGCAACAGAGCACCGCGACCACTGGGTGTTTTTTTGCGGCGGAAGTCATGGCGGCGGGTTTGTCAGTGCCGGAGTCATTATCTCCGCTTGGGGTAAAAATTACGCTCGCTGCAACCGCCTCGTTTTTCTCGGTTGGCTTGTCCACCCCGTCTACTCTTAGCTGGCTGAGTAACACGCTGTCTAGTACTGGTCCTCGGGGGTCGTCGATACGTGGTCCTGATGGGGGGGTCGTCTGGGAACGAGTCTTCTACGTCGGCGCCCGAAATATCGCCCAGTGGCAGCTTCGACAGCACGTCCGGCAGCTGATGGTTTGCCCCGATCGCCACTGGAGGTCCATGTCGTACTCCATCAACTTGAGCGCCCACAGGTGGAGCTTTGACGAGAGGGCCTGCTTCTTGAACAGGCACGTGATTGCGGAGCAGTCGGTGATCAAGATGAATTCCCCCCCCGACAAGTACGGCCTGTGATGCTGGATGGTCCACAACACCGCCATAATCTCTCGCTCAGTCGCTGAACGCTTGACATCAGTCTTTGACCACGGGTGGCTCGCGTACCCGAGAACGCGCCCTGCTCCTACTGGTGTCCTATGTAAGAGCGGCTCCGGCGCCCAGCTCGTTGGCGTCGGTATGCAGCTGAAACGCATCCTCCCAGTCAAGCAACGACAGCATCGGTAGCTACGTGAGAAGATGGGTCAATGCCTTCAGAGCCTTGTCCTGCTCCGCGCCCCACGGCATTAGAAGCCTTCTTGCCGTTTTGGATGCGAACCGCTCGTGCCTGAGAAAGTTCGAAATAGGGGCTACGAGCAAGCCGTATCCAGGCACGAACTTCGTGAGATAGCTTACCCAAGCCCAAAAACGACCGAACCTCCTCTACCGTGTTTGCCCCACAGAGTTTAGTCAAACTTCCATCTTCGCTTGCGATGCCTGTACGCCCAGTCTGCTGCCAACCATACCGACGAACTCTGCGGTGCGCACCTCATCCACTTGGACAGGTTCACTGGTAACCCGAACTGATGGAGCCGCGCCAGTACCTTCTCCACAAGCTCTTCATGCCCATCGACATGCTTGGCATGAATAATGGTGTTGTCGATCCATATCTGAGCGCCATTACTTTTTGGTGGGCCCAGCGCCTCCTCCACATAGCCCGCAAAGAGTCTTCACTTCAAGTCCACAGCGGTTGAACATTCACAGTTCACCGCGGGCGTCGCGAGAGACTTTCTTGTGCTTGCCTTTCTCCGCAACTTCCAGCTGGGTGAAAATCGACGCTAGTTCGATGGACGTGAAGCAAATGGCGCCGCTCAGGTTGTCGAAGATGCTTTCGATATTCCCCAACCCTCCGATGTTGGACTCCAGCAGCACGTTCAACCCAAGTCCAGACGGATCCTTACCTTGCCACCCTTCTTCCCCACCACAACGCAATTAGCCGCCCTCGCAGACTGCGACCGACGGATGGTCCCTGATTTCTTCCGCTTCGCCAACTCGATCTGGACAATGGTCGTTTCCCCCGGTGACCCCCGTCGCTGTTTCGCCTCGTGGGGCGTGCAACTGCTTTCAATCAGAGGCAGCTACAGCTTTGGCGGTTGCACGTCGGCACATTTTCCGGGTTAACCGGGAACACGTGGCGGTTCCTCTCCAACATTAAAAATATAGCTGGCTCCACACGATCGCACGTCTGAACAATGTTGGCCAGCGACATGTCCACCCCATCGGCGTTTTCCCCCCCACCTTCCTGCGACGCCCCAAGTGCTGGTTGCAACCCCCTCTCTGATGCGACGTCCGCCGGAGGGACTGCGTCTAACACCATCCGCATGCGTTTCTTGTCACTCGTGTTGGCGGCGTACATACAAGCAACATGCTTCAGTACAAAGGGAATTTTCAAACAGTTGATCACCTTGCACTGTAGCGGCGTTCTGGGGTATCACCATTGCGCTCCTTGCGCAATCCCCTGATCCGCCCCCATCTCCATGTTGTATGACGACTTCGGTTCCACCACCACCATTGGCTGTCTTGAGGTTGGACTCTCTTAGTATATAAGCATCCACCTGCACGCTTACGAAACCCGGCATCACCGTCTGCCGGGCTGGTCACAACTACCACGACAGGGTCCCGACGCCCTCCCAGGCCACCGATCCCTCGCTGGCCGTCGGCGGCTCGACTGTTCCCGCTGGTTCTCCTTCTCCATCCGGCGGCTTGATGGCACAGAACTGTTCCCACGTTACCCATCTCTCAACCACCGTTGGTTCGACCTGTGCTTTGTTGGGTTGGAGCTGCCTGCCAGCTCACTGCCTTCTGGTCCGCCACCTTCGAATGGGAGGCGCCCGGTCACGAGAGGAAGAACACCCATGGTGACTCTGGTGCCGGCTTGAAACCTCCACCGAACGTGAAACTGATATTGCTGCCGTGCTTCCCCAGAAGCGCTGCCCCTATATTTAGACCGTATGGGGGACCCTCGACCACCCGCACAAGTACTTTACGCACCGGGTCATTCGTGCTAAAAACAATCGGAAGTTTACACGACCCCGATTTTTTCATGCGAGGGGCTGTGCTGCTCGTGAGGTTGGCTGCCGTCAACCACCCCTGTCCCCTCAGGATTATCATCGATTGCCCCCTCCTTCCGCTGCGCTCAACTGAATGTACGAATGCCGCAGAGAGTTGTCATCACCGTCCCCTGTGTCAACCAGCACTTCTATCGGAATGCGACCACTAGTCCTGGTGTGATGCTACATGAACGCACGCACCCACACCTATTTAGCTCCCGCACCTATGGCCACCACGTTGTGTGATGAGTTGACGCGTAGGGCAGCTAACGTGGGATCACTGTGCGGGGACAAGGGGTACGTGGTCTGTTACCCCTATCCAATGTTCACCTGCCCCTCTTGGCCGACACGGCACGATAGGTATGGCCTCTCTCCTCCTCTTCCCTCCGTTTCTGCGTTCGATGCCCGCGTTGGCTGCTGTCCCCCGGGGCGCATCGTCAGGCCCGGGAGGCACCTGTGCTGGCTTCGCTCCGCACGGTAGTGTATGCGCTCAGCATCTCGAGAGCCGTGAGCATGCTTGACTCCAGCTCGGAGTTGGGGCCTTGCGCTGAGAGATTCCAACGGGGGTACATACCGTGTGGAACCACGTCCGCGTCGCAAATCACTCGACTGTCCGCGGCGTCAGAGGGTCGACTTGGGCGCGCGCAGGGTTGGTTCCTTCCTTAGATAACTGATCTTCGGGCATGACCCACGCTGTCCCTTCAAACTGGGGAGTGATTCTCGTAAACTAGTCAACGAACACCACAGGGTCGTTCCTCCATTAGAGCTCGCTTTGAGGAGCCACGGTAACATCCACAAAACCTTCCTGGCCCTTGACCATTCCAATATCGCGTACCAGGTACTATTTTGTTTACAACCCTTTAAGCCTCCTTCGAAGTGCTATATCCCACCACCTCTACGTGGTGGGCTGCATTCTGAGGTGGTCCCGCCACGGCTGGTTGGGGTGTGTGTGCGTCAATGCTCCATCAAATCTATGGAGTGGGGCGAAGCAGTTGCACGTATGGTGCTCCATGTTACGCGCCGTATATCGTGGACGGGAGCTGCGGCTAGTGTAACATTTGCGCCTGAAGGGATGCGCGAAAAGGTGACGAGCAACAGGATACCCCCCTCCCATGTCACTTAGGCTCCACAATTGCGATATGTAGCCTGCCAGATGGCTCGATGAGTGCGGTGGCTAACTGGTCGCCAATGGTTTTGGGGCGGCGCCTGCATCTATACCCCTTGCTGCGGCTGCTGTTGCTGCTGCTTCTGCGGCGGCGGTGGCAGTGGCGGTGGTGGCGGCGGCGGAGCCCCCTATAGCTGTGGTTGCGAGCCCTCCGGCGATGGGCCCGGATGCTGGTGCTGTTCCGGCCTCCCCTCTTTTCTGTGGTGGTCGCACTCTTGGGGTGCGCTGCCGTAGCTACTATCATGGCTGCGGCGGCAGCGATGTTCTTTGGGGTTGCGGCTGGGACTGCGGCAGCGACGGCGACAGTCCTTCCTGTCGCTGCTGCGGCTGTGGGGGCGACTTCGTCCCTTGCTGTCGCAGTTGCGGTCGTGGTGGCGGCGGCGTTTGTTCCCGTCGCTGCTGCTGCTGTTGTCGTGGCGGCATGCCTTGCTGGTGCGGTCGTGGCCATGACTACCACGGCGGCTGACCTCTCGGGCACGGTCGCTACTGCTGTCGTAATCGATTAATGGACGGCAGTCGTCGATTGCGCTACCTCCTGTGCCTTGCCGCTTGCCTCGGTCGAAACCATCGTCGATTGCGCCACCTCGTACGTCTAGGCACCGGCCACGGTCGGGGCTTTTGGTGTCTCTACGGGCGCGACCATTGGCGCTGCGGTCACCAAGGTAACCCTGGCCGAGGCTGCGAGGTGCATGACCTCCTTCTCGTGGGCCCCGTTCACTGGTTTGGCGACATCTCGATACCCTATTTTCCTCTTCTTTCACCTTTTCTTTTTGTTTTTAATCTTCTTTCTCTTCTTTCCTTTCGTTCCGCTCCTTTTCGTGCTTCTTCCGGTTGTACATTTTCCAGCCCTGGTGGTGCGCTCGGAACGTTGATAGAAGCACGGGAGGGACGGGATCCACAATGAAAAAGTATATATCTTGCTTTTTGTTTCAGTTTTTGTCTACTACGGTGTAACATTAGCGTAATATACGGTACTGATTGTTCGCCGCACTTGTATTCGTACGTGAAGACGGTATTTGTTGTGTTTTCTAATTTACATGAGAGTCATACCTTGACTCTAGTGTTTTCCTATTTGTTGAGGATCATGCCTGGATTGAAACCAAGGGGAAGTAAAACAGGGGCATCTGATACCGCGTACGTGCGAGTAGTGTTTTCAATTGCTCTGGGCCTTGTATCCTTAAGTCTTGCCCGACCCCACCATCGGTAAACGGGGGTATACGGGCGGTATTATGAACATCACTTCTGGCGTGTATCAGCACCGTTTGTTCGCAGATGGGTTTCGAACAAAATGCTTGCATGCAGGCATTTATTGGACACGAACAAACATGCTTGGGTTCGTGATGGATAACGAGCAGCAGACGGACATGCGCGAGCAACAGACAGAGGGGACACGAGCAACAGGTGTGCCTGAATGCTATGACCAAACGCCAGTTTAAAAAGAAAACCAAGCAGCTGGCAGAGCACCAGTGGCAACATACACAAGTAACTGCAAAGGCAAGCATACCTAAACCCATCGCGTACTTATGATACGGAATACTCGAGGAATACACACAAGGCACACGCATACAGGTACATGGCACGAGGTGCCTCCAGTGTCATACGGCATAACACATCACATATACGATGTGACCCGAAGGATACTCCCCTGCTTGGCAATACAAGGACCACTGTGTATTGACACTAGTGATCGAATGGTAATTACAGTCATAGACGGAGTGCTACACATTTTGATCGGATTTTTTCGACATAAGGTGATACGATTTCCAGCGAAGGTCCCCTAGTAGACCTTCGGTCTTCCTGCATTGCATTACGATAAGCGATCTTCCTGGGTTCACCATGAAACGGCAGGGTTCAAGTCTCAGATCATGAAGGGAGCTAGGCCCCTCACATCTATCTGTGACTATCTCACCTGGTGCGTTACGTTCGTGCAGCGCCTCCTCGTCCAAAGTTTTGCAGACCCTCTGGAAAGGAGAATCGTAGTCACATCGAAGTCGCAACAGTTCGAGCGGATGATCAACGAGAGAATAAGCGCGATAACAGCGACGGCAGACACAACAGTGCCAAAGGGGCAAGGGGTTGGTAGAGGGACTCACAGGTCACCTCTCTTGAGTTCCTTGTTTCAAGGGGTAGAATCCATAGACGCTGGGCGCTTCCTTGATTCCACGTCATTGGGCTTTCTTACAAGAAACCGGAGGCTTTCCCATATCGGGGAGATCCTCCATGCCCCTGTCCAATGAAGCCGAAGGAGTTTGATAGCTTACCCTCTGCACACAAACAGACCCTTCGCGTGACTCTGATGAGCACAGCCGCCACGCGACGCGCTTCCCTTCCTAGCGCTGCTGCACTTCAACAGTCGACAGTACACGACTTATATGGGATGTGAAGCCAAGCTGGGGTCAAACCATAGGACCCACGGGACAGGAACACCAAAAACCAAAGATAAAAAAAAGGGGCGGGGTCAAGAGGCGACGGCCTGTGGGCTGCACAGTCAGGACTGGCTGCAAAGCCAGGACATGGAGGCCGGTTTCGATGAACCCTGGGGGTAGGTATGCCAAAACAAAGCAAGAAAAATGGCGCCAAGAGGAGCAAGACCTGATGGATGCAAAGCCAGGATGGAGGTCAGTGTGCTTGGACCCTAGGGGCAGGTATGCGGAAAAAAAGTGGGAAAAGTAACCAGAGGAGCAAGACCTCTTGGCTGCAAATACAGAACTTAGGTCGACCGTTGGGGCATGTACGCCGTCAAAAGAGAAGAAAAACGAGTCCAGGGAAACAGATATTTTGCTACAAAGCTAGACCGGGGTGTTACTACGCGGGGGCCCTTGGAGGCAGGTATAATCACAAGAACGAGGAGGGTCTAGCAGACCCGACAAATGGGCTGGGAAGGCAGCACGAGACCGCTAACGTGGGACTTACAGGGGCTAAACAAGACGATGGAAGACCATATCATGTTACGAACAGACCATGGTTCGTCGGCATGCACAAAACGTGGGCAGAGTACACCGGCGGTAGAAGTCGGGCGTAAAACCACAAAGACGAGCACTCGTCGTTTTGTAGAAAGTAGAACAACTGATGTCCAAGTTCAACTTGAAAGTGAAATCACCATGGTGATCACCGAAAAGCTAACAAGTGCTACATTGAATGCGGCAAATAAGACAGAAGGCATACTACTACGTTGAAACGTTTATGGACCCTCAAGGATGGCCAGACTTCGAGGGGCTTCGCTGGGGAGCCATGAGGTGAAAATGCTGACTCTGCTGGTAGGTGCTTGTTTTGAGACAACACGGTCCACGAACAAGTTCTCGCAGAAAACGAAAGGAAAAGGCTACTACGGTCGATAGCTGCGCACATCTGTAGCCGTTAAGGAACAAGCGTGTCCGGAAATTGCAAGGAAGCATAATAATAGCCGCGGGGCATGAACGAAGAAACGGCAGGGTGTGCTTTCCGAGCATTCACGTACTGTAGAGACAGAAGGGTATACGTTCCCATCGGCGGCGTATGGAGAAGAAAATGCTGGGATAGAAAAACCAGAAGTAATACGACGAGTTGTCCTGACTATACTGCGAGAAAAGCGAAAATGGGGTCGTGACATACAACGTAGGACCCAGAAATGTTGCTAAAACAGCAAGCGCATGGTGTAGACGACACCTCGGTTGGCAAATAATCAGACAGAACTGTTACGATTTGACGGGCTGATACTATAAGCCGGATAGAGGGGGGGACATCAACTAACGTATGGCAATAACAATGCTAGCGGAGAGCATACACACAGTGCAAGCAAAGTCTAGGATAATAAACGATCAGGCGAAATGACCACGGTTTAGCGCGTTGTCACTATATGTTCGCATAGAGAGTGGGGTCGTGAACGAACATAAACCCAGAAATAGTAGCAGAAAGTCGATGGCGTCAAACTCTGGAATCTGGCCTATTTAGCGCCATTCGTATTGGAAGCGAACACCAAAAAAATACAGAAAAAACTTACGCGAAAGCACACGGATGCCTAACAGAGAAGGGGGGACTTGAGCAAAGCGATCTCACGGAAATACGACAAAAACGACGCCTTAAATAAGCATCTATGGAGTGCGTAGCGTTGTAGAAAACAGATGACGGACCAAGGAAGGCATACCACAGCTGAAATAAATAAGCACAACGCCTCTAAATAAACACCTATGTCGTACGTAGTGCAGAAAGCAGAGGAACTGCCAAGCCAGATATACCACAACGGTCGCGAAGACAAATGCGACGCCTCAGTAAGCACCTACGATGACATACGTAGTGCAGAAAACAGGGGAAAATCCAAGAGAAATATACCACAACGGTCGTGAAGACAAATACGGCGCCTCAACAATCACCCAAGACGTACGTATTGCACAAAATAGGGGAAAGGCCAAGACAAATACACCTCAGCGGTTTTGCGGACTGCTAATTAAGGCAAGCTTAACCGGTGGAGAGAAACAAAAACAAGGCAGGTATGCGACCTAGTTACGAAAACCTGGCAGGACCAGCAGGGGGGGAGAAGAAGGCTGAACCATCACAACTCTTACGCCTAGTTACGATAATATGGAGAATGCTAAACCGACAGCTGGAAGACCAGAGTAACATACCGACACAAACACGCATATGTGCGTGCTGGTCAAACACGGATGAAACCAAGAAGTCAAGGCAAGCAAGAGGCATCGTGGAACTAACTGAACAACAAAATCAACTTTGAAAAATATCAATACGCACACAAAATTCAGAAAGAACGATTAAGGGGAGGGGCAGCAGAACCGAGGGTAAGTGCGACTCAACGCGGTAATACCCTGGCTACAAACCTCTCTGTCGCGTAGCGTTGCCAACACGCCGATCTGTAGTTGATGCTGCGCGAAGATGTGCAGTAGGCGGGCCGCAAATTGGTCTTGGAACCGGATTGTGTAGGGGCATGGAGAAACATTCAACGCAACGCGGCCGGTGGTCGTACGAGAGTGTGCTGCGGCGCCCCGAGCGCGAGACGGTGACGTCGGGGTCGCGGAAGATGTGGTAAGAGCGCTGTTGATGGCCAATAGTCCGGCAAAACGAGATGAATGGGTTTGAACGGGTGCGTTGAAAACCTCCAAGCGCAAAACAGTGAGGATAGGGTGATCGCGGACGATGCGGTAAGAGCAGTGCGACAGTAAAATACCGAGGCTGTAGCAGTTCAACATCGTCGAATGAGGTGTCGGTCGCGTACGCGGCGGTGAAATGTGCGTGTCCCGCAACGTGCATATAGACGTGGGCGCTGATGCTGTAGTAGTCCTCCAAAGTGGGCCAGTGATTATGCCTTCGGTGTTTGTCTCGGTGAACTTTGTTTTTTCCGCGGCGTGGATGACTGCAAGGTGGCTGGGATAGACGGTGTAAAAGGACCGAAGTCGTCGACGACGCTGGTGACGCCGGGGTCGATTGGTAGTGGCGTTGAAGGGGAATGGCTACCGACGCAGATGCTGCAGGAATCGGTGGAATATGTGCCAAATGGTCGGCGCTGACGGTGACGATGACGCCGGAGTCGGTGGCAGTGGCCAGAAAAAGGGGCGCCTTCCAGACGAGGTGGCTGTTTAAAGCGGTGGGCAGAATACTGAACGTAGTGGTTGCGGAAGACCGAGACGAAGCTCAGGTGAAGGGTGGAACTCTGGTGAAGGTGGAGCTCTGGTGGCGAAGCTTAGGTGGTTGCAAAGCTCTGATCATGGGTCAATCGCGCAGCAGTGGGGGTTTTGATGATCTTGGAAGTGGGGCCGCAGATGTTGGTGAGAAAAACCGTAATCGGAATGGCGGTCTCACGGTTTCCAGCGGCGGCGGTGGAGCGACGACGGCTCTGGGGAAGACGTCATCCAACGAAGGATGAGGAAAAACTAAATCGGATGTGCCAATGGTGGGCGCTGGGAAGAACGATGGATGCCCTGAAAGCCGATCCAGGAGGAGCGCCAGAGTCCACAGCACCTTTCCCGGGGCTGGCTAGCGAACCGGAGGCGATGTGGTAGGCGGAAATAGACCCGACGAACGGTTTAGACGAGCGGTCGATGATATCTTGGTATAAACCCAACGGCGAAAGTTGCCGAATCAGATCTCAGTGAAATGTGTTGTGGTGCATCGGGCAGGAGGGGGGGGAGTTTGAGCCCGCCCAAAATCGCATGAGAGGTGCGCTGTTTGTGCGTCGTCGGTAGAGGGGAGCGGATGGTGATGTTGGATCGGACGGAAGGGGGAACTAGTCCACCCAAAATGACAGCCAGAATTCTCGCATGGTCTGCATCGCGAGCGAAGAATGGGTGAAAGGGTTCGATTACTGACTGAAAAGGTCCCGTACCAGGCTCGGCAGGTTCAACAGCCTAAAAACAAAGAACGAAACTCCGAAAAGGGCAGCGGTGGGATGGTAGAGGTGAGGCGGGAAGGAGGAGGAGCGAGCCTACCCTCAAACTGATACTCGGCTGGAAAAGTTCATACCCAGAATTTAAAATGACTCAAATTCAGAAGATGGAAGCGGCGGGATGTGGTGAGGGGTTGAGAGGGACGTGGGAACGAGCCCACCCAAGCCGATGCCCGACTTGAAGAGGTCGTCACCGGAGGTTTCTTGCCGGAGCCAAACACTACATAGCTAGCTAGCTCGTCGGGGTGGAAGCAGAAGCCATCGGGTTAGAGCTATCGGGTCGACCCGGGGGTCTGACGCTACGGGCGCGGCTAAGGGCGGATGTGTGGGTTGCGCTCTTTGATCTTTTCTTCGCGCTCACACCATAACATAATGCTGCAAACGAAACCGGGGATAACACAGAGGGCACGACATCCTGGGAAAAGTACAAGGGACCAAGGACCAACCAACCGATCAAGCTCTATATCCAGACATGCTTTGACCAGTGAGTTTTCGACTGTTACTCATCACGGGTCCATTCGACCCGACCCGCATGAATCCCACACCTCACGGATTACTCGAAGTGTGGCGGATCGGGTCGGGTCGGGTCGGGGCAATAGGCTTTCAAATCTTGCGGGTCGGGTCGGGTCAGGAGATGTTCATATCTCACGGGTCGGTTCGGGTTGGGTCACGATGTTCCAAATCTCGCGGGTCGGGTAGCGTCGGGTCAAGACGTCTTGACATTTCGTTTGTAGGGTCGGGTCAGTTGACCCGACGCGACCCGACCTGTGAGGTTTGACCTGACCCGTGAACAGCCCTGGAAAATGAAGAAAAAAACAAGAGTACACACGTACATAACGATACATGGTACCTGGTACTGCGCAATGCTGCCTGGTACTGTATGTTCGAAAGAAGCCCAGTGCAGCAGACCACGGCACAGCACCGCACCACAGGGCAAGACACTGCACCCGGCACGGCACGGCACTGGGCTGGGCTGCTCAACTATAGCTATGCTGAGCTGAGCTGGGAGTGGATTTTTGGTGATTCAACAATGTAGTACAGTTTCGTGCAAACCTGATGTTACATCTACTACTGAAGTAGCACCGGGACCTGGTATGATACTTCGAATGACACCTGGCTTGTACGAAAGAGCAAGTACAGCAATGCACGCAGCACGGCACAGCACCACACAGCACCGCGCACCACTGCACCGCACCGCACCGCACGGCACCGCACGGCACCGCACTGCGCTGCGCTACTGAGCTGGCGCTGCGGCGCGCTGCTGAGCTGAGCTGAGTTGATGATGAGCCAAGCTGATCCTGCTGCGACCTGGTATGATGGAACTTCGTACAACAAAAAATAACTTGGACGCTACACGCCTGCTACATCGATACAGCACTACTAGCGACAATGCATCTGGTTGTGGGACGAGGCTCCAGCGTCACCCTCGAGATAGCTAGAGTCACCCCCGCCCAGCCCCAGTTCGAATAGCTTGCTCAAGACTGCGCCCCTTATTCTAGTGATTGCCTTGAGGTGTGGGTGGAAGGAGGTCATAACGCCCAGCCCAACCGGGATGCTCCACTCGACGACTTCCACCGACGAGCAACGCTACTTGCCTAAGATTACGGCTTCCAGCGGTTCTGGATTACAGCACGAAACTACTGCTTAACATTCCGGACCATCGCACCATGAGCCCACCTCGACTACATGTTGGCAGCTACATCCGTGCTTGTCCCAGGACGTACGCACTTTAAAGTAACAGCAATGGAACCGTCAATGACGGGGACCGCCGCTGCACTAGTGTTTTTCGCACAGCTGCGCCTGGGGCCGAGAGGCAGCCCTGTCATTTAGACGGAAGACTCGCGATCATACATGACCAGGATATGCCCTGAGCCCCCTTCCCCGTCACCCTCGCCGGCCTTGTGCATTGCGTGAACACGGACCACAGTTCACTCCTGCTCATCCGACGTGTGAAGCCAGGACCCACAGGGTATATTCACCCCGCTCCTTGAGCGCCATCTACGGAGACCCTCCCAGGGCCTCGATGATACAATACCGAATCCCCCCTAGGGTGCACGCGTGAATTCAGCCTGCCTATTCTCGAGATCAGCCAGCTGCTCCCTCGCCGACACCACATCACAGTCTAATAGACAGCAGCAAATGACCACTGTTTGGTAACACAAGGGAGCCAGCCTGAATATAACTACCTTTTCTCTTAGATGTTCCACGTCGTCACAAAACGTCCAGGCGAAATAATCTTAAATTTACCCCCCCACCCCCCACGAAACCCCTTTGTACAGGCGTTTCGGGGTGAGATAGTGAGCCCCCACAACGAAGCAGCGGCGATGACAGCCTTGCTTGCCGGTCCTTGGCGCAAGCTCGCCGGTTAGAGCTCGTTTAAACCCGTAGACCAGACTGACGTCGTCCGAAGCCGTCAAATGCCGGAACTTGTTCACCATCATGCAACGACTGTCGACACCTACCACTGCCCTCCCAGTTCGAATCTGTAGCTTTGGCAACTATTCACATGAAACTGGCATCGGCAGGAGCAGCAATCACATTATTTGTTTCGCAGTCGCCCTACTCCCTTCCAACGCGCCGCATTGCAAACGAGCCACTCCCTTTCGGTCTCGGCGTTCCCCACCGAACTCTCCACCTGTCGACCTCGTTCCGCCCCCCGCAACAGAGACACTTTGTCCCGCCCCCTACCAACGTAACCGGTTTTCTAACAGAGTACCCCTGTCCCGGCCCCCTTTAATTACGCCAAGAAGCACCTGTCGATTCCTCCTTGCCCTCTTCCACCGCGATGTGTAACCGAAGAGCCGCGTTGATCCGGTCTCCATCGATCCCGCCGAAACCACGGCCCACTGCTTGCACGCTTCTGACCACACGCGATCCAACGAAGCCACCGTGTTCGGTTTCCCGTCTTTCCCCTTTAAGTCACGGCCTGGTGGTGCTCCCTACGGACTCAAGGATAGTAGTCACTTCCTCCATCTGGTTGGTTTGGATTCCTCGACAACGTCACCAATCCATCCATGACACTGCCCCGCTCTTTGCAGGGCCCCGAGGATACGTTCTCCCTCTGGACAATTTGCGCACTACCGGAGACCCTCCCCGAACCTTCGCATCGTGAATAACTCCGGGATAGCCGCAGTCCTCTTCGTGAGCAACCCCCTCCACCTTCCATCCCCTCCCTGACGACCCCAAAGCCTCGTGGACATCCCCTCCCTACATACTTCGGCAGAATAGCAATCGCTCCCCCGCCACCGCCGCCCGTTTGGAGATAGCAGCGGCTCTCATCGTCAACGTCTGGTTAGACCTCCTTTGCAGAAACGTTGGGGCCACTACCTCTCTGTTTCAAGGATACCCTGCCCCAAACCACCCCACCTTTAGCAGGCCACCAACGATACCTCCCGGACAGCTTTTCAGTTCACCCACCATCGGAACCAGGCCAACGACGATCATTCTGCCTTCCCCCAATGACAACAAACCCGCGGCTTATCACTCCCGATCCAGCTCTTTAGCTGCTCCCCCCACTAC
The DNA here is from genome assembly GCA_012845835.1 of Undaria pinnatifida. Classification (NCBI taxonomy): domain Eukaryota; class Phaeophyceae; order Laminariales; family Alariaceae; genus Undaria; species Undaria pinnatifida. The sequence goes on from JABAKD010000026.1 coordinate 372,436, forward strand.
CCGGACCAAAACCACCTATGGCCTTGTAACTTTCCCTGACCACAGAACGACGGACGAACTTTGCAACCTCGGTTCATCGGTGCTCGCGCGTTCTGGCTTCCATCTACACGATTTCACCCCGATAGTTTCCCACCAAACCGGACCCAAACCATCAACGACCCTTCAGCCTTCCTTGACGACACAACCACGGATGACTATTCCAACCATGGTTACCGGCGCTCGCGCGCCCCTGCTTCGGTCTACACTGCCTTTCTCGTATTAACCTTGGTTAGCCACCACGGCGTACTAGTTCCCAGTCGATTTTGGTTTTATCTTTCCTCGCGGCACGTTTCCTTTTTTTCTAATCGCCGACCAATTATTTCTGTTGATATTGAACACCAAACAGTTCGTTTCCAACCAGCGGTTTCAAATCTCCCATCCGCCCCTGAAGGCACGTCTGTGACGTCACTGCCGCCAACCGTTTATCTCAACGTTCATGTCGGTTTACCATCTGTATCTGGGAATCCCCGTCTGCTCCTGAAGGCACGTCTATTGAGCCATTACCGCCATCTCATTACCATACCATCACATGAACCTGTTGGTTTGTTACTTTCCGGTGATGACCTCTCCACGTCGGGCATCGGCTTCAGGGCTCATTCCTTCGTCCCTCCAAACCCCTCACCACACCCTTCCGCAAAGAAAGAAGAATAAGAACCGAGCCATGGTATATTTTCCGACAAAAGCGGTACGGGTCACGTCAGAAAACGGTGGCGGCCGAGCTGAAATGCCGCGGTACGATGTATCGCAAGGAGTTGGTGTCAAAAACCGGCACGAGACTGGGTTAACCAATCAGCATCGCGGACCAGGGCAAAAAAACAAAGTGTTGTCTGCTGTACCACACGGTGGCGCGGAATGGTTGCGTTGTACCGATTTCTGTCGTCTGCCATATATATTATGTATAACAAGATAAAATCGTGTTTGTTTCGACCGACGGGGCGTTTCGCGCCGGCCCCGCTACGCCGACCTCGGCGCCGCTCGCCCCGACTGGCGCCCTAGGCTATAGGGGCGCACCCCCGGCGCCTCACCGTCGTCTTCGCCCCGTGGCCCGCGCGGCGATCTCTCGAAGCCGCAAAATAGCGTCAGTTTCGCGGGGACGTTTCTTGCGTGTCCCCCACCGCCGCACTGTGAGCCAAGGACATATATAAAAAAACGTTCAGCGTAAAATAAAACACCCCGCCTCTCGCCAACACAAACGAGATCATGCGATCCCCACGCCCTACGAGCACCGGCACACGAGAACATGCGCAGCATCGAGCATGGTTCCGGACGCCACAAACAACTCGCCTTCTCGGGCTCAGCAGCACTGCTGTTGTCCACGGGGCACCCTTTGCGCGAGCGTGCCGGCGCGCTCGCTCGAGCTGAAGGCGGGGAACAAGTTGTAGGGAGGGTTTCTCTCGCGAAGAATCTCTGCCCGGGTTGCCCCCACAAGGTACCGCACATCATGATATAATAATGAACAAGCAACCTTATATTCCCGTCCATATACGACCAGATACGAAATGCGAACCCTATTTTATGCGAACCCTATTGTTTAGAATCGGTGACGCTATTCAGACGCCGTGACCACAGCCGCAAAGATCTTTTCCAGGTCAAATTCCTAGTAGATGATGATCCTCCTCGACCCAGAGAGGCCGGGGCTGCCGATGTTCGTCGCAGTTTAACGCGTTTTGGCCGAGCAAGGGCAGCGGGAACTGTGGCGTTTGTTGTGGCGTGGAGCGCAAAATAAAACAATTTGTACCGGACTAAAATTAACGGCTTAGTATTCACAATAACATAGAAACGGTATTTACATTTCCATACATTCGTTGCGCTGGACTACTCACGAGCACGGGCACCAGTCAAACTTACAATGGTATCGATAGTTAGCTCAGTACGTAATAGCACCTGTTAGTGCAGTACAGAGAAGCAGAGTCACACCAAGGTTGAGCAGCTGTTCATGTGTTTGCTGCTTGGACACGAGCGGACGCATGTGGTTGGGTTACGTACGCACTACTGCTACTATTGCTGTTGTACCAGAGTAGTACGTTTATGTATATATACTTTCCACTTCTTGCTGCTGATGTATGACATCATATACCGGTACCTGGCGTTCGCGTGGAGGGATGCGGTGGAATCGAGTGTACTCGTGACCTGTCAATAACCACTGTACGTGCATCCATGCATCAGTTTGCTCTCCACTCTAACTGCTCGTAACAACGTCACAACTTTGTTTGGCCCACATCTTTGCGTGCGGAGGAGTTCTCCTAGCAGCTGTGTTGCTTTGTGACTCTGAATGAACTTCTGCAGTCCTCTGCTGCTGGCAACCGCGAAAGCCCGAGACTGTGGAAAATAAACTGCTTGCTGGTGTTGTTGTAGTGTGGTGGTGGGAGTAGTGCTGCTGCTGCTGTGGCGTATAGTTCACATGCAAGTACACGATCTGTGTCGAAAGACGGCCACCGGCTGCGGCATCAAATATCTGAGCGGCTGAGTTGAACGTGTCTTATCTCTCGGATGTGCACCGTTTTGTGACCATAAATTACATAGAGATGTGCCAAGCAGTTTGCAAAGTTGCGTTTCAACCATTGAACCGGTCGTACTCACAATTGAGGGCTCCTCATGGAGGGCGGCGGTTTGCTTTGATTTTGCCCTTTTAAACATATATATACATGTATGATCATTCTTTTTTTCGGGTATTCGGTCAGGAGTTTGTTTCGTCTCGACCTCATTATGCGATTCTCGGAACTGGAATTCTCGGGCAAATAGCTTCGTTCGAGTGACGTCTTCGGCGGGCGGCTCCAACGCCCCTCGCCCTGCCTTATCCGTTCCGCACCTCGACGTGAACGCGGATAGACACTGAGCGAGACAAGCGAGAAGTACTCTTTTTTTTTGTTTCGGGCGGTATACGCACGAGCTGTTCTTGGATCTTGGCATACGTAGAGCTTGAACAGATAAATCAGGGACAACATTTTCAAAATGGCGTCATTTCCAAATTGGCATCTAAATTTCTTGCCGACGATGCTTTCTTCATGGCCACCTCCAAGCGCTTGCCCTATCGTAGCTACTACTGCTGTGTGTCGTTTCCTTTCGGCTCAGTGAGTATAGTGCTATAAAACCAGCAAAGGATGTGTCGTGAGTACGATTCTCACCCAGATCATATTTGGTATTTAGAAGCGTGCGCGCTGGAGACGTTTTGAATGGTTATGATAGATGTTAGTGTTCTCCTGAGTATTACTAACTGTAGTACGTGGAGAGGGGATAGCTCCGGAGATCGCTCTTACGAAGTCGGTGAAAATTAAGTTTTTTTTTTTGTTATTCTCCTGCGGATGAGTAAAAATAAAGCTTAAGCTCACCACACTTCCACGTATTTTCATACGCGTCGTGTGTCGATTTAAATCCATTTCCTTCGCAACCCTGTGCTAACTGGCGTGTCCTTCGGATCCCACTATAGCAATAGCGTGAGCTGTCCGTATCGGCAGTCCTCGTTACTACCCCGGCGGCGCAAGCTGCCGTTGTATACGGATGCGTGAGTATGTCGATACGGCCTGTCCCCTGAGGGTCAGGTTCAGTGGAGATAGCCACCCGGAACGGCATCTTTCCAGGTAGTGTGGGACTTGCGCAAGCGCACCCACTATCAAAACCCCTGGTCATGGTCTCCTTTCCGCCGGACTTGGTCCGGTTGCGGTCCACCCTACCCATTCGGCCGTTGGTAACGAACTGGAAAACATATTTGGTTGTTTGTTTGCATAACCCACTCACTGTGAGTGTTACTGAGTCAAGTGACAGTGGGTAGTGCTATGTATCGTGAGTTCGATTCTTACCGACTTCATATTTGTCTTTTACGAGCGTGCGCGCTGACGACATATGAATGGTTATTTTGGTAGTTTAACATATATACGTAGTGGTACTACCGACTGAGCTACTGAGTCAAGTGATCAAGTATAGCTCAGTGGGCGGTGCTGTGGCATTTCTCGGTAAAATTACTTTGTTACAAGGCCGCCGTCCAAGCAAGAAGCGCCAAAAACAAATTTATTTTGAACGGTACTCTCCAGTTATTGTTCGGATCTTGATGATGGGGAGGTTGATAAAATAAAACTTGGCAAGACATTATTTCCAAATTGGCGTAATATTTTGTGCCAAAACAAATAATAATATTACTGTAAAAAAATCCTCATGGTACTGCGGTAGGGATCATGGTGGTGCATTTGTTTATTGAATTTTGGTAGGTACACGTACATACATAGATATATATATAAGTGGCAAGCGCACGCATGACTAAACGAGAAAGAGGTAGTAGTGATTACGATTATTGCGCTAGGAAACGCCACACAGCAGAATTGCGAGTGGCTGCGTCCCTGGGGCCTAGAGGATTGTATTATACAAGTCCCTCCTGTTGTTAAGCTGCGCCACTCTCGAAGGTGGTGGTGAGTAGACAGTAGGATGGCGTGCTTTATTGTTGCTGTGGTCCCTGACCCCGTTGCTGTGGTCGTTTGCCGGTCCAGTGCAAGCGGTCGTGTGTTGCTTCGTACTTGACGCGCTCCTTATTGCTGCTGATTGCTGATTAATCATCTCTTCGAGTGTTATTTTTTGTTTTTTTGACACACTTCTACTTTCCATCTTCTAGACATACAAGCCGTGGTCACAGGTGTCGTCCTTCCCTTCCCCCCCCCGGGTATTGCCTTCATTTGTTTTAACGCATAGAGTTCAGCTCCCACTGATGGCCGATTTTCCATCGAGTGTTGTTAACTCACGCTCTCGCGCTTTCCGCAAGTCAATTAGTGCACAAGACGAAAGACTATACAAGTACGCGCTCAGGGAAATTTGAACTCATTAAGCTGACCTATACCAGGCTCGAGGATATAACCTGATACGCCACCGGGGCAGTGAGTGATATACGGTAGAGCCACTCGCCCCGATAGTCTAGTGGGGTTAAACTTGAATACTAGTCGCAGTCACGAACTCTGATGCAGGGATGGTTCCAGCTGAGTCTACAGGCCTCGCCCTTAGGAAAGCGGTAGCCCCTGATCCCGATTGACTCCGTTGCCGGCCCTTGACCAAGTCTCGTGTCTCCTTCTCGCCTTGATATTTGCCTATATCTCGCTGGGGCCTCGTCTCGAGGGGCTGGTCCAGCTTCTACTTCGGTCCTGCTGTTGCGGACATCTTCTGTGACAGACTCATGTATCTTCCATCGCTAGGAGTTTTTCAACACGTGTTCTAGGTCCGTGGTGGAGAAGCTTCGAGCGGAGTGAGGAGTTCGCTGGGACCACGAACGCAAACGAAACACGATGTACAGCCTCATCCGGAAGTCGTCGTGATTATTGAGGCGCCAGGCATATCTTCTGGCCTCTTCATTGGACCTAGTCGGGCATCCGTTTTCTCCAACGGTTTCTTCTACGAGTGTGTTCCATCACAGGTACGTATTAGATGACCGTACGTATGGACAGCTGTGGTTCGAGTGGAGTCAGGGATTGCATGCCACGGAGCTTGGCGAGAGTAAGGGGGTGGAAGTGAGGAGTTACAGGAACGCCGAAAGGAAAAGGAAACGGACAAAAGGGGATCAAGTACAATTAACAGTGTGTGCCGTAAGACGAAAATCCGCGGGACAATAGAGTTCATACCGACGAGGCACTGATACTGAGGTGGGGGAAATCAGCAGTGAACGAGAAGTTTCAGAAGTCAGTTGCTGCATACTATCCCATAGACGGTTGTGATACAAACACGACAAGACCGTGGTATTGGTATTACCACAGTACCTCTCGTTGAGGGCCTGCGGGCGCTGACTTGTGGTAATTATCTGTTTCGCTGACTGGTGGTAATTATCTGTTTCGGGAGCGCAAGGGAGATCCTGCTTTTCAAGCCTCGGAGGCGACGGGTGGTGTACTGCTGTACGAGCGGCGACCAATCCACGAGCCTAGGCGAACGCCGTTCGAAGGACGTTTGGGTGGGACATCAAACGCCGTTGGGCGGACCTCTTGGGAGGCGCATCACATCGACCAAATTTTCCCGCTGGATTAGACTTTCCGCAGGGGGAGGCAACTCGGAACGACGATCCCGAAAGTCAGGGAGGGGTTACTATACGAGGACCCTAGGAAAAGGACATCCCGCAGGGGGAGAAAGAGGTACTCGAAGCTACACTCACTATTGTCACGGAAAAGCATAAGAGTGTTTAACGCTCACCGCAGGGAGAGTGGTTTAGGGTTGCGAAAGTGTGGGCACCCTCGCAGAGGCGAGGGTGCCCATAGTGCCAGGAGAGGGCACCTGCCAAGGACAAACTATTAGAGGGGAGGGGGAAGGCACACCAGTACCTATGCGTCCAGAGAATGTTAGAGTGTCTGCAAGCACGGCGCGGGAGCTCAAAGGGCAATAGGCCTTAAAAAGCGGGAGGAGAACGATGCGTTACCGCCCAACGTACGGGCCCGTCGGGGGAACTACTGTCAGCAGGGCGAGGGCGATGGAAAACCTTACCATCGTGGCTAGCAGGACGATCACACAGGCTAGGCGGGTTATAGGGCCATTTCCTCCCTATGGCGACGCCGGCGGATACCCGGACCCAACAGAGACCGGTTAACCGCATCATAGAAACTGCAGCACAACCAGCAGTTACGGCAACAGCCCAGTCAATATGCCCATTGCCAGCTGGACGTGGACGGGGGAGGACCCTCCCGGCATGGATGCAGTCTAGGGTCATGGGAACATTCCCCGAACCAGGAGGGTTACAACAACAGACAGCAAATGGGAGAAGTCGGAAACCGGTTGTGTCGGGCAGCAAGAAGAAAGAACCATAGCAGGGGCCACATATTTTACAGCGGGTGCGTCGACAAGTGCATTACCGGCGATAGTGCCACTGCCGGTAGGGGACGTACAGCAGACGACGGCCCCGGCATGGACACGAGCCCGGACAGGGGGGTTGGCCCTTGCAAGGAGGGATCCTCCGGCATCAAACGCCGAGTGAGGCTCAACAGGAGGGGAGCCAGACGCCTGCGGAAGACGGGAGATGTATAACGGAGGGATGACTGGCGTTAGAGAGAGCGAGACGGACGACTCTCCCGGCAAGGGCTAACACAGAGACAAGAGTACCAGGTGTTACACCAGGAAGGGTCCAGCAGCCCTCGTCGCGCCGACCGATGACGTCGAGTGATAGGAACGTTCCCCCGTCTCCCCACACCAACGGGGCTCCGCAGAATAGGACAGCATCAGGCAATCGACCCTCGCTTCAACCGACGTTGCGGCAGAGCCGCTGTTCTCCATCACCAGCTGCGGTGGATCGAGCGATGGTGCCACGGCCGGTGGGGCGTGGAAGGTGGACGACTACCCCGGCATGAATGCACGCGAGGACGGTAGGGGGGTTGAAGCATCGAGCGTCGAGTGGAGCGCAGCAAGAGATGGATCGGGCGTCCGCGACAGTAGGAAGGCGTCCATCGCAGGTCCCGCCGCAGGTGGAACGCGACAGTATGAATGCAGCGACACAAGGCCAAGGTGTCGCATCAAGTGGGCCCCAGCAATTGACGTCGCGGCGGTCGCTGCCAACGACGGGTGGGAACGTTCTTCCATCGCCCCGCATCATTGGGACTCGGAGTAATAGGGCAGCATCATGTGATCGACCTTCGACACGACCGATAACGCGACCGAGGCACCGCTCGCCATCGCCCGGTGGAGGTAATATCATATTCACTCCGGCTTCGCTCCTACCAGGAATCTTAGGGCGCTGGCAGCGATCCATCTCCCCTTCCGTAGGAACACTGGGGCAATCGCACCAGCGGCTTCTGTTCACTTTTACCCAAACCACACAGAACCAGAGGGCCTTGGTGCCTCCCAGAGACAATCCAGCTTTCCAAGACCGTAGCCCGCGCCCATCCGAGAATTTTCCTACCCTTTCCGAGATTTTAGCCAATGTCCGAGCGTGGAGCAACATAGCAGCGGCGACGGCGGCCGGTGCGCAGTTGGTATCAGGCCCCCAAGTGGTAAATGGGCTTGGTGGGAGACATTGCCTTCCTAACACTTGTCAACGTTCCGGGAGAGGGACGTCACGGAGACGGAGCCCTTCGCCAATGGAGGTTGAAGGTAGGCACATCCATATTTCGCAACGTAGGACACGGCGTCGCCGTCATACTTGTGTCACCGGAGGCGTTGGTTTGGGTAGGAGGAGGGGTTCGATTCCTTCCCGTGTCAGGAGAGGTCGAGGAGGCGAAGTGGCGCCCATGGAGAACGGGAGGACGAGCGATGGACACTCCCACTTCTCTCTGTCAATGAATGAAGCAGTTCCAGCGCCTCAAAATGCCCGTCGTGCAGCCGGAAGCTCCGCCCGGCGGAGGATTCTATGCAGATCCACACCTGAGAGGACCCAGCAGGGTTATCAGGCTTTCACCTCCAGCGACGGTGTCCATAGTACGCCATCGGGCACGGCCCTAAGATTTGGTGACTCGAGTTTCTATTCCCGGGATGCACGTCGTAGATCAAACAGCTTTGTTCTGAGGGGTCGTTTAGGAGCGGGAACATCTACGAAGACTAGTAGGAGAGCAAGCAATCCTCCCCCCATACCACCGGGCGCGACACCGGGCTCTCGGGACTCACGTCACAGGTATCAAGATGCTCGATGCGCAATAAGTATTTCCTTCCGGAGGGGGAGGGCTGGGGAGTCTACGCCTACGCGAAGTCAGCAAGGGTACCACGCGACCATCAGAGTGAGGCAATGTCTCTCCACGTTCGGCCATTAAGCGCAGCACCGACCTTCCGGTACTCCAGAGCGACGCCTCAAGACGCTCGTCTCGCCGGCGGAAGCCTTGTTCGAATGGGACCCTTGCGGGGCCAAACAACTCCTAGTAGTCAGTAGGACTGTCGGACGACGCTCAGCGGTGGCGGCGCTCATGGCGGAACAGGGTCTGGGTCTTCTCCCCCGCTACCACCGGGCGCGACAGCGGGATCCCGGGTCTCAAGAACGCCCCCCTCCTACCCCCGCCGAGATACAAACATGTGGAGGGCGACGTCAACAAAGCACCAATCAGTTGGAAGTTGACCCTGTTCGAGGGAGTACACCTCGAGAGGACAATACGTCCCGTAGGTATAGACGTAGGGCAGGGGCGGGAAGAGGTGACCGCCAACCCAACAGTGGTCACGCAACGGAAAGAGGTTCTGATGAGGCAACGCCGCGACTAGAATCGTCCACATCTCCGGGAACGGCCGCAGGTGAGGGGCGACGGGCGACGGACAGTACACCTGCGGAGGGCCTCATCTCTTGCAGGACGAGGGCGCGCACCCGTTTAGCTGCTACCATCAGCGCGCGATCATCGGACGGGGGAAGGGGGAGGCAGCTTTTCACTGGGCTTTTTCGCGGAGTGTCGCTTTACCAGCCAACGATGGCGCGGATGGAGATGTTGGCAACACATTCCCAACCAGCACAGTCGTTGCCGAAACAACCTCCGGACACGCCTGGTGCATCACAGCCGCCGACAACGGAATTGATACCACCCCTCTAACTGCACCCCTTCCACTTGGGGATTCGAGCACATCCGTCATAGAAGGTGCGCCGCTAACGGGAGATCCCACATTTCCACTTGGGGGTTCAATCACACCAGTCATAAAAGGTGCGCCGCTAATGGGAGACACCACCCCAGACATTAGGGACTGCACAGGCACCGATCTTCGAGTCACGCTCACCACAGCCTGCATCAAGGGGGGAGTCTCAATCGTCGATACAGCCCTCCCTAGCGATATCGGTGCCCACCTCGACCCCTCCGATGACACCGCAACTGCGATCAGCTACCTCTCCATCCGCCAGGCCACCCAAAACGTCATCGCCAAGTCCGTCACCGTCACTGCCGCCGCCGCAGCTGCCCACAACTGGCCATCCCTCGACAGCGACACCCATCTTGACACTAAGTGTGTTCCTTGCGCTCAAACTGCCATCGCACACAGTGGTCAGGACAGCAGAGGCAGCATCGCCAAGGCCGTCACGGTCGACGCATACACGGACGGCGGAGGAAAGGGGTCCGGCACCCGTACCGACGCCCGAACTGCCTCCGTCTCCGCCACGGACACCATCGCCGACGCTTACAGAAAACCTGCTTCGGGAGGAGCCCCCGGAAGACTGCTGCGTATGCTATGAGGCATTGGCCTCTGCTTTAATATATTTAGAGAGCTGCTCCCATCGACTGCACCTTCCGTGCTACGCCGCACTCCGAGCCAGAACGGAGGCCGATCTACGGTGTCCGGCATGTCGGGAGACCGAAACAGTCAACGAGGCCGACGGAATGGCGCTCCGTCAGCACAGCAATGAGGTCATGATGGAGGTGTTGACGGTCGCGCGACAAGTGATTCCAGCTGACGGGGAGGCAAGGCTAACAACAAGGGCCCCAAGAGGATACAGGAGGCGGCGAGCGATATGCAGCGTTTGCCATGGTCTGGTTGAAGAGACTAATTACGTACAAGTGTCCTGCTCGTGCGATGTACACCGCCGTTGTGGTTTAGGCTGCTGCGAGGATGCAATCCCCCGAGCTAGGACTTTCGGAGGGGTACACCTAGGCACATGCCCGAACCCGGCTCTGCACGAGGAGCATCAAGAGGTCGATCTACACCTCCTCCTCCAACAGATTCGAGCTCATGGCAGGTCAGTGAACACGACGGAAGAAAACGAGATCAGAGCCAGGGTAACTGCAGCTGAACAGCGCCTTCGGAGAAGAGCGCACGAAACCCCAGAAAGGGTGAACTTATCGCGGAATCTCACAGAGCGAGATAAGTAAAACCACTACGGAGAACGCCGGGGCACAATCTCCCAGCAACAAGTGCTAGCGCCGTGTGGGGTCTGTGGCAGACACTTGGAGGATGACCAGAGGCTCGCTTTGGTGGCTGGCTCGTCCACAGGAGGTGTGCCGTAGAAAGCGCAGCAGGAGCAGACGGCAGGGGGAACGACCGATTTGGGGTAGCTATCCAAGTCTAGACAGGAGTGTCTCGTCGGAGAACGTTTCGACTCACGGCAAACTCAGAATCCACATACATGAGATGCGATTGCACTACCCCGGATGGCGCTCACCAGCAACAACATTTGAAGACATTGTGGCAATCACTGTCCTCGGGTGTAGAGGAGGCCGTGAGTCAAGTCGAAGGTGATCAATACGTTGAAAGGGGATTGGAGGAGTCCGAGGAAGTTTGGTGCACGTACTGCGGGTGGCCTCTCGATAACTCTAGTGGGCAGTCGGGGAAAGACGACGCTCGAGTACCCGTTCCGTGCACCCATGTAGGCTTTGTGCACACCCGCTGCATGCTGGACCGCGCGGGAAACCTCGCGAGAGGATATGCAGATCCTAGGCCCTGCGTCGCGTGTCGCTCGGCGTGGCCGGGAGGAAGCCGACATCCCCACCCGGCGGAGCTGGCCAGAGGGATATCCATGGACGGACATGAGGGAAGGTGGGGGGTGGTGAGAGGTGCCCTACAATTCGCCACCCACGTTCACCGGCACATCTCCGGACAGGAGTCAGCCAGCTACGTGACGACTGGCATTTATGGTACGTTTGAGCTCATGTTACATGCACACGGAAGAAGCTCAACCCCCTCGTTCTTGCTACGCTCCCTATTTTGCGATGCGCTGGACCTGCCTCAAGGGGCATGCCTCGATTTTCCCCGACCGAGGGAATGGGAAACAGCGGCAGGCCGATACCGTACGCTGGTCGCTGCGTGCGCCATCCAATCGCAGGATATCTTGCTCCGACTCCAAAGTCAAAGAATCTACATCGCACCTAACGTCCAACAATAGTAGGCCTCGACGCCGAATGCGAAAAACGACTAACGAGTTGGATCCTCGGGGTCCGAAGCGCGTTGGAAGCGGGTGGTGCGCTTCCTTCCTTCTCAACAGCGATGGCAGCGACACAGGAGAGAACGGAGCGAGCGCCGGAGAACGACCATTTACACACGGGACCAACTGAACAATAAGGCGCTGCGAGGAGTGCAGCAGAGAGGCGTCATGCCGCGGGAAACAGGGGTGTATGTCCCTGCACCTACTGCGGGCGGGCACTAGAGGAGCCTACTGGGAGTTCCGCGTTGGACTCTTTACGGGCACTTATTCCGTGTCCCCACGGAGAGTAAAGCACATGCCCGCTGCATGCTAGACCGTGCGGAACGCCTCGCGAGTTAGCATGCAGACGCACAACCATACGTCGCGTGTCGCTCGGAATGGCCAGCAAGAAATCGGCCTCTTCATCCGGCTGAGCTGCCTGAGGACCTTCCAAGCCCACACCCGGGGGAAAGGTTGGCGGCAGTAGCGGGAGCCCTGCAGTTCGTCGAACTCTCGAAGGAGGACGGCCCCCGGTTGGACCCAGCTAGTTACGTCACGACTGGCTCCCACGATACTTTCGTGGAAATGGTGAGGACCAATCGGAGTAGCCCAATCTCCTCGTTCTTGTTGTGCTCCCTGTTCGGCGATGCTTTTGGCCTGCTCCAAGGCGCCTACTTTGACCTCCCCCGACCGGGGGAATGGAAAGCAGCCGGCGGTCACTTCCATGAGATCTTCGCCGCGTACGGCATCCGCCCGCAGGATACTGTACTCCGACTCCAGAAGCAAAGGATCTACATCCTACCTCATGTCCAAGAGTTCTTGGCTAGTCTCGACTAGACGTGGGAGGACCGTCTAACGAGGTGAACCCTCGGGGTCCGAAATGCGTTAGAAGAGGGGGAGGCGCTTTTTTCGTTTCCGACGGCAGCGTGAACCCTCCGGTCCCAGACAGGGTTTGAGGCTGAGAATGAGCTGCCTCCCTCCCCGACGGCAGCAGGGTAACACCGAAACGAACAGACCCGGCGCTGGAGAGTGACTCGTTGGCAGCGGGGGTAACACAACCGGAAGGAGCAGCCGCGGCGTTTGAAGGTGATTCGAGGGTAAGGGGGCAGGCGGAGCCAGGAGGCGCCGCATATGTAGCCGTGGAGAACACCCTCATGGCCGAACACGGGGATGTCACGGTGGCAGGACCCTTGTCCCCCCCTCTGAGTCAGCCCAGCGCCACCCCAGCGGCGGTGAGGGGCACGGCGAAAGGAACGGGCCCGGCACCGGAGAACGTCCATTTAGCAGTGGGCGTGACACCACTAGAAGGTGCAACTCTAGCGTCAGAAGGTGATCCGGGGGGGAGGGAGCAGACGGAGCCAGGAGGTGCTGTATCTGTTACCACGGGAAACTCCCGAACAGCCGAGACCAGGGAGGCGACGGCGCCGGGACACTCGCGCGCGCCCAAACACAGCCCAGCGTCACCCCAGCAACATCGAGAGCGACTTCGTCTACGTCCATTGGTGCAGTAGAGGGTGGGAGAAGCACAAGAGGCAGACGAGGTCGACCGCGCGGATCCGCAAGAGAAACACGAGCGACGAGAACTGGGAGAGGAGCCACCACGAACCGGGGGCGAATCCTTCAACATGGAAGCGGCGAGGTTCCCTCGGCTCTTGCCGAAGTAAGGGTTGGCGGTGGAGAGAGGGAAGGGGGGGATTGAGAGGGAGGAGGGTCATCACCAGGGAGCGCAACGCAACTTCGCGCTTTCATTGCGGACGACCACAGCGGTACGAGCTGTGGGGGCTGTAGAGCAATGATTTTTTGGGAACATCGAGTGGTGAGGTTGCCCTGTGGACGTCAATATGCAACGCATACGCGGTGCGTGGTGAATGCGGTCAGACGAGGCGCGGCGCAGGCGTCGCTTCTCTGCGGAGAAAGGGGATGCACAGTCCGTCATGGAAGACGGGAAGCAATAGAAGCGGCAGTTCAGGTAGACCCTGGATTACGCGTGACGGCAACGGGACTCGGGGGGAGACCTGACGATGGCGAGTAAGATCGCCGGGATGGCCTCTGCTATCCCTAGGACCAAATAACATTGGAAAGTGCAGAACCACTCAATGATTTCCCCCTTGAGGACCTCCAACAACGATTCGTCACTGTTGTCAAAGTGCAGCCGAGGCTGGCTACTGCCCACCCCAAGCTTATCACCCATGTGCTTGGCGTCCTTAATCACGCCTTGGGAGAGCATCGCCAATCCACCCAATCGGAGACGCCGCAATCTCTCCTGAGATCAATCAAGTTGTGGTACATCCTCCCAGCTCTACTGCGCTCGCAGGATGGCCGAATGAAACGGCGTGATAGGTTTGCATCTGCCAAACGGGGTGACCTCGTTCTTGTCGTTTAGAGAGGTGTATACCTAAGACGATTAATGCAGTGTTTGCAAACGCAGTAGCCCGACGTCGATAGGAGCGTGACCATGTAGGCGTTTGTCACGGTCCTCATACCCCCAACTACTGTACATGTTAAGGATGTCGACCCTTGGGCCATACCTTACGGAAAGCTAACACCGAGTACCAGCGGCATCGTTTATCGGACTTTCGTGTAGACTTCAGTGTTGTCATTTGGTGGAAACTGTTTTTTTTCTTCTTCTCAACTTTCTCGACAAAATCACGCCAGATTCCAAATCTTCAATGTGCGCAAATGCGCTGCCGGACCAGTAACGCCGTTGCCAAATTTGGATCCAAAACAGTTCCAAATAATTGCGAAAACGCAGGGTGAGTATGCAGCCTATTTTCAACCGGCTCAGCCTGTACGGGACATATGTCATGGCCCAAATCACTATGCACCACGGTGGGAGGCTCCCTATGGTGCCGGTACATGACAGCCCAGTATACCGACAGAATTCACGGCACGGCACCATTGGGAACAGGGTTACTCTAGAGAGCCTCAGCCGTGCCAGGAAAATTCACCGGCACTCTAGAGGGGCATCGTCACTATTCAAACGGCAATTTTGGGACCCCCCCACTGTGTTCGCAAAGTATACCATGGGCCACACTTCTTGCTTCTGTTTTCCTTCAACACTATTGACAGGCTTGGCTGGTCGATACAATAGAAGTTCTGGTTATAGCCATTGTGCTCGACAATGTCGCTGTCACGTTTCAGTTGGGGAGCTTCGCGAAGGGGCTTGTGGGCAGCTCCAGCTTCTGTGGTGAGAAGGAAAACCGCCGCTCATTTTGCGCCTTGGGCTTCGAGTTGTTTATGATACCAGGGGGAAAAAAACATGAATAGCATAAAAATAGTTCTCAGTATGTAACGTAGTAGACCATACTTCGTAACTTGCCTATTTTCCGAACGTTTTATGTATGTATCTTAATATTAATAGTGATATATTATAGATATAATTAGGGCATGTCATGGGCCGATGATCCGGGCCAGACCGAGCTGGGCCAATCTAAAGATTGCCATTGGCCGATCATTTTGAAAATGTGATGGGCCAGCCCGGGCCGGGCCAAGAACGTTTGAAACGTTGACAGGCCGGGCTGGGCCAGGGCCCGTCCTCTAAATAATTGATGGGTCGGGTGGGCCGCGGCCCGTGAGATGTGGAATTCATATGGGCCGCCCTGCCCAGCCCAGCAGGCGGCCCATATGTTTCAAACGCCCCCCCCTCGCCCCAGCCCCCCCCCCTTATGATAAACTGGTGCATTTTTTTTTTTTCTTCCCAAAACCGTCAGATTTATCCCCTTATAAGGATTTATAGCTTCCACGCACAAATTGCCCGCCCGTCCGCCCCCCCCCCCCCCCCCCCCCCTTCCCCCCCCCCTTCAAACCCGCTCGATTTTGATCAAAACCAGGCCCCCACGTCCTTGAAAACTCCGCCCCCCCTCACCGGTTATTCCACTTGCAGGATTCACTTGATAAACGGATACATTTCCCTCCACAGCTGTCAGATTATTGTTACGGTTACATTGTTACGGTTGATAGGAGTTGCACTTTTGGGATTGCGTTAGTCTCAATAGGTACCAGCATAACTGGTTCCTCGCCTCCCTCTGCTCTGTACTCCTTTGCTTGCCCTGAGTTAGCAATAATCCAACAAGCGAATACCGTATCCACGACCGGAGACCTTCTACTCCTTCTCACAAGCCACCTTCAAGGCTTACACTACCGCTGTTCAGGCTCAACCACCGAACTCGGTACCGATCGGGAGGCTGCTATCATCAGGTCGGTAGCAGTGCTTTGTAGTCTGGGTCCCTCTGGCACCTTCCTCTCTGTACAATGCACACAAGACCTAGGGTCCTGCCGCATGAATGGCTAGAGACCACTCAGACCCACATAGACATCGGATCCGCCTCTATCCCTAGCCTCCCCTTCCGTAATATGGTGTCCTCCGTGCTGTACATGAGCCGTAGTTGCGCTTTTCATGCTGTAGTCGCGTGGCTTGTAAGCTCTTTCGCGCCTTTCTGTTTTTTTTTGCCAGCTGGCACGTGCTGGCGCTTCTGTTTTTTTTCCCTTTTGCTGTCTAGGGCTTTTCAACGGCCTGCGGTCTGTCCCAATCCGTGCGCTTCAGCGTCCTTTACCTGGGCCTGCCGTTCACTCGCGCAGCCACCGTTCGCCTAGCGCACACATGTCCCTCATATCCTGGCCTAGAGTACATGTACTTCCTGTGTTCTTCGTTCGGCGCGCATTTTGCACCGTTTATGTTGGACATACGCATGCGTCCATCCGCTTTGTCATACGCACTTGTAGGGGAAGGCAGAGTGCTTGGGTGTGTTCGATTCTTTTTCCTTTGCCCGTTGCCGCCACCACAATAGCTGTTCCTGTACCCGCGTGGATAGCTGGTTGCCACTGGACAGTTGAACTACCAGGTTGATCGGATTGAGTGATCATTGATGGGTCGTGTCTCTCGCACTTGCGGCTCCACAGCAGCAGACTCACCCGTGCGGCAGCCAGAAACGATGATGAGAGTGTGAAAAGTGCGTAAGACCGAAGACCCCGAGTCGAGCTGCGTGCTAGTGTTTGAACCTCGTGCATGTTTGGGATCATCCTCGTGACCTCTCCCCCCTGGACTAGTCTCACATTTGGCAGTGACCTGTCGACCACCGTGGTGTCAGAGCGCTATTTTGGTGTGGGTTGGGCCTCTCTAGTAAAACCTCTCCACGTAAAACCTCTCCTTCCCACCCTACCTACTAGTGACGCGGCGCTTGATGCCCGATCACTGATCAAAAATAAATAAATAAAAACGTCTGGATTCCTGCGCGCCTGTGGGTTGTGTATCGTGCTGTGTTTTTTAGTTATTTGCTTTGCCCTGTGGGTGGGTATACTGTAGCTTGGGACCTTCATCCCAAAAACAAAAATGCACCGAACTGTTACTCGCTTGGTATAAGCCTGGTATACCACTCCTCTCTCTCCGTGCTGTCTCATCAGCCCACCTACTGTTTGCTCGAGCCCATCGTTCTCATCGTTTTGTATAGCGCACAAAAAACAAGCACCCGCACCCCACTGTTTCTGGACTATTTTGTCACCTTGTCTGCAGTCACATGTACGCCTCGCGACGCTCGCTGTTCTTGTGCGCGAGCGCTCCCCACACCGCTACATACGTCGTGCCCTTTGTACTGTTTCACCAGTGTTTCGTGCCGTCTTTTCAAAATTTGTCATTCGTCTCTTCAGATTTCGTCCTTTTGTATTTTTTTCCAACACCTGTCATGCTGTCTTTTCAAATCTGAATTTTGTCCTCTGTCCTCTTCAATTTTTTTTTCAACACCTATTTTCCTCCGTGCGATTCTTGCCGCCTCGCAACTGCCGTTCCCGTCTCATTTTTTTTTTTTTTTCGTCGCGCTTACGCGCATCATTGTTCATGACGTTGCAGTGAATCCATTTCGTCGTATGGCATCTCTCACACGGTTCCCTCTTCGTCTGTCTCGCACTAGCAGCGATGTCTTCTCAAAACAATCAGGTGTTGTCGAGGGGTGCGGCTGGTTCCGCTGATGGGGACCACGCGTCGCCCGTGCACCACCAGGGCGGTGGGGGGAGGCGGGCGTTGCCGCCTGGCTCCTCGGTCGGCGGGGGGGGATCGCGACCCGATTGGCGGGACGACGACCAGCACCGGGACCGTAGCGCCTCGAGCCGCAGCCGGAGCCGGAGCCCCATCATGCAGACCGAGGTTTCCGTTCTCGACGAGAACGATCGCCACAGGGCGGCTGAACAGCAGGGCGGTCGGCGGGACGGTAGCCGCCGTGGGCGGGGCCGTTCGCGGAGCCGGAGGGCTCGGGCTCGTGCTCGGGACGAGCTGGCCACTGACGGCAGCACCGAAGACGAGGGTGGAGCCCCTCACGGCGCTACCCTACAATCGAATAGTTCCAAGAGTTCTGGTCGCCCCAAGCGTTCTCTTAGCAGCAAGCGTGCTAGCAGCCACAAGGGCTCCCGTAGCGGGCGCTCCCGTAGCAGCAAGCATAAACGCTCTCGCCCTCGCAGCCCTTCGCCTTCGCCTAGCGACAGTAGCAGCAGCAGTGGTAGCAGCAGCCGCGACAGTGACAGTTATCGTGATGTTGACCCACCCCGCCCGGCCCCCCGTGCCCGCTCTTTTTCCCCTGGCAACGAGCACCGCCCGCGCAAGAAGTCTCGACGCCGTAGCCACACCACGGCTCCGAGCGGCTATGGAGGCGTTAGTTCGTCGTATAAGGAGAGGTCGGCAGGCGGAGGTCCACGCGCTCTGAGGTGGGCTGACTCTGGTCGGGGTACGCATAGTCTTGATTCCTCTCAAGCCGCCAAGCTCATTGATCGCATGCGTAAGAGAATTGCAGGGGGCAAGTCTTGCCCGGTATACGGCGGCCCCTCCGCCGGCCCCCTGACAATAGCCAACTCCGCGGTCCTGCTACAGGACAAAATCATGAGT
This sequence comes from Undaria pinnatifida, assembly GCA_012845835.1. Lineage (NCBI taxonomy): Eukaryota > Phaeophyceae > Laminariales > Alariaceae > Undaria > Undaria pinnatifida. The sequence continues at coordinate 391,083 of JABAKD010000026.1, forward strand.
GTGTTGCGCACAGTGGAGTCGGGTAAGCTGCGGCTGGAGCCGGACGTAAACGTCGATGGGCGCTACGTTACGTTTGCCGATGACTTTACCCCCCGCCGCGTCGAACTCATATCCGATTTAGTGCAAGAATACCTGTCAGTAAGTCAACAGGTAGCGAATGCGGACGACGTGCAAGTATACCTCATCACCGGAGAGGTTGTCGCAAAACCCCACCACGAGGTCACAGCCACCGACTGGCTGCGTCTGTACGTAAGAGAACACGCGTTGACTGGAGGTGCAGCAGAGCTAGCTCGTTCGGCTTTTGCGGCGTTGGAGTTGACCCCGGGGGAAGGGTGGTCTGCAGCGGCCGCCCGTGTACTATCTATATTCCGCGCGACACGTGCCGATCCCGAGCGACCGTACCTGACCGAACAGGCCTTGTTTTGGCGTTTCGCGACCCCGGTAGACCTACTTCAGCTTTACGACAGGGTTGTCGAGGTTTTGCTGCCTAACCCGTTTGACCGCAACGGAGTGTCCGCGATCCTTCATGAGACAGCGTACGAAACAACCTCCTCTCTCAGCCCGTTGCGCATGGAGTGGCATGACCCGTTGGGAGAAGCGATGGCACGACGCGGCATGGTAGCAGAGAAATTGTTTCGTAAGTTCGTTGGCGTCCTATCGTCGCGTAATGCGTCGTACATAACGCCACCGGCGCCGCGCAAACAGGCAAAGGTAGCCGGCCCCGACCGCCTTTTCTCTATGGCAGAAGCACGGTCACTGTTCATCAACCAAGAGACCGGCGCGCCCTCGGCGTTGCCGCCGCCCCTGCTGACTCGCCCTTTCTCTGCTCTAGCGCCTCCCCCTGCGTCGGCACCGCCTGTCGCACCACAGGTTGCGGCGTATCAGAACCAGACCGCCACGGTTCCTGGGGGGCATGGAGTACCGTTCGAAGCACGCTCGCCCACGCACCGCCCGGCTCCTTCCGCACCAGCCGCGGTCGCCGCGCCAGCCCCCGCTCCGACCACGTCCGCACCGTCGACACCGACCGAAGCACGACCGCCGCCGTCCGCGCCTCGAAGTGAGATCCTGGATTACCTGCGATCGCACGATGTGTGCTACCGCCATGCCTTCGCGGGCAACTGCCGGCGCTCCCCGTGCAGGTGGAACCACGCGCTAGTGCCACCGGCCCTGTACAACGGGATCAAGTCCCGGCAAGAGGCAGGGCGAGGCAGGAACCGCGTAGCTTCGCTCACGCCGGGCCAGTACCGCTTGATGTGCGATTTCGGGATCGTGTCGGAGGGGAGCGACGACGAGGGGGCCGACGACGGTGCAGCCTCAGCGGCGTTCAACTGCTCTGCCTGAAGGTGCGCCCCAGGCGACGCGGACGCAAGCCTGGGGAACCCGGCGGCAGCGGTGGACCCCTCACCGGATGTTCCCAGCTACGAGGACGTGGTGTGGGAGGACGACACCTCCTTCGAGTGGGACGTGCGACAAGTGCCGGAGACTACCGTCGTCGAAGGCTTCACCACTCGCGCGGTGGAAGCGGCGGCTGTGGGGCCGCAACCGCAGGACAGGCAGCTTGTGATGGTCTTGCCGACCGAACGGTTTGATTTAGAGCAGGGGGCGGTAGTGGGAGTAGCTCGTGCGGTGATGTGGTGGGTTCCGGGATCGCCTGTTTACTGCAAGTTGGTCAACAGCAGTAAGGAGAAGGTGGCCGTCGAGGGTAGCCGAGTAATAGCTCGCATGGTAGCACTCAACGTTCGCGACAAGCCGGCTTTCGATTCGCTGTTTGATGCCTCGCCTTCCGCTGCCGACCCACCCCTTCCTCCCCGTGAACCGCGCACTCCGAGTCCGGCCCCAGCCGATCGGGACCCTATCCCGCGTGTTCGCGTTGAGGACGCTAACCTGGGGACGCTAGGGTCGCTCAAGAAGCAGCAGCTCGTCAACGTTCTCGCAGCGTTTATCAAGGATGGCCTGTTCCCGATCGACCCGAAGCGAGTGCCTGCTTGTATCAACGGTGAGCTTGACCTACCTCTTATCAACGAGTTTTGCACACCTTTTGCAGCCAAACAACGACGTTTCTCTCCGGAAGAACGACGCATGATCAGGGCAGAGATTCAGCAGTTGGTAGATCGAGGCGTGATCCGCCAATCCATGTCTCCGTGGGCTGCCCAGTGCTTGTGCGTTAAGAAGAAGGATGGTACATTGCGGCTGTGCATCGACTGGCGTGAGCTTAACAAACTCTTGGTCTCGGATAGCGGGGGTTTGGGTGACATGCAGACGATATTCGACGGTTTGAAGGGCAAGAAGTATTTCACTCAGCTAGACCTCGCCTCCGGTTTTCACCAGATAGAAATTACCGAGAAAGACCGTTACAAGACAGCCTTTCGAGATGCGGATGGTATGCTCTGGGAATTCACTCGCGCGGGTTTTGGACTGACAGTGCTGCCGGCAGCCTTCACTCGTAGAGTAAAGTCGGCTCTGGGGTATCTCTCAGGCGTGTTTAGCTGGCTTGACGACATTCTGATCGCTAGCGACACATGGGACGAACACCTCGCCACTCTGACTCTCGTTCTGAACCGCCTTCTAGCGGCGGGGCTGTCTGTGAACTTCGCGAAATGCATTTTTGGCGCAGCGTCACAGGAGTTCCTCGGCATGATCATTGACAGTACAGGCCTGTACCCTGCTCCGTCTAAGCTAGATGCAATCGCACGCATGCCTCGACCGCACACCGTAGAAGAGCTGCGCACGTTCTTGGGTCTAACCGGCTACTTGCGTCAGTTTGTACCCAACTACAGTCTGACCGCAGCTCCGCTCACCAACATCCTGCGCAACAAAGCCTTAGCTTCGAAACGCGCACGCAAGCTTACTATTCCCTGGTCCACAGCTGAGGAGGACGCCTTCCAGTCTTTGCGAGAAACGTTGGCCTCCCCGAAGGTTCTTGCTTTCCCCGACCTTGAGCGCCCGTTTGAACTACATACGGATGCTAGCACAATGGGTGTAGGAGCTTCGCTAATGCAGACAATCGACGGTGTCACGAGAGCGGTAGCGTTTGCCAGCCACCGGTTTTCACAAACCGATGCTAGACGGGGTCCCACGGAACGGGAGTGCATGGGAGTCTTGTGGGCGGTAGACCATTTTCGGCCGTACCTCGCGTGTCGACGGTTCAAACTTGTGACAGACTGTTCCGCCCTCACATGGTTGTTCCGAAGCCGTGAACTCTGTCCTAAGCTACACAGGTGGGCGCTGAGGCTGATGGAGTACGACATGGAGCTGGAATGGAAGGCTGGGGTAGAGCACGTAGTACCCGATGCATTGTCCAGGTTGCCTGTTGCTAGCCCGGTAGAGGTCGATGTCGACGATTCGTTTCCGGATGATTTGTCGTCCGCTGCTGCAGGCGTCTCGGTAGAGACCCTTGGACCGGAGTTGGATGGTGTAAGGCTGGCTGAGTTGGACCCCGTGCAGACAGACCACGTAGGGGATGCAGATTCCCAAACCTCTCTCCCCACCTCTCACCCCACCCCGGAGGTGGTTGACTCCCTCTTGTCCTCCTTTCGAGCGTTGCCCTTCGCCGCGTGTGCTGCTCTTGACTCTGAGACGGATGCCCCTCGCCGTAGCGGCCGGAACCGTACCCCTTCGGTGCGATTACGACCGATCGGTGACCCGCAGCTGCCCCCGACAAGCGTACTGAAGGCCATACCGGGCAGAGAGAACGTCGGTCTCACCACGGTGGAAGCCCCCACTACGGCGCGGCCGCCATCGACGCTACCGCCGTCCCCCGTTCGACCTGGCCACGACGACATAGGTGAGGTGCTGGCCGCACGGGGGGAGGTTCCGACGTCTTCGTCGAGCCAGGCGACCGGTGGAGCATCGGCCATCGATCTGACGGCACGGGTGCTTACAAGGCCGTCCGAGCTAGCTCGTCGGCAACGAGACGACACCCATCTGGGTCAGGTTTGCACGGTTCTAAGCAATGGAGTTGACTCTAGCCAGGGGGGAAGCGGGTGTGACAGGTATAGCCTAGGCACGGATGATGTGGTTCGGTATGACGATGGGAAGGGGAGAAAACTGCCTGCTATTCCAGTTGCCATGGTAGCCGACATCATTGCGTTGGTGCACACACTACACGGTCATGCAGGGGTAGGAGCAACGCTGTCACTTCTACGCGATCATTTCCACTGGCCCACGATGATGAAAGACACTCGACACTATGTGTTGTCATGTGCCTGTCGTAGACGTAAGAGACCGCTCAGCAGACGAGTAGCCATGATGCCAGGTAGATCGCTTGAGCCGTGGGACGAGTTGCAAATGGACATCCTCAAGATTGACACACCATCACAAACTGGCAACAACTACATCTTGCTCGTGGTAGACCGCGCCTCAAAGTTTCCCTTCGGGTTCCCGCTAGAAACCAAGCAAGCGGTAGGCGTAGCCCGAGTGTTGGTGGAGCTGTGTCTAACTTACGGAGTTCCAAAGACGGTGCGCTGTGATGGAGGCTCAGAATTTGGTGCGGAGGTGGTTAAGCACTTGTGCAGATGGTTGCGCGCTAGCATCGTGTTTGGTGCTGCTGACCACCCTCGAGGCCAAGGGTCGGTTGAGAGACTGGGGGGATGGCTGCAGGATTTGTTAGCCGAGCTGTGTAGGTCCTGGCCTGACCGATGGGACGAGTATGTTTCGCCTGCTATGTGGATCAAACGCACCTTGCCAGACACCTCGCTCCCATCCACCATGACTCCCTTCGAACTCCTGTTCGGCCGCAAGCCTCGCACGTCACTGGATTCGTTAGTTCCTCTGACGGACGAGATGGATCAAGAGCGGGGACTCGACAACTTCGTGGAGAGGCGCAAGCAGAATCTCCGTGAAGTACGACTCGCCCTTGAGAAACGGCACGAGCTTCGAGTGGCGGCACGCGCGAAGGCGAACGCCTCCATCGAGAGGTCGTCGGCTGGAGTTGGCGTCGTGAAGGACAGTCTGGTGCTAGTGCGCGAATCCGAGAGCAGTCGACATCGTGACTACAGGGGAAGGAAGTTGCAACACGATCTATACACAGGACCGTGGAAAGTGACGGGGGTGATCCACCCCGGTCTCAGCGTAGAGGTCATGATGCATGGTAGAAAGAAGCGCAGCCGAAGGGTATCTACGGCCGATGTGAAACCTTTCCACCTTCGAGCACTTTCTTTCCGACACTCGCTAGCTGAAGAGTTTGCCCAGTATGCGTGGGGCCCCGACTTCAAATTGCCTGCAGGAGCTAAAGAGAGTTTAGGTCTCGTCACCATCGCCGACTGTCGCAGAGTGCAACCGGTTTCCAGCATGAGGACTATTTGGGAGTACAAAGGGAAGTCAGGAAATGGTGTAGTATCGGACTGGCTGTCGGAAGAGACCATGCGACGTAGCTTCACGCCCCTTCAGTTGGATTGTTTCGTTGCTCTCTGGCACTTGTATTTTCCCCAGCTAGCAAACGCTTCTGTACCCAACTCAGTACAGTCCCGTGCTCCGTTGTCCCGCGCCCAAGCCTTGCATGCTTTTCCTATAGGTTTTACCTTTCAGAAGGAGCTAGCCGAAGGCATCCAACTTGAAGGCCAGGTGTACGATTACCTTGCCCCCTACTGGCGTGTGCGCTACACTGACGGGAACTGGGAGGAGCTGTCTAGACGCGAACTGGAAAGACTTTCGAGATAGCCTTGGGAGGACAGGATTTCGGGCTTCCGTGATTGCTGGATGAGGAGGATGTGTTGGATTGTGTGACTGTCTGCGGGTGATCAGGGATGTACGTACAAGATGCGGTCGTATTTATATGAAGTGAAGAGTTTGGACTGTTGTTGGTATTGTCGTACCAGTCTTATGCAGTTGTTTTGTCGATTTTCGAGCGTGCCCCCAGTTAGCAGCCATTTAAAGTCCGAATGTTTGGAGACGTGCTGATTAGCTGTTCTGGTCTGATTGGTAGTCGAAGGGTGGCCCTACGCCCGGTAGCACCCAAGTGGGTTCGTGCGGTGTGCCGTGGCGTTTGTGTGAGCGTGGTGTTGTAGGTCTTTGCGCTATGGGTTTTTTCCTGGATGGCCAGGTTTTTCCCGCGCTGTAGGTGTTGAGAGTCGGGCAGCAACTACAGTGGAAACACCGAGCGAGGGACGGTTTTTTTTTAGAGTATTTTACGTCCGAGTGTCACTTGGTGTTTTCGGTTGTTGTATAAATTCTAGGGCTCTCGGGATGGGGAGCGAAGGGTTTTGCCCGGAAGCCGGGTTTTACCTTCGCGCAAGTCGATGTCGGGCCGCGAGTCAACGCGCAGTGAGAATTATGAAGAGCAGTGGATTTTATTTGAGTTTTGCCACTATTTGCCTCTGGTAATTTTCGGTTGGCCGTTCGACCTACTCAAAGACATCACCGGTAGTTTCCGCCAAAGGAAGTGTGTCACCTCGCGGTTGTCATGATTCCTGCTACCGTTAATTAGTATGTTGCAGCTGTCAAACGGCTGTTCATACTAATGGGGGGATGTTACGGTTACATTGTTACGGTTGATAGGAGTTGCACTTTTGGGATTGCGTTAGTCTCAATAGGTACCAGCATAACTGGTTCCTCGCCTCCCTCTGCTCTGTACTCCTTTGCTTGCCCTGAGTTAGCAATAATCCAACAAGCGAATACCGTATCCACGACCGGAGACCTTCTACTCCTTCTCACAAGCCACCTTCAAGGCTTACACTACCGCTGTTCAGGCTCAACCACCGAACTCGGTACCGATCGGGAGGCTGCTATCATCAGGTCGGTAGCAGTGCTTTGTAGTCTGGGTCCCTCTGGCACCTTCCTCTCTGTACAATGCACACAAGACCTAGGGTCCTGCCGCATGAATGGCTAGAGACCACTCAGACCCACATAGACATCGGATCCGCCTCTATCCCTAGCCTCCCCTTCCGTAATATTATGTCCCCCTCAGAAACGGGTTTTATAGTTTCCGCGCCCAGACTGACTAACATCATCACCCTGTTGACCCTTATAACTACACTGTAGTTGTAAGGGGAGTCGCCGTCCTATATCCTCAATGAGGACACACCACTCGTAATACGCGCGATCAGAGTATCACATACGGCTTGCAAAGATGAGTTTAGACGAAATCTTCGATCTCACAGCTGGAGTGTATTTTCATTTTTTAAAATATGTTTTGTAGGGCCGGCCGGGGCTGGATCCCAAGATATGTGGTGTACTCTTGCTACTACGATGTCGACGTCTTCCGTGCCCATGAGAAGGCCTGCGAGTTGTCGCGGGCCGGCCCGGGCCGCGACCCATGGTATGTGGTGTACTGTAAAATTCAAATATAAAACGACTACCAACCGGTATGTAGTATACAGTGTATGATCCCCTGACAACACTCGACACAAATGACAAACTACGCCAGCGTGCGTCTTTTAGTATTTTGTAACCTATGGGCCGGTGTTTCAAGTTTACGGGCCCAGGTCCACATAGAGCCTGTGTCCCGTGGGCCTCGCTGCGAATGTCATGGACCGGGCCGCGCCGGGCCGACAAATTTGAAAATTTCATAGACCGGGCCGGGCCAGGCGGGAACATTTATTAATTTGATGGGCCGGGCCGGGCCGCTGTCCACTACATGAACAAACGATGGGCCGGTCCACTAGCATCGGGCATGATTATTGATACGTACGCATGTACACTTTCCCCAACATGCCGTTGAAGGGGAGGCTGGCTACCGTGGCATTGATTTAACGAGCTACAATAACAGCAACAGCATTGCAACGATGCGACGATACTATCCTCACGGCATGGACCATATCGTGACCTTACGCAGTCACGAGTTCGTGACGATTTGTAGCGGCGCTACTGAAGGTACACACCGAGAGTCAAGCCCATAGCGTTGTCGTCCTTGCGTGGATATTTACGTACGCGGGTACTGAAGCACAACGTCCCGGAACGATCGCTGCCATGACAGGATTCGAGGATGGATGCTTCCCAGGGTGAGAAATGCTGCATACTTCTCTTCCATAAGTTGAAATTGCACTTGCAGCACAGCAACAGAATTAACCGTTCGCAGACTTGCACATCTGTGATCGTCATTGGTATTGTCACCCCAGTCATATATTCGCTCTCACGCGTTCGTCACTCAGCCCGTCTTCTCTGCTACCGTCGTCTTGAAAGGGATGCGCGGTTAATGGCCAAATGATTAAAGCAAGCTGCCGAATGAACCCCCCCCCGTCCCCCCCCCACCCTCTCCCTCTTACTGAAACAAGGTATGCTATTGGGTGCGGTGTTCTGGTCTGTCTACGCCGACAAATGTGGTCGCCGCAACGCCTTCATCCTGTCACTTGCCTGCATCTTCATCGCGGGGCTGGCCTCGGCGTTCGCCCCATCCTTCTATATGCTCTTGTTTTTCCGCGCCATCGTGGGCTTCGGCGTCGGTGGTAGTCTTCCGGTAACGACGGTACTCATCTCCGAATTCTTACCAACCAGCCATCGGGCGGCAGTGCTGTGCCGCCTAAGCGGGATGTTTTGGGCAGCCGGCCTCATAATCACGTCTCTGCTAGGGCTAGTTCTCAGCAGGATTCTCGGACCCGGGTAAGCAAACGCATGCATCGAATACAAACTCTGCTCAATTTTTGATGAGTCGGATTCAACTAATCTCAGGGTGCGTCGCAAAGCAATCGTAGTGCCACTTGCCCCTACCGGTAGAATACAGGACCCCCGCACAAGCAGCATTTCTGTGCCCGCGCTCGTCCACAACTACTTAACCACAACTACAGCAACAAAAATACGTTTTGTTGACCCAATGTCGCATTCATGTAGCCTTCGCCCATGATCTTTGGTGTAGGTCATGGCCCTAGCCCGACCGTAGCGCCAACGTGTATACAGCACGGTACCACTTGAAGCGTCAGCGAAAGCCAGCCAAAAGGCCCTCAGCATACTAGTGATGAACGCGATGTTTTCTTGCACAGCTAAACGCGGTCCTCTGCATGTGATTTTCCCTCCCAAATACATAAATCGTCGGGCGTGATCAGTAAAGAAGAGGTGATGTGGAGGTTGTTCGTTGGACTATCGGCGATACCGGGCGCTATGGTTCTGGTTGCCTACAAACTTTTGCCGGAGAGCCTGCGCTACCTGAGCGTCGTTGGAAGGCATGGTGGAGCCGTCAAGGTGAGTGGGTGGGTCGGTGTCGTTTTTGAATGGATATTTCAATTTCCTGCTGCTCTGACTACTTGGGTTCATGTGTAGTTTACCACGTTACCACTGCGTTGCATCGAAACGAAATCTCAATGTTTGTTTATTGTTTGGGCAGACAGTGTGATATCTTGAGAGTTCGTCCTCAACGATCCAAAATGTACTGTTGTCCCGTGCCGCAGGCCTTGAGGAAGTTGCGAGGGTGAACGGAGTCACCAACGTGCTGGGTGTGGAACTGTCGCAGCTGACGAGTGACGAAGAACGCGTCGGACTTAATATTGAACGGTCATCCATCAATTTTACCGGAAACGAGAACGGTGCTGACGCAGGGGACTTCCGTGAGCTGTTCCGAACGCCGACTTTGCGAAGGGCGACGATTTCCATGTAGGTATTATAAGCTGGGGTGTGGTACACTGGTCAGCAGGCGGCCGAAATATAAAAGCTGAATTTGTTGGATTCGACCAGAGGAGTTCAGGCTGAACACGCTTCTTACGAACGACGTCCTACGTATCACGTTTGCTCCTTGGCCGGAGCTAACGGCCTTGATAACCACTCAGGTTTTTTTCCTGTTTTTTTACTGTGCATCTCTTAGAACTGACAAGGCTGAGCGCGGTCGTTCCTGGACCGACTGATACCCGAGTGGTCCACAAAATTTGTTTTGACGAGCCACGGCTGTCTTGTACTAAACTTCGCTGACACCAATTTGCGCCACCCCTCTATGTTCCCATGTTTTTTTGTCCATCCCGTTCTCATTGTCTCGCTACCATCGATATCGCAGCTGGATGATCTGGCTCTTCTTAAACATCAGGTGGGGACGTTTTCTCACGGCAATGCCGCCAGCGTCGTGTTGCTCAGTGCGGAGCGAAACAGCACCCATGTGCGAGAATGATGCACGTGGGCGGACGTTCTCCTTCGTGATGCCACCGCAGTATTGCGGGTGGTGCAGTCCACGAGTTTTGGCCTCCGCGTATGTGCATGTTAGCTGTAGACGTTGTTTCCGAGGAATGTCGACGTCTTGTCTCCCGTACTCGTGTAGGATGCTAGTCCTATTAATAGCGGAGTAACTACATATTGAATATTTTCAGCTGCGATATGGCTGCAAAGATGAAAACGACATTTCGATTCTGATTCGAGGGCATATAAAACGTCGGTAATGGTATTTTGGAATATGCCAGCCGTTATTCTGTGTGCGTGTAAACGCAAGGAAATCGTCGCCGTCTCAAAGCAAATGACATGAAATAGAGAGAAACACTACCCACGACCACTTGGCCGCACGAAGGAGAGCAGCACCATTCGATCACACCCGAGCAATCCCACCCGCACCCCTGTACCCAGCTACTACGGCCTGGTGTTTCTTCTTCCTAAGTACTACAAGGAGTTCTCCGACGGCTTTGCAGGCTTCGTGTACATCATGAGCGCCGTACTCGAAGTAGCTTTCGCTCTGGGTAATTTACTACATAATAGGCCTGGGCGCGGTAGCCAAGGGGGGGTTGGCTTCTCGGTCTCTGGGCTGCGGGCTGCCGGAGAGATGCTAGTCATCGCCGGGTGATACTGGTATCTTCCTATAGGTCTGGGAACCCAGGCGATAACTGGCGAAAACTATATGTACACGATGACGTCTGTCGCGCGAATAGCGCAGCCAAGTGTCGATCCATCGCCTGACGGGTACGTGGATTCAATACCCTCGATTAAAACGACATCCCCACCCTTTCACCGCTTGTTCCTTCCCTTCAGCTTCCATTTTTTCGTTGTGGCTGTGCTCCGAAGATCGGATCGGTCGCGTGGGCACCATGAAGTGGTCCTCTTTCGCGACGGCGGTGCAAGCTACTTGCATTAGGGATTTTAAATCGTAATTTTGGCTGTGGGGGGAGAAAAATCAAGAAAATATTAACTTGGTTAATGTAGGGTCATGGCCCAGTTTGAGAGAAAAAAAAAGCATAGAAGAATCCCATATAAAAAAATTGAACAATCGACCAGCCAGCCAGGACACCAACACATCGAGGCACACATCATCTTCCACAAAGCATTCCGGACACACCAAACGGCATCCACAACACCCAAGCACCCTCCCGAAGAGGCTGCCAGGTTCCTGGTGGACGATCTGCGGGATTGCCCACGGCAGACAGGCTGACGCGTCATCAAGAGTGCCCGAAGCGGCGCAAATTCAGCTCTTTGATACGAACACGTAGCAGCCAGCAAGCAATTTTCGAAATCAGAAGGCTCTTCTCACGTTCTTTGGAGACCGACGAGCTGTGGCCCACACACAAACGCAACGCGCCACAAGTGCTCCACACACGCCAACGCCACAGGTGCGGAAGGCTCAACCGGCCCCATCCCTGGCCCGCAGCAAAGCCTGTTTGCAGCCCACCAACAACAGCAGTAGTAGTGCGGCCTTTCGGCGTTTTTGAATATTTTGAGCAGTCTGCTCAATAATCAAAAAGCCACACCGGTACACGAAAACCCGCGAACAGTTTGAAATTCAAAAGCTCAAAGATCGGAAGACAGGAGGGCGACACCATGCAAGGCATACCATAGACACGGTGGTGCGCCTTTCTTCACCCTGAAGCAGCTCGTCTCTACCCGGTCTCCACTCTTGAAGAAGCCGGTGGTCTCCACTGTTTCGAAGCCTCGAGTTTGCCCTTTGGAACCCTCCTTGTGTCCCTCTTGCGCGGCCGTTTCATATGTTACACCATCGGTATATCGGCCACTTCCGGTCTTGCAAGGAGGACGGCACAGATGCAACCTTTGGTCTTCGGCTAGACGATCCAGCAAGATGTTTGTGGTTCGCGAGACGTCGGCCGGATGGCCAGGAGTGGTCAGGGAAACACTCGAGAGTTTCATAACTTATTGATGTTACAAACGAGATCGACAAAATCGGCAACACAGATCTTGCCTTTAAATATCTACTGCTGCTGTACATCATGACGTGGTAATCGATGACCCGTCCTAGGTGTTTACTTGTAAATCGTTTCAGATTGTTTTTAGTCTCTGTCCCGTCTCCCCCTCCTCTGGCATGAAACCCAATCCAACCACATTCTCCACATACATCAAACATTATTGAAGAGCCTTCAAACCGTTTTGTTTTGTTCCCAGCAGTTGAGCACATCATCAACAGCAGTTGAGCACATTATCAACATCAGTTGAGCACGTCATCAACGCACGAGAAAGAGGGACAGAAAATTGCGCCACAGTAACCCACACAGCAGCAGCAGCACAGCAGCCTGTTCGCGGTCGGTAGTCAGCGTGGAGGGTAGGAACCGGTCGCTGGGCTCCCTGCCGTGTGTACTTATACCCTGCCGTGATGTTTGCTGCGGTGCAATTTTCCGTTCTGCAACAATACCTCTTGTTCATACTCCTAGCCTAAACTTCCCAGAATCATCAAAAATATACTGCAGCACAGCCGGGGTAGCATGACCAGAGGGTTGTTGTTATGTGTGGTGAGTACACCCGGAGTCCGTGCTTATTATCGATCCTAGAGACATGCAAAGAATATTATAAAAAATGAAACAGTATATGTGAGACAGGGTGAACAACAATCTCAATAAATATGGAACCAACATAGTCTAATGAAGCAAGTGAAATACCGGCGTACCGGGCACGACAGCAAAACAAAACTAACGAGACCATAATATACGGAAAAAGCTGAAGCTAAAATAGAAAACGCCAGGGAGGGGCTCTGAAGAACGAGAAATGCAAAAAAGCCAGAACGGCTGCAAGAGAAACAACCTACGTGCTGGTGAGGGGAAACAGCTAACTGTTGCACGGACGAAACAACAGGAAGAAGAGGAAGACACCGGCCTGAGGCCGGCGGGGAGGAAAAACAAGGAAACAAAGAGAAGAAAAAAGGCAACAGCTGAAAACGAACAAAGCAAGCTAGAAAACAAGTAAATGGCATTACTGCCGCGTTCGCGCTTCCCCCTTTGATCTCGATGAATACACACAAAGGAAAACATTACCGCTCACTGTAATGTTTAGGGCTATGCCATAGTACTTCAACACGCTCCACAAAGTAGTCAAACCGGTAGCTTGCCACACCATGTACCATTTCGATTCGGACTGATTCTACGATAGCCCCCCCCAAAACCAGCGATTTTGTTTAACCAACGTTTCATGGCTGCTCGACACAAGGAAGGATACTATCGAAAACATACTATCCACACATTTTCTTGTGTGCAAAGGTCTTTCGATCGATGACGTCGGGGGGTCGAGGGACACCGTATTTCAGGAGAAACAATCGAGAGCTGGCTTTGAAACCAGCGATTTCGTTAAAGAAAAGTTGGGGGGGCTACCGTAGAACGACTCTTCGGCGTTCGTCCACAGCTGTATCGGTATGCCCCCCCCCCCCCCCCCCCCCCCCCCCTCCCTCCAGTTTACCCTTGTTGCTGTTCTTGGTGTCCACTGTTGCGTGGATTAACCAGCTCTAATCCGCCTCGGTCCTATGCCATTTCGCCATGAAGCGGCCCGCCGCGTCGACGACCCACCCGTACCAGTTTCCACTCCTCTTAGCCGCCCTCGACCATAGCACACTTTTTACTCCTAACAGCAAAGCGGGGTTGTCCGTTGAATGCGTCGATATCGTCTGCTACAGCTTGAGCCCAGTTCTTTTCTGGTCGGCCTGGTCCCGGGTTTTCCCCACACCAACCATCGTCCCGAACATCAACCGATGAGTCAGCCGCTCAGTTGTCGTCCTTTGTACGGCTCCCGCAAAGAGGAGGTGGCTATTGCGTGGTCGTCTCAACGCTTTCACATTGTGTTGAGGGTCTTGGCGGTCGATATATGGTGGTCGGTGCGTTGTCGGAGCTGGGAGCCCAAATCGGTTAGAAGGAGGTTTGAGTGTGCCGAACGTTCATAGGTCAGCAAAGCGTTGTCTCCTTTTTCGTTTCGCACACGGTGAGGCCTGCTGTTTCGAAAACGGTCACAATGACAGTCATCTTCGCGAGGTTTCCCTTTGATTTACAAACAACGCCTGCATCGTCGGCGTACAGCATACCGCAGACTGGCCTGCGTACATGTGCCAGTGTTTCAACCTCAAACCCGCCCTCCCCGAAGTCCTCCTCGAGGTGCACCAAGTCCTCAAAAAATCTGGGTCCTCACTGAAACTTAGCGGAACGGAATGTATCGCTGTGCGGGGAAAAATACATTGCGAAGAAGAGGCGACGGTACACATCCTTGCCGCAATCCCTGAGTGACGTCATGCCATTCATAGTCTTCACCGTGTCATCCATACGCACGCGAGCTCGCATGCTTTCGTGGAACTGGCCAATAACGGAAAATATTTTCTCGGATACGCATTCCAACTAAACACTCAACATCACGGCATATTTTTTTTGTCACAAAATATATCTTGATCAATCAGCAGGCTCGGCGTAGATGAGAGGGGCAACAGCCCTGGGTTCAGTCAAGGGCGCAAGCAGTACCGCGCAACCCGTGCGAGCCCCATCCACAGTAAAGCGCGGTCCTACACTATCCAGCCCGCGATCAAGGGGGTGTTGTGTTGTTTTTGTTCTACATGAATGATAGTTTTTGCTTTTTCGGGAGAAGCGAGCAAGGGCCGCATTAAATATGTTTTGTCACGGCAATGTGGAGGTAAAGCGCGAACTCGAAGAACGTAAGATGACTGTGAGATAGGCACACTCCACACAGACAAAGCACAGACAAAGCACAGACAGTGGGCGCCAACGCCCACGCCGATTTCTGCAGGCCCCTGGCATGGCCTGCACCATGGATTCCACAGAGTTTTTTTTTTTGAATACGTGACATCATCGACCGATCGCTTCATGCTTTGGGTGGATAACGACCAATGACAGCGATTAGCCCATTTGTGGTCTATTCAACGACTGGGTACAGATTAAATTTGTTTTTTGATTACGTTCGTGGGAATAAAAAATATTTGAAATTTTGAAAAAAATATGGGCATGCGTTGGCTTTTGCGTCTACTCAAGAAAGTCGCGCGGGAGGTGGATCTCAAGAGGCTGCTGTGACGAGGGCGCCATGGCGTCGTTCCTGTCGACGGCCACGTTCTCATGCACAAGAATCGAGCCATCCACGTACCAGAGACGATGTTGACCGTTATTGGCCAGTTCCACGAAAGCATGCGAGCTCGGGTGCGTATGGATGACGGTGAACATTATGAATGGCATGACGTCACTCAGGGATTGTGGCAATGATGTGTACCGTCGCCTCTTCTTCGCAATGAATTTTTCCCCGCACAGCGATACATTCAGTTCCGCTAAGTTTCAGTGAGGACCCAGATTTTTTTAGGACTTGGTGCACCTCGAGGAGGACTTCCGGGAGGGCTGGTTGGAGGTTGAACCACTGGCACATGTACGGAGGCCAGTCTGCGGTAAGCTGTACGCCGACGATGAAGGCGTTGTTTGTAAATCGAAGGAAAACCTTGCAAAGATGACTGTCAGTGTGACCGTTTTCGAAACAGCAGGCCTCACCGTGTGCGAAACGAAAAAGGAGACAACGATGCCCCGCACTCTCAACAAGGTTCTCCCGGCCCCACCGCTTGTTATCGCTTGTTACCCCACCGCTTGTTATCGAAGCGGCGGGGCAGAGGTATGTATGCAGACGATGCATTTTCTTTGCCTGGGCGCGGTCTTATCAACGAAAGCGCCGACATTACGCCATAAATTATCGACAGATCCCACTCGCGTGGGCATGCTACGATCGTTTCACGCGGGACATTCTACGATCGTTTCCAGCGTGAGCTGTACGATATGGAAGATGCTTCGTTCATACTAAAGGTGCGCCTGCTAAGGACCGAGGAGATTGACACCCTACTGTACGGGCGTGTGGCTCGGAATCTCTGCCAGAGGCGCTTTGCTGACCTATGAACGGCACACTCAAACCTCCTCCTAACCGATTTGGGCTCCCAGCTCCGACAACGCACCGACCACCATATATCGACCGCCAAGACCCTCAACACAATGTGAAAGCGTTGAGACGACCACGCAAAAGCCACCTCCTCTTTGCGGGAGCCGTACAAAGGACGACAACTGAGCGGCTGACTCATCGGTTGATGTTCGGGACGATGGTTGATGTGGGTCAAACCCGGGACTAAGCCGACCAGAAAAGAACTGGGCCCAAGCTGTAGCAGACGATATCGACGCATTCAACGGACAACCCCGCTTTGCTGTTAGGAGTAAAAAGTGTGCTATGGTCGAGGGCGGCTGAGAGGAGTGGAAACTGGTACCGGGGGGTCGTCGACGCGGCGGGCCGCTTCATGGCGAAAAGGCATAGGACCGGGGCGGATTAGAGCTGGTTAATCCACGCAACAGTGGACACCAAGAACAGCAACAAGGGTAAACTGGAGGGAGGGGGGGGGGGGGGGAGGGGGGGCATACCGATACAGCTGTGGACGAACGCCGAATCGAAATGGTACATGGTGTGGCAAGCTACCGGTTTGACAACTTTGTGGAGCGTGTTGAAGTACTATGGCATAGCCCTAAACATTACAGTGAGCGGTAATGTTTTCCTTTGTGTGTATTCATCGAGATCAAAGGGGGAAGCGCGAACGCGGCAGTAATGCCATTTACTTGTTGTCTTGCTTGCTTTGTTCGTTTTCAGCTGTTGCCTTTTTTCTTCTCTTTGTTTCCTTGTTTTTCCTCCCCGCCGGCCTCAGGCCGGTGTCTTCCTCTTCTTCCTGTTGTTTCGTCCGTGCAACAGTTAGCTGTTTCCCCTCACCAGCACGTAGGTTGTTTCTCTTGCAGCCGTTCTGGCTTTTTGGCATTTCTCGTTCTTCAGAGCTCCTCCCTGGCGTTCTCTTTTTCAAGTTTCAATTTTTTCCTCATATTATGGTCTCGCTCGTTTTGTTTTGCTGTCGTGCCCGGTACGCCGGTATTTCACTTGCTTCATTAGACTATGTTGGTTCCATATTTATTGAGATTGTTGTTTGCCCTGTCTCACATATACTTTGTATGTCTCTAGGATGGATAATAAGCACGGACTCCGGGTGTACTCACCACACATCTCAAACAATCTTCTGGTCATGCTACCGGCTGTGCTGTGGTATACTTTTTATGGTTCTGGGAAGTTTAGGCTAGGAGTATGAACAAGAGGTATTGTTGCAGAAAGGAAAATTGCACCGCAGCAAACATCACGGCAGGGTATAAGTACACACGGCAGGGAGCCCAGCGACCGGTCCCTACCCTCCACGCTGACTACCGACCGCGTACAGGCTGCTGTGCTGCTGCTGCTGTGTGGGTTACTGCGGCGCAATTTTCTGTCACTCTTTCTCGTGCGTTGATGACGTGCTCAACTGCTGTAAATAATGTGCTCAACTGCTGTTGATATGTGCTAAACTGCTGGGAACGAAGCTAAACGGTTTGAAGGCTCTGATGACAATGATGTTTGATGTATTTTGATAATGTGGTTGGATTGGGTTTCATGCCAGTGGAGGGGGAGACGGGACAGAGACTAAAAACAATATGAAACGATTTGGAAATGCACACCTAAGACGGGTCACCGATTACCACGTCATGATGTACAGCAGCAGTAGATATTTAAAGGCAAGATCTGTGTTGCCGATTATGTCGATCTCGTATGTAACACATCAATAAATGATGAAACTCTCGAATGTTTCCCTGACCACTCCTGGCCATCCGGCCGACGTCTCGCGAGCCACAAACATCTGGCTGGATCGTCTAGCCGAAGACCAAGGGTTGCATCTGTGCCGTCCTCCTTGCAAGACCGGA
The DNA here is from genome assembly GCA_012845835.1 of Undaria pinnatifida. Lineage (NCBI taxonomy): Eukaryota > Phaeophyceae > Laminariales > Alariaceae > Undaria > Undaria pinnatifida. The sequence continues at coordinate 408,917 of JABAKD010000026.1, forward strand.
AGTGGCCGATACACCGATGGTGTAACATGGGGAACGGCCGCGCAAAACAAGGAGGGTTCCAAAGGAGGAAACTCGAGGCTTCGAAACGGTGGAAACGGTGAAGACCACCGGCTTCTTCAAGAGTGGAGACCGGCTGCCTCAGGGGTAGAGACGAGCTGCTTCAGGGTGAAGAAAGGCGCACCACCGTGTCTATGGTACATGTATGCCTTGCATGGTGTCGTCCTCCTGTCTTCCGATCTCCGAGCTTTTGAATTTTAAACAGTTCGCGGGTTTTCATGTACCGGTGAGGCTTTTTGATTATTGAGCAGACTGCTCAAAATATTCAAAAACCCCGAAAGGCCGCACTACTACTGCTGTTGTTTTTGGTGGGCTGCAAACAGGCTTTGCTGCGGGCCAGGGATGGGGCCGGTTGAGCCTTCCGCGCCTGTGGCGTTAGCGTGCGTGGAGCACTTGTGGCGCGTTGCGTTTGTGTGTGGGCCACAGCTCGTCGGTCTCCAAAGAACGTGAGAAGAGCCTTCTGATTTCGAAAATTGCTCTCTGGCTGCTACGTGTTCGTAGCAAAGAGCTAAATTTGCGCCGCTTCGGGCACTCTTGATGACGCGTCAGCCTGTCTGCCGTGGGCAACCCCACAGATCGTCCACCAGGAACCTGGCAGCCTCTTCGAGAGGGTGCTTGGGTGTTGTGGATTCCGTTTGGTGTGTCCGGGTGCCCTGTGGAAGATGATGTGTGCCTCGATGTGTTGGTGTCCTGGCTGGCTGGTCGATTGTTCAACTTTTTTATATGGGATTCTACTACGTTTTTTTTCCTCTCAAACTGGGCCATGACCCTACATTAACCAAGTTATTATTTTCTCGATTTTTCTCCCCCCACAGCCAAAATTACGATTTAAAATCCTTAATGCAAGTAGCTCATACTGCTCATGGCCCTGTCGTACGACACTCCGGTGGTCTTCCTTCCAGTCACTATTGTCACGTTTTTTGTATTCGGTGAGCTGTGCGCCTTTGATATATTCTTCGCAGTGCTCTACCTCTAGCTGTGAGCACCTTGTGTCCTGCACAATACGTTTGTCCTGTCTTTGATAGGCTGGTGCACAACTCGAGTTGTTTATCCCGTGCTTACGCTGGAGGAAAATGCAGTTGGACACACTGAACGATGCTACGTGAATATTGTGCTTGCGGGCAAGTTTGAACTCTGATGCGTACGTTGTCCAAAATCTCCGGAGTGTATCAATGTGGTGCCATGTTTAGTACATGAAACTCTCGTTGAGGGCTTAATCTGGCGTGTTACTTGACATCAACGGTTGCGTGCCTTGTCCAAGCAATCGCCACCAGGTACTGTGTGAGTTGATAGGCCACATATCTCGTTAATACCACGTTGTGAAACGCAATACCAAATATTAAAACCGTATTTCCCGCCTGTCTTCATATACACAGGAGTGCTTTCGGTCGTCAAATTTGTTGTCACACCGGAGCTTTACAACACCAAGCATCGCGCAGTGGCGGTGGGTAGCGCGACGGCTTGGACGCGTATCGGAGGTGAGTGCGGCGTTGGCCGCAGAACCTACCGGCAGCGTAGCAGACCTCTTTGGACCTGCTGTGATCAGACGGGTAGTGTTTTGTTGACTAACCACTGTCCTGACCATCTCGCGTAAATGACAGCGACGAAGGAACATGCGTGTATAGCATCAATCACGCAGCTATTAACTGTGCTATTCACTTGTCTTGTACAGTTTTGGATAAATTGGAAACCACGGGCGAGTCGATTGAGATACTCGACGAAAGACCTCTCGTCGACATTCCTCCGTAACCCTCGCCTCGCCTTGCATTATCAGGTGCTTGTCGTATAAGCAGTTATGGTGTAAAAGGGAAAGCGATTTGCTCATATTCGGTTATGTTTCGCGTCACTGTGGATCACCGTCCCTGTATTCTGAAAAATACAAGTCCGACATGTTGTGCCTGCATGACCTTGTCATGCGCTCTTGATACCATTCTGCGTCGAGTGTCAGGTATTTTGGCCCCCGTTCTGGCCGAGATTTTGTACGACAAGGGCCCGGTATGGCCTCTGGCCATCTTTGGCCCTTCAGTGATCGTGGTGGCGATCTTTTCCGGTTAGTTATTTCCTTGGGCTCAAAACATGAGGACTACGCAACGCATGATCGCTCTTTCCAGTATCGGAGTCCTTTACCCCTTCCTCAGTTTGCAAGTAGTTATTTTATACATTTTTGCCAGGGGTGCACCTACCTGCATTACGCCCCCCTCGTCTTCTATATATGTTGGGAGTAAGGAGGTCTGACGAGTCGGCAGAGGACGGTCATGTGAATGTGCGCGTTCCTGGACTGTGCAATACACATGCCATTGATCGGTGCGACGTCGTTGTTGGCTGTCAGTGCATCCAAAGTGGGGTTGTACAATGTTTGGAGAATCTTACCGACTCCGCTTGGTACAAACGAACCTACATTTTCCCTCCTTTGCTTGTCAGGTACGATTCCGTTTGAAACAGCCGGAAAGAAGCTAGACGACAATAGCTCGGATCGCGGAGATGATATAGTGCCTTGAGCTGAGGCTAATGCTCGTACGTCACTCACGGTCTGTCGCGTAGAAGGTTAGTCAATGGCTCTTACCACGGACCACTGCTTCTAACGGGACATCTGTTCCTCATCCCCGACGGATGTCCGAGCGTCGTGATCTCATGGCTTCAATCCATCATTTGTTGATGGATGTCCGGGTGCAGGAGCAAGTGCGGAAAGGACAGACACGACGTTAATTATTTTGCTTGCGCAGTTTCCTATGCGTACTGCGCTAGTGTGTAAAGGTTGTGGGCTGTGGTGCCTGCCTGCCCCCCAGAGCAGTGGAGCCCCCCACTGTGGGCTTAACGGCGTCCGTCTGATGATGCACGACTGGAGGCGTGTAATGATGAGCAATAATTGTTTGAACGTACAATATTTACGTACCAGGTAGCAGTTGTGGCAGCCACCCTGCTTCAAATCAAAGTAAGCAGCAGATGTTGGCTGCACCACTTGCGGTGGAACGGAAACATGGTGCGTTCACCTGGCGTCGAAGGTAACGCAAGTTTGACTTGGGGTAGTATGCGTGACGTTTCGTACTGTTTATTTGGCCGTAGTCATGTATTTGTAGCAGTTGTTGCACTTGTTGCAGCTGTCTTGCTTTCAAGCAAGGTGCCCAATACACGTAAGCCACACCACTTGGGGAACGGAAACATGGAGCGTTCACCCGGCCTCGGAAATTGGTGTTGCAGCGCTGCCTTTTGACAGCGCTGATGCCATCGGCTGGTTTGAGCTCTTCCCGCCCCATGAGTATGTTGTAGATGGCTGTTAGAAATATTATCGTTCTATACCTAGGCCATGAGATTCGCCATCCGGTAGCAGTTTTATTTGTCTCCCAAACCAGTTTTTGGGAGAGGTTTTAAGCTCTTACTTTTTGAAAACCTCGGAAAAGAAAGTGGTGCACCTCTGTCGTAGCATGCGTCGTGGTTATATTCTCCATGTTGTCAAGAGGTGCTGTGTTGTGTCGGTCCCGATCGATGCGATCTTACCGCAACTTTGTGACTTCCGCCATTGGAGGGAAACGTTCTATACCGTACATGGATCGAGTATGCCTCAACGTTTCATAGCCGCACTTGGTGCGTGCTTTCAGTCGCAAATATATATGTGGATTCAGGATCTCGCAACTGAACAGTGTGTACTTGCTGCACGTGGTATAAGATTTAGCCACGGTATATGTGAACCTGTTACAACGCTTCGATGTGCACTTGCTGCATGTGGCGCGAGCGTGGCTTCGTCGCTTTCCTACGAGCGTATGGTTCGTTTCAAGTGTCTCCCCGAGAGTAACAATTGTGCAGCCATCGAACTGTGGCACTGCCAACGCGGATACTCGGGAATCAACGCAGCAAAGGATCGACGCTCTGATGCACAAGCTGTGTCGTATACAGTACGAGTCATTCCACGGCAGGGGTTGAACGCTTTTTGCCAGACGTTTCTGACCGATTGAGCTCCTCAAGGGTAGATCTATCGGTTAGCACGATAGAGATACGAGTATTTTGTTTTAAGAGTATTTATAGCGCATGGGACAGTTGGCCGGGTTGCGCGAACGAATGTCTTTGAAGTCATGCTTTGGGCGAGATACGTTCGTTTTGAGCTCCTCATGTTTAGAGCTCGGGAACTTGTCCTGCATCCCTAGCGCGGGGTGACTCGTACATGTACTAATTACTGCGGGATGCACTTATCTTAACAGTAGACGACCAGTCTTGTTAAACTACGTTTTTATTTCGTTTTTTGTCCCATTTTGTTTGGCGTAGCCTCCTGTTGGTATCATCACCTGAAGATGAAGCAATCTTCCTCGCAGCAGGCTACCGCCAGCTCGAGATCCCCAGAATCGTGTCCTTGGTGACCCTGTTGCGTGCACCGCGCTTGGTGAGGTAATTTAACCCATTGAGGTGTCGTGTTGGTGAACTATTGACACATGTAGCACAGGTTTGCGCTGTTAGTGATACAACTACCTTGCTGGTGTTTGGAAAGTGTAGAAGAGCTTTCACGGTGAAAGTGCCGCTTGCAGGCAAGATAAATGGCGTGAAAAAAATGAGAGGGAGAAACAAGAGTGAAAGATGCGGGCGCAGTCGTCCTCCACCAGTGGGCGAGATGCGCGCTCTACGGCCCAAGGTAGCCTGCGGGTCATTGTACTAACCAATCGTCAACAACGCTCTTCGATTCTTGGTCGTTGAAACTCGGCTTCTCGATGCCATTGCAATATCGGGATGACCGACCTAATACCGTTTTTTTTTCATTTACTCCAACATCCTGAACATCCCCCACGAACATCTGCCGTACTGGATTGACTACTGAATAGTGACCTCAAAGAGGTTGTTTATTGCCTACCGGTATCATGTTACTTCTCTAGGCAACACGTCGATGGCCTTGCTCTGTGCTGACTATTTTATTCCACGCGCGCCCTCTTGCTGGCTTGTTTCACAGACCTGATAACTCCTTAATCGTACCGACAGCCTCACGAAGTGCTCATGGTAACAAGTAGTTATTTGTCGACTCGCCTCCGAAGGTTGAGATCTTGCTTCCATTGTGTTGGCAACCATATCGCATGATCCCTGTCAGCTCTGGCATTAATTCTATCTCCGCATATTATTCTGGAGCCAGCACGCTTTCCCGCGAGAACACCCCATCTCCCACACATCCTCCAACTCGCCTCCTTGGTTTTTCAAGTCGACGCTCAACATCTCCAAACGATACCCCCTTTTCGCTATCTTTTAACACACATGCCGCTCCCCACCCTTCGGTTCCTACACCTGCCATTACAAGGGGTCGTTATCTTAGTATTACTTGAAGTTTGTTTTAAGGCACGAACTGCCGATTGATACGATGAAAGAACCGGAAAGTCGTGATACCGTAGCCTCCTCAACTTTGCTTTAACAAAATCGCCGATTTAGAAACCAGGTCCCGGCTGTGCCTCCTGAAATACGATGCTCTGTGCCACCTCGGCGTCATCGTTTGATTTTTCTTTGCAAACAAGAAAATATATGTAGTTTTTCATAGCATTTATGCTCGTGTCGAGCAGGCATTACATAACGGTATAGACTAGTCTATTCATTTTGAGACGTCTTATTACTTATGGCACACCATACGAAATAGTGCAATTGCAATGCTAGCCAGCGCCTGCTACCACCCGACGATGGCCACATTTCCGGTGGGTTGACCCCATTACATCACCAATGGAATTGTTTTTCACCAAGCATTTGCTGCTCGTCAGGTAGAGGATATAACTCTTGTTGAGTCGTAGGCATTATATAACGCTCCCTAGCGCAATATAATTTCCGTATGCTGCCCATCCAAAGCTACAAACTGAACATCGATGTAGTCTAGCTCTCTAAAAATCAGAAAACGTACGTGAATGTGCCTACCCCGAGAATAGCTAAGAACCTTCTCTGCCAAGCTACGACCCCTGACCCTCTTCGATTATTCGGGCGCACGACCTGCTTGATTCTGGGCAGATAAAAAATACCACAGCCACCGTCAACAACGCCTCGTTCACCCCTTCGCATAGGGCGACGTATTCTGCCTCTGTCGTAGACAAATTTCCGCCGCACCGCCCAGGGTAACTAGCGTCCCCGATGCCGAATGGCTGGAGTTAGGCTCGTAGTCATAGTCGGCATCACTGTTTGCAGTTGAGTCCAACCTCGAACTCCGCTCTGACGTCAACTCTAACTGTCTGGCTTCACGAAGGTAGGTCACCATATTTAAAACTGCCTTTCAGTGGGATTGTGAGAGTGGCGTGCCACAGCACGTACAGCGTGCGAGATGTCTGGCCTAATCATGGTCGACAGCCACATCAAACTGCCTACATCCTCTCAACACGGACAGTCTGCCCTCGACTCGCCCTGTGTTTTCGGGCCTAGCTCTGAACCGGAGGTCGCGGGAATGATAGACGATAAGGTAACGACAAACCCATTCAGCATACTCTCAATGAACGGTTTCTGCGAAATCTCCAACGTTCCCAGTTCCCAGTCGCGTTTGTTGACCATTGTGCCACGCGAGTTCTTCAAAGTTATTCGCGGGGATTTTATCAATTAACGCGACGGGAAAATGCTTGCAGATCCCGTCCGAGCCTGAAGTCACGATGTCATCTACGTGAACGGCCATCATTAGTTATGATTTGCCGTCCACAATCATTCGAAAACACATGGATCAATCCTAGGCTGCTCTATGCCACACTCGACCACTGTTTCTACCAGCATTTCGACGCATTTTCATCCGCTCTGCTTTAAACCGTGCACAGTGATGAGTTGAGGCAAACGATCTTTCCTGGCGTGTCACCAGGCCCATTGGGTAGTTTCATGTAGATTTCTTGGTCAAGTTTCGCGCGAAAGAGAGCTTGCGAGACGCCCAAGTAAAATATTGTTCAATCCCTTCTCCTTTGGAACACCTCCCACAGTTTTAGACAGTCGCTGAAGGGGAAGTGGTGCGAACGTCTCAAATTTATTCAACGTCCAGCACTTGGATACAGCCCTTAGCCACAAGTCTAGCCTTTAGATTTGCGGACAGGTCGTGTGATTTTTCTTGTGGAAAAACACTCACATTTCTCCTTCAGATTGCCGCGCTTTCGACGGTGTTGCGGATTTGTGCGTTCGGGTCGTTTTGTGACTGTCTATTTATAGTTTCTCGGCCTCGTTCCGCGCAGCTCTAAAAATCGAATATTTCATGCCAGCCACGGACTACGAGAGCGGTTTTACATCAGCAAGAAAAACAATCGACATGCACACCCTCTATTCCTCTTTGTTCTCCTCTGATCCTCCAGATCAATGCTATTTCTTCCCCCGCGATCCAGGGTGTACACGTCAAGAGATTCCTGGCCTTTGAATCGATTCGAAGGTGGCCACAAGCAAAGCTCGGGCCTCGGAGGTATCATATATATACCTATACCGGCCCTCAGTAGGCTGGTCACCCTCTACCAGTTGGCTCTTACCCCGGGTCCGGCCCCGTGTCGTCCCGAGGATCCGTCCACAGTAGTAGCTAAGTTCCTGCGTGGCCCTCCCCGATAGGACTGCGGGTGGATCCTCCCGCTTCCTTTGATCGGTGTCGATAGTCGGAGCGGCGCTAGTGTCGCTATTGATCCTCCCTACTTGGACCGAGGGGTCATCCACCGCGCCCTTTTCAAACGAACCTATCGTCTCGGCTCTTCCGTTACGCCTCGCCGGCGATAAATGCCTGTTGTGAGTTCCTGCAAGAACGCGCCTACATAAAAAATTCACGTCATGTCAGCGTCATTTAGATGAGCCAGATCATTCATAAGCTCACCCTCCCCCCCCACCTCCTGATCTGACGTGCTCTCATCGTCCGCGACGGATCCCTCATCTTCCGTAGACAAGGAGCCACTTGTCTGTGCAGGTACAGATGGCGCAGGCAACGCGCGTTGCCAGGTGACGTTTCGTCTGACTATCAAATTACGGTGCTTAGTCAGCACTTGTACAGAGTCTCGAGGGTAGTGAGGACCAGCTCCAAGGTAACAATATTCGTGGGCTTTCCTCTGTGACATATTCTCTTTCCACCCGGAAGTAGCGAGGCTTAAGGAAAGGTACAAATACTCAAGGTGGGGGTTATCGTACCACATATCACACAGCGACAGGCTATTTGGGCTGGCCGCAGACGCCGACGGGAACGCTTCAGCCGACAACGACTCAGTCGCCAGAAATTGCGCTGCTGGAAATATCACAAGCTTGGATTCGGCCCGGCATTGCGGTCGTCTCGAACAAGCTTAACGCGCGCTCTGCTACCCCATTGAATGTTGGATGGTCGGCCGTTGTGAATTCCGGCGTGATACCTCTCGATCTACACAGGTCTTCAAAATTCCTCCCTTCGAAATTAATCACCCATATCTGGTCGAACAATTACCACCTTGGAAGGAACGCCATCTGCAGGATATCTGCAAGGAACTGCTCAATATGTTCCGTGGTATCCGATTTGTAGCAGAAACTACAACCACGTATGCCGCGAAAACTCGTCGCATACTATGCCTGCGTACCGGGTCTTCTTGATGGTCTCTAGCATGTTAGATGCACCCAAGTCGACCAGAGCCCTCCCGAGTTTATTCTCTGCTCGTGCGTGCGTTTACGGTTTACTACCTTTGTGGAAGTCCTCAACCATAGAGCACCCCTTGCAGTTCAGCAATTCACCCTAGAGGACAATTCTTTACTGGTCCGCGGATTCCGGAGTACACCCTGGTAAGAGTGTCCAGCAGAGCAGTGGAAGCCGTTGCTGTGAATTGCAGACTTTATGGGCGGTTGCCCCGGAGCAAGTACAGCGCAGAAATGCTCCCCACTACTGTTTTTGACCCTGCAGCCGGAAAGCTGAACAGGGTCCCACTCAACGGGAGTACGATCTAGCGCTCTGACTTAAGTCTAACGACAACCATCGTGGTGAGCCCATCGAAAACGTGTCCGTCCTTAATAAGCGTGAGCAGCGAAAACAGCGGCAACAAAGATCGGGCACGTGCGCAACGGTTGTCAGCAAATCGTCCACCAAATCACCTCCGGATCGTGGGACTAGTCTGATATCACAGTAATATCCTTGGGCGAGTTGTGCCGTCGGCGATTTTCAGTCTCAAATAGCATTCTCCTAGTATTTCATCTGGTCAGCTGAAGGTGCCATGCGAGTAGACGCTCCACTGTTGCATATCCAAGCATCGTTGCCTACCTGCCAGGCCAACTATCTTTTCCCCACTATGTTTACCGAATCATCGCATTTGCGTGCTCCTTGAGCCTTGAAGGCTGGGCCTGAAGCGCACCATTATCACTGTCGTCGGAGCAAACGTCGAGCCTTGCTCTAACCTTGCTCGTCACCACCAACACAGCCTTTGTCTTCGCTCTGAGGCAGAGATCAACAGTATGCCCCCATCTGTGGAAGCGGCTGCATAGCTTCACCATGCAACGGAGGCCCAATGGTTTTTATTGCCACACTCGAAACATCTCCTTGCGGGGGCATTCCGTTCGGTGTCTTTGGCGCCGTTGCCATCACCACCAGTAACCGCGACCAAACCACTACCGTCTTCGCGTTGTTGGTGGTTGTTTTACCGCCGGCAGAGCCATCATCGTTCGCGTTGTTGCCTTTTCCACCTCGTCAGCGTCTTTCTCCACGTCTAAGACCTTGACGATATCATCGCGGCCGATGCTGTTGCGGGACGCCAGGTTCCTTGGCTCCATCTCGTGCTCGAGTGAAAGAGCATCGATGAAGATGGTGTACCGTATGTGATCGTGGAATGACATACCAGCTGAGCGCATCTCTGTGGCAAGATCCTCTACCCTATCCACATCATGAAGCGGGTTGTTCCCCTGCGCTATCCTGAAGCTTTTTAGGCTTCGGGAAAGGTCCGACGTGGCCCCAGCTGTCTGGGAATCGTACCAAGTATGGAAATAGTCCCACGCTTTCATCGGTTAAACGCATCTGTGCAACATGCTCTGGTCGCTTTAAGCCATAGGATACGCCGACAGGAAATTCTATGCCAGCGTGTGCTTATGTACAAGCTCGAAGCCAACCCCCCTGTCACCAAGTACCTCGTTCTTAGTGTCCAATTTTCCTACAGGAATGTGCTGCGGAGAACCCGACACAAAGACATTCAAACAGACTATTGCCTTTGATTGGAACTTTGCATCTTTTGTCGAGACCATAAAGTCCTCTACATTTCCTCGCAACGGTGGTCCGTAAGGAGGGTCCTTAAAACCCCTCATACGTGACGCCGGCATGCTTAAAACACCGCAGCGGCGGCTGCCACTGCCCTCCCCCCGCTGTTGTGTTGGGGAAGACAGGGAAGACGGCGCGGCCATAACGTTGCCTCCCCGTCGCGGCGCGGGCCCGCCTACAACAGTACGCAACTCAACTCAACCCATATTCGAACTGCTCCGCTATGATAAGTGATTGCTGTATTACTAATATTACGCGGTAACACAGTGAACTAGACGTCCTATTTTGTCATTGGCCTACGAGCTGTAGACACGCCTAAGCCAGGCAAGGTGTACTGACCAGAAAGCGTCCCCCCTTGGCCTGAGGGGGCTAGTCAGCACCATTCAGGAAAAATACAGAGGTAAGTTGTTGTATTAGCCCCGAAACACAAGAAAACAAGCGATCTCAACTTCATCCCTGAATCCCCATACCAGAGTCCAGAAGAGGATAAATAACTCCACTGTCCACAGAGCCGCATTTCGCTGCTAATATAATACTATTCCTACGGGGTGGCACAGTATAAGTATTGTAGTACTAGTATACTACTCATAATAATCATCATCATTCTATCTTTTGTTCCGTTCTTTATTCCTTTTTTTTTTTTTTTTTTTTTTTTTTTCTTTCTAAATGCTGGAAGTACCCTCAGTATACCGGAGATACTGCCCCGTGAACTGGTGGTACTGTGTTAAGGTGTGTCTTGCGGGATCCTTGTCGATATAATCCTCAGAAGGGACAGGTGTGTCTATCCCGAGACCACAGCTGACAGCAATATAAACCCCAGGTAGGTAGTAGATTCTCTTATTGTTATCGAGAAAGGCTCGCTGATTTTTGGTCAGAATACAACAATGATCGAGAGGGGGAAGAAGATGAGGGGGGGGTGGAAGCTTGGCCCTGGCCAAGCTCCAGATACTGGCTCTCGTACTGGCAAGGTATCCAAACTTCATGCTAAACGTCAATCCTAAGTGCAAGCTGCTAACTGCCTACGTCCACCACTTCTACAAGGCCACGTATATGACTTGTTGCATACTTGAAGTGGGAGTATGGATCAACTCACAAAACAACCAATCACATCGAGGTCTAGTGTTCTCCTAAGAACCATCCTACTCTTCATGCGAAAGTGCAGCTACGTATTAGTCAATCCAGGACGCGTAGCCTAGGGCAGGGTGCTACCATGTTGTGTTTCTTGTATGCCCCGCAGATCACGTGGTTCATTATACTATTGTGCGATATATATGTACGTGCCGAATCCTCCATCGCACGACAGCCGTCCTAGACGTTTTATTGATTACGGATCTTACGATTCCGATTCCGAATGGCACAACAAATTAAATAACGAAAATCAGACCTCAAGTTATTGGCCGAGATACAAATTTTCCGCAGATATAGACGGTTAGTCTATAGCTCATGCATATAGCGGATACCTAGTGGAACACTATAACATTAGACCACCCCGAATAGTCGTAGATGCGGATTACACGACGATATGTCAATGGCTAACTAAGGAATCAGGAAATCGAGAAGTGGGTCGAAGATACTGCTATTTGAAACAATCGACATCAATGAGGCTATAGATCAACCCACACCTCGTAATTGGGGCTAAGATTCCTCTGGTAGGCGTTAATCCGTGAGCCCACTGTCACTAAAGCGCTGGGCAGAGAGTACTGGGGCAAGGGAACGCAGAGATCAAAGGAAGGGGCTCCAGAAAAGGTTGCACACGAACTGGGAAAGAGGAAAATGTGCACTGCAAGAATTCAGCCAGCGACTGAATCTATTGTGCTTGGGACGCAATGGGCGTGGGTAATGGAGGACCAGAAGGGTAACATACGAGCTAAACTAGGCATGTGCACTGCAGGATACCAGCCGTCGACTGAATATCTGTGCTCGGGACGCATGAGCCTGGGTAGAGGGGCACCAGAAAAGGTAACACCCGAACTGAAAACAGGCACGTGCACTGCAGGATATGAGCGAGCGACTGAATTTCTGTGCCTGGGACGCATGCGCGTGGGCAAAAGGGACGCCAGAAAAGGGGTGTCCGAAGAAAGAGAACACGTAATCAAGAACAAAATCATGAGTAGTGAACGTCCATACCGAAAAAGGGAAACGACAAAGTTACAGCTGCCCCAAGGCCTCCATAACTAAAACAACGAAGTTATAGTACACCCTCAAGGTAATAAAACTCATTCTGAACAAAAAAACACACAAAAAATAATAAAACACTGAGCTATGGTGGACGCTAGTGTGCCGACATGCTAATGGGGGATAGAGGGGGCTCCGCGAGGCCCGTCATCATTGCGTAGGACACTGCGTGCCAGTCCTCCAGCCCGAGGAAGCTGAAGGCACCAGGGCCCGCGGACGGCGTTCCGTGACGCGGTGTCACATGATGGAGGGAGGTCGATCTTGATCGGTCTGGGTCATCGAGGAAGCCAACGATATAGGAGTTGGCAGAATAATTGTCGGTTGAAGTGCGATGAGCTCATTTGCCCGACCACCAGAGACCGCCGTGGGCTTTGTACCAGAGACCGTCGCGAGGAGGGTCGTGGAGCTGAAGCGTTGAAGCCAGAGGGTGCGTGGGACGAAGATGTACCTGGGAGCGAGAAAAATCTCGCCCGGGTCTGCGCTAGTTCGCGGTGAGCAGCCCCGATGCGCATCTGTCGGTATACGCCGTTGGACTGGCAGTGCTGTGAAGGGGTGCCAGGCCAAGAGCGGAGGATGTGAAGCCGGTGGTGTTGTAGGTCTTGTTCGTGTTCCCACGAAAGACTGAGCAGTCCCGAGATGCAGCCCGTGGGCGGCAATGACACATCAGCACACACTCGAGTACAATCTCGACGGTAGTGAGGGTCAGGTCCAAGGTAGCACAAACTCCTGGACTTTCGCCTGTTAATTATTATCTCCCCATCCTGCAGTATTGAGGCTTACGGAAAGGTACAAATATCACCTGATGAGGATGATCATGTACCAAATATCACACAGCGACTTGCTATCTGGGTTTCCCGCAGTCGCCGAGGGGAACGCTTTAGCCGACCACGACTCGGTCGCCAGAAATTGCACGGGGGGACAATATTTGAAACCAATACTCGGCCCGACATTGTGGCCGTCTCGATCAAGCCTCGCGCGCTTTGCTACTCCATTAGATTTGTGACTATCGGCCGTTGAGAATCCCTGCGTGATACCTCTCGATCTAAACAGGTCTCCAACTTCTTCCCTGCGGAATTTATCACCACCATCTGAACAAACAAGTGCCACCTTGAAAAGGGCGCAATCTGCAAGAGTATCCACAAAGAACGTCTCAATATGTTCCGTGGCATCCAATTTGTGGCAAAAACTACAACCACGCATGCCGCGAAAAATTGTCGCTACTATGACTGTGTACCGTTTCCTCTCGATAGACTCTACCATCGTATGCGCACCCAAATCGTCCAGAGCCCTCCCAAGATATCTCTCTGCTCGTGTGTGCGTGCACGGTTTAATAGCCTTGCGGAGGTCTTCATCCTAAGAACCATACTTGAACAGCAGCTCGCCCTATAGGACAATTCCTTACTGGTCCGCGGATTCTGGAGTAAACCCTTGTAAGAGGGTCCAGCAGCGCAGTGGAGGTCGTTGCTGTGAATTGCAGACTTTATGGGCGGCTGACCCGGAGCGAGTCCAGCCCAGGCATGGTCCCCACTACTGCTGTCGACCCTGCAGCCGAAACTGCTGAACAGGGTCCCACCCAACGGGAGTACGGTCAAACGCTCTGACTTATGTCTAACGACGACCGTCGTGGTGCGCCCATGGAGAATGTCCGTCCATGAGCAGCGACAAAAAGTGGTAACAATTATCGGATTCGAAGGACTAGTCTTGTATCACAGTAATATCCTTTGCACGCGTTGTGCCGTCGGCGATTTTCAGTCTCGAATAGCATTCTCCGTAACATTTTTTCTGTGGTCAGCTGAAGATGACATGTGAGTAGACGCTCCACTTTCGCATATCCAAGCCTCGTTGCCGACCCGCCAGGCCAACCATCCATTCCCCATTATGATTGCCGCATCATCGCATTCGCATGCTTCGTCAGCCTTGAAGGCTGGACCTGAAACACACCATCATCACCGTCGTCGGAGAAAACAATGAGCCCCGCTCTAACCTTACTCGTCACCGCCACCACCGGTTTATCGTTCGCTCTGAGGCAGAGAGAAGCAGTATGCCCGTATCCGTGGAAGCGGCTGCACAGCTTCATCGTGCAACGGAGGACCAATGGTCGTTCTTGCCGCACTTGAAACATCCCCTCGCGGGGGCATTCTTTTCGGTGTCTCTGGCGCCGCTGCCATCACCACCGGTAACCGCGAACGAACCACTACCGTCCTCGATGGTGGTTTTAATGCCAGCGGAGCCACCATCGTCCGTGTTGGTGCCTTTCCCACCTCGTTAGCGTCTTTCTCCACGTCTACAGCCTTGACGATGTCATCATGGTCGATGCTATCCCGGGACGCGAGGTTCCTTGGCTCCACTTCGTACTCGAGTAGCAAAGCATCGATGAAGATGGAGTACAGCATGTGATCGTCGAATGACATACCAGCTGAGCGCATCTTTGTGGCAAGATCCTCTATCTTATCCAAAACCTGAGGCGGATTGTTCCCCTGCGCTATTCTGAAGCTGTATAGGCTTCGTGAAAGGTCCGACGTGGCTCCAGCTGTCTTGGGATGGATCGTACCAAGCATGGAAAGAGTCCCACGCTTCGTTCGGTTAAACACATGTGTGCAGTATGCTCTGGTCGCTTGAAGCCATAGGAGCCGCTGACAATAAATTCTATGCCAGCGTGTAATTATGTACAAGCTCGGGACTAATCTCCCTGTCAACAAGTACCTCATTCCCAGTGTCTTATTTTCCGACAAGAATGTGCTGCGGAGGGGCTGACACAAAGACATTCAAACAGTCTATCGCAATCGAGTGGAGTCACGCATCTTCTATCGAGACTATAAAGTCCTCTACGTTTCCGCGAAACGGTGGTCCATGAGGGTCCTTCGAACCCATCATACGTGACCGCGGCATGCTAAAAACACCAAGATCACCGCTGGTGTTTATGCGGCGCATCCCCGACACCGCAAGTCTGGCCTGGCTGACCCTCCCCGGACAAATCTCGACAGGAACATGAGCTTTTCCGCATCCAATGTCTTCAATATTTCGCAACTCCCCGTCGCGGACCACCGTATTTATCATACCACGAGCTCTCCCGCATTGCAGTTGGCTTGTACTGCAGCATTGGGACATACCCTTTCCGCCCCCCCTCTTCTCCAGCGACGCCATTCAAAGTAGCTTTCGCGCCGATAAATTAGCGGATATACTGCCTGGATGATTTACCTCGGCAGGCGTGAGATTAGACGCATCCTTCATGCCGCGTAGCCTCTTGACTCCATTCATACCATGTTTTCGTATTCGCATAGTAATGGCGCGCGAGTTACATTGTGTTCCACGAGTTCACCAAGCATGGCGTCGGATTTATAACTACCATGGCTACTCGGTAAATATTGGGCAACTGTCCCAATGAGCTCCGGCAATCCCCTCCCAGACACAAACGACAACTCGCACGCTAATTCGAAGTAATGTGCTTGAGAAAAATGCGCTAGAGGGTGTCTGATGATTGCCCCCATGGTATCGATTTGCTTGCTCGCGTTCACCTTGAAGCTCTTCTCACATTTTTCTTCCAAGGCCTCCCTACGTATTTCCTTGGTAGGCGTTTTTCTTCACGTGCGAGCTCCAGCTGACAAACGCACGGTGGTAGCAGGTTGACTTGGCAGGAGTTCATCAATTTCGGCAAGCCAGGTGAATGACTCTTTTCGAGATTGAATGCGTTATCGCGCTGACCGTTTACTCAGAAGATCCATCTTGGATAACGCCCCAACAAGATCCGCGGCCGTTTTGAATTGCATGGTGTATTTCGTTTGATCTCCTTCTTTCTTGACGACTAAAGCCTCACTATGCATGACCTTGAGCACCCACCTAGAGTCCTTCTTAACAACGCCATCGTTGTGGTCGGCATCGTATTCTTGCATCCACTCTCGTCTGACTCTTCTAACGTTTTTGGTATGAGAGCCTGGTGTCGGCTTCTCAGTACTTTGATAACCTCACCCGACTCCTCGCGCTTTTCCAGCCACCTGGAACAATCTGCGTTTGCGTGGTTAATCGAATGTCACAATAGATACTTACGAAGAAAACATAATTTCTTGCGTTTGTGGGCGAACAGAGTACGTACTGTGCGGAGCAATCCCACGGCAGCGGTGCACCATATTCTAAGAAGTTTCTGAGCTCCTAACATGAGGAGCTCACTATCTCACCCGGTACTACATGACTTCGAAGGCATTCGTTCGGGCAACCTGACCAAGCTACTATGCCCTAGTCCAAAACAAAAAACGAAAAGTCATTAGACTATCGGTAGTCCATCACTTGTTAGAGCTCAACCAATCAGAAGGACAGAAACATTTTGGATCAAAAGTGCAAGCCATACCTACCGTGAGATGAGTGTGCGACTAAGGCCTCGTCAACCTTCTTATTCGAGCGAAGCGAGTTTCAAATCTTCACCTGGGCCTCGCAATATAGGCTCCCATGAAAAACAGATAGTTTGCGTGCGTGTCTTCGACTAAACTTGTTTTTAGTGTGGGATCATTTGATTTTAGACTGCAGGTGGAGCAGGTGGAGGCAGACCACCACGGAGCAACAAAACAAACACACACAGCAGACCACACGGACAAAAACCAGCAGCACACACCGCTCACACAGCCGGCACACAGCGCTCACACAGCGGGCAGCACGCAGACAACGGGCGCAGCGGGCGGCAGTGCTCACACTGGGGGAAGCACACAGACAACGGGCGTAGTGGCCAATAGTTTGCACGTGCGTGTCTTCGATCGACACACACAGCAGACCACACGGGCGAAAACAGCAGCACACACCGCTCACACAGCCAGCACACATCGCTCACACAGCGGGCAGCACACAGACAACGGGCGCAGCGGGCGACAATAGTGGCCAGCGGAGAGCGGGCATGGAGAGTGTGTGCCCGCTAGGGGTGTGTCCGCTGAGTGTATCTACTGCTGTCTCGTGGTGAGAGTAAGTCATCATGGAGAGACGTCCGTTGGAGGCGATTGACCTAAACTCGGTCCGTGCGCCAACGCCAGAAGGGCGACAGCAGACACTATGGCCCGTGAACGCACACGTCTGACGACAGTTACATCTATCAGCTGTCGCTCGTTTTAGCGACAGCTATTGTTCTATTTTCACCCTCTACTCAAGCTACCGCTAGCTCAATTGCACTTTAAGCATTTCCTATCCACATTCCCAATCGTGCAAGGTAAAGCGCAGTAACAAGACGGCCGAGCGTTATCTGGCGCTCGCTCTACACAGCCCAGACTAGTTCACTCGAACGCAAGTTGCAGCACATGCCCAGGTAAGCGTTGAGGAGTTCTTGACCGAGGTCCCCCCTGAAGTGTTTGCCCTCGTCGGCTCTAAATCGGCTCATAGACGACCGGCAGTCACGTCCGCGTAGATGTAATTCGAAACCTTCCTAGAAACTCAGGACCTCGTTTCCTGACAGGTCATATTGCTCACGCTGCTGTGAACGTCATCGACGACTCTGAAGTGCGAGGGACCGGTCGTTCGACTGACCGCCGTGTACAGCCAATGTACATGCGCGTGAGGGTGTCGGCCCTGAAGCATGACCAACCTCCCTTCCACTGTGCGTCCCTGGACGGCGTGCACTATGCATGACCCTGGGGCGTCGAACAAGTTTGAGCTCGCTGCTAAGCGAGTGACCGAACCGGAGGCTAACCTAATTCTGGACTGCGAAAGACCCTTTGAAGAACACTGCGCTAGGTTGGCAGCTGAAATCGGACGCAACGCAAGATTCGAGTGCGTTCCTAGCCTCTAACAAACGTAATCAACTTTCGTCAAGAATGAGCGCGCCCAACGCCCAGGAACCATCTCTGCACAACGTTTGTCCTGCTTCGAAGCAAAAGCACACACCCCCGACGCGAAGTGACTCGATACCAAGATGTTCCTGGCCGGTTCGATGTTCGGCCTTCACACGATGAGCTCCACAGAAGACCGGCGCGATCTTTCTACGCACTGCTGACGCCCCGTCCTAGCCCGTAACCACGACAGCATCAATCCTGTCTGAATATCTCTGCTGCAGCAGACTGGTAGTCACCTCGACATTCCGTTTTTGGAATTTGCGGATGCATCCTGTATACTTCAGGAGGGGATCTCCAAGCTGCCGCATTTGTATCTTGCTTACCCAGGATAGGTATATGGTATCTCCTAACCAAGCGTCCTCGACGGCCTCATAAAGTGAAGTCACCAGGTGGGGAACGGATTTGCCGATTAACTGAAGGCATCCCTTGTAGTTCCGACTACAGACTGGTGTCACATCGGCGTCGAAAAATACATCGGGTTCGCCGAATGCATCACGCCGAATGAAATACAGAGTCCAATCCTCAATTTCGTGGCTACAGCCGTTCTCCACCTCATCCATGTCGCCGAACGCGGGCACCGTATCCATATTCACCAGGGACGCCGTGTGGGCCCCGTTGATGCAACACTGCCAATATTCGTTCTCTTAAAAGAAGTCCCCACCGCGCACTCCGCCCCGACTCTCGCCCTCCGCGAGCACACTGCGAACAGGGCTAGAACGGACTGGCTATGCTGACTCAACACTCGAAAAAATCTTGGCGCCGCGGTAACGCGTTAGACCCAGCGCGTTTTGCAACTCGACCAGGCGTGTAGCCTGCTCGGGTTCGAGCTTATCAGAGTGAAGCCCACCTGCTCGCAGCGCACCAGGTTCGGATGGTGATGCCGCGTGTTGGTGACGACAAGGAGTCCCAATTGCTGTTGTTGACAGTTTACCCCTACATGAGATGCCACCGTGGTGCAGGTGAGCATGAGTTCGTCGAGAGCCATCTCCGGAGGCGCGTACCAAATCTTGACTTCTGATTGACGCGTTTGCTTATGTGCTTCCTGGTGGTGGTCCTCCCATGACACGTTGATGGCCAAAATGGCACTCACAATGTAATCGAAACACAGAAAACTCTGACTTTCGCAGTCTGTTCCATCCAGTTCCTCTTTCGCTTCGGTTGTTTCAGCAATGCGACGGAATCTGCAGTGGATTGGAACGTTGCGTTCGATGGCCACGTACAGAGACGATCCAAACAGGTCACTCCACAGCCCTTCAAGCATTAACCGGTACACGTGTCCTTCACGAATACCAACGAGTACTCTTGTTCGTGGACGGTTCGTTTTCTCGTCAGCAGGCCTAAAACCATCGGCACCAGTGCCCCTGTGTGACCACACGATGACGCTGACCTTGGTCGTGCTGAGCCACGTTTCGATATGTCGCAATGTCAGGGCGGGAGGTTCTAGAGCTCCATCTATTTATAAGCCAAACTCGGTTCTCTCGACGTCACGTTCCAGTAGTAGAATGGAATACAGGCGGCGGAAGAAGTTTCTACCATCCAGAGCATTTTTCATTTGTAAACGCGCACCTTTCTTGGCCGGCCACCCCCACCCGAGATCACAAAAACGCACCAGGAGTTTACATCGTGGAATTATATCTTCTTCGCTCCCGTGTAAGCGTGTAAGCATGTCAACTTGACTGTCGCGCCAAGCGTCGGCAACGACAACAGCGAGGCAGGCTCTGGGGAGTCGTTCTTGCCATGTTATGATGAACGCGGTCACCAAGGTGTACCTCACAAGCCTGTGAGCGAACGGCGCTATGTTGACTGAAGAGTGGGCCTTGTGGGTCATCAACGGAGCGGACCTGGAGATTCGCGAGGGATATCGGGATGCTCTGGGCGTCGACTTCGATTCTCTTTCCAGCTCATGCCCAGCACAGGATAGCTCGCCAGGATTCGTCGGCTGCGGAGACCACCAACTGTCCTTGCCCACCGCCCTCTACGTCGACGAAGGCCGCGCGCCAAGCCTCGGCATCATGCGGCTAGACCATTCCCCTCTGCTGAGTCATTTTCGCGCACATTTGAAAATTATCAAGTCCGGGATCTTTCCCCAGTGGATGCGACTTGAACCGCTTGTTTGTGTCTCGGTCCCGTGGACGAGGGAAACGAGGTGCGAACCCTCAACCCTGTTCCATAGGCGGCCTGTCGTCGATAGGTGACTCCTCGGGGCCCCAAGTACCGCCACCCGTTGCTCCTGTTTGCCAGAGGTGCGGCCTGGTCGAACTGCTCCACGTAGCGCCACCAATAGCTGATCAGTAGTGCCACAACCGTGGATGATGGTGCCATAGTCTTGGTTTTGAAGTGAGTACTAAGGTTGCGGTAGGGGGGTCACTTTTTGAGGCTTCTTTGTTTTTCAGTGGATTGGGCTCACTCGCGCGAGAGACACCCCCCCCCGGCCCTTTCCAGTCTTGACCTTTCGTGTGTTGTGTTTGCGCTATGACACCGCAACATATGTATCGTGTTATGCAGTGAGGTACGGAATCACTCGGACGAGCGGCTTAAACAGGAAGCGACAAGACGACGCCACCCCTGCGGTAGCCTCGGTCTGACCCAACATTATGTTTCTCCCTTTCCGGGCGAAGCGTCAACCACGGTGAGGACAGGTGAAGATGTGGTGTTTCGGGGGCAAGAAAGAATTGTGAGAGGTAACAATTGCGAGCGAGCGAAGGGTCCATCTGGAGCTGATTGTTAGCCTTCAGTAGTTGTTTGTGTGTTTGGCTGTTGTTGACGTTTGGTTGCATAGGTGTATGTATGTCGTGTGGTGCACTTCGAAATTCTTTCGAAAGAACGCCATATGCGCGCGACCACCCGGTCAAACAATCCAGAAATAGGTCCTCAGACAACCCGAGATAAGGTTCAAGTAAGACAATCAAAGATAAGAGGGTAAACGCCATTCGCCAACCCACTTGTAATTTAAGTCGGTTTTCAGACGCGAGTATTAAGACTTACGAATACAATATGTACCAGTATGTGCCCGGCACGTCGTAGGCTGACTCCCGATTCCACTTGTTTAGATTTTTCTCGTGGAAGCATCAACTGCTTTATTTTAGCTATGATATACTGCCATATGCGTGTACATACACACTATGTTTGGATTGTTTGCTTGTGTTTTTTCCCTGGGGTATTCTTCCATTCCAAAGAGTGCCTGGAGTCTCTCCTGTGACCATGGATTTGATTATGCAAGTAAATGTGACAACAATAATAATAACATGGAATATGGATGCGAAGGGCATTTTGTTCCGGTTGGACCGGCTTATCTAGTCTAATCTTTATCCGATTAAACCACCTTCCTTTCCAAAAAAATGAACATTTACCATTAGTCTGTACCGTAGAAGACAGAGAACAACACACCAACATAAGCACATAAGATGGCACACCCCTGACAGGACACAACACCCGGTGATATACATCTTTAATCTCGAGTTAAAAGGAGAATTATCACCGGGGTTACACACAATCATACCCCCCCTGAAGTTGCGCCGCACGTATTTATGGGGCCCCTGTTACTATCACCTGGGTGATACAGCATCTGTCCTGTGATCCTTCCAATATACCCTTGTGTGCGGTGAACCAACCCGCCTGGAGACCTCCAACAACATGGACGGACGTGGAGGGAGAACATAATCCCGTCCGCGCAGCTTACTCCGCTCTTTCGACCGCTGCCTCCATAACAAACTGCTTTAACCGCAGCAGCGCATGCTCGACCGATCACATCGTTCTTTCAACTCGAGGAAACTTCTTCTACGCCTGTTGTTGCTGCTGCTGTCGCTGGCTCGGCAACTTGCGCCAACAATGTGGTAGCCGCCGGTAATTTCGCAAGCAAAGTTATCACGCTGCCGCAATACCACTCTTGCAAGTGTTAGGCAGCAGCAATTTTTTGCAAGCAAGAGTTATCACACCCCTTTATATCACCACCCATCATTACCACACCCCCTGCTAGTGTGCGGCAGTGTTATCACACCTCTTGGTTTATCACACACCCCTTCATGGCCCCTGCGACCTCCAAGTTATCACCCTCGTTACAAACGATAGCGCAACCCCCAAAGAATATACCACACCCGGTGATACTTATTTTAAACTCAAAAATGTTATCATCGGGGTGTGTCATATTATGTCGTATACGGTAACCAAACGAAAACAATATGCAAAAAAGCAAAAAAGGCTTGCCAGTGTTGGTGTTGCTATATTGGACACACTGCTGTTTGATAAGTTGTTGTTATTGTTCTCACATTGACTCGTATAATCAAGTCCCTAGTCACAGAACAGGCTCCAGTCACTCTGAAGCTGAGGAATACCTCAGAGAAAAACACAAACAAACCAAAGGTGGTACACGCATATATCACAACAACAGCGCTGACGCAATTCATGCCTCCACCGGAAACATATCAAGTGAAATCGGGAGTCAGCCCTCGACGTGCCAGGTCCATACTGGTGCATACGTCTCACTACTCGCACATGAAAAAACCGACCATACCGCTTACCACCCAAGAAAGACTACCACGTATATATTACACATCTCACTACTCGCACATGGAAAAACCGACCATGCCGCTTGCCACTCAAGAAACACTACCATATATATATTTCTTTTCCACGCTCAAATTGAGCTGCCCCGCCCGTCCCCCCCCCCCTCCCCCCCCTCCGCCCCCCTTCCCTCCCCCCCCCCCCTCCCACGCCGCTCCCTTTTGATCAAAACCAGGCCCCTACGTCCTTCAAAACTCCGCCCTCCCCTCACCGGTTATTCGACTTACAGGATTCACTTGATAAACGGATGCATTTCCTTCCACAGCTGTCAGATTTTGTCCCCCTCAGAAACGCGTTTTATAGTTTCGCGCACAGACTGACTAACATCACCCTGTTGACCCTGATAGCTACACAGTAGTTGCAAGGGGAGGCGCCGACCTATATCCTTAATGTTGACACACAACCTGTAATACGGGCGATCGGAGTATCACACACAGCTTGCAAATTATGAGTTTCGACGAAATCTTCGATCTCACAGCTGGAGTGTATTTTCATTTCTTATGAAAAAAATCAAAATACACTCCAGCCAAGGTCCGGACCTGAAATTTTGACACACACGGGATTTTGACCAAGCTCACCCATACAATACCCGACGAACTGAAAAAAAAAAGTGGTTAACTTTTCATCAATTTGGAAAACCTTTGGCCGGCCATATGTGGGCATTTTTTTTTTTTTCGAGTTCGTCAGGTACTGTTTTGGTGAGCTTGGTCAAAATCACGTGTCACAATTTCAGGTCATAAAATCAAAAATTAATTGAGAGGTGCATGGCCAAGTTTCCACCGAAGAGCCTCTGCATACAAATTTACATATATTTCAGGGATTCATCCATAACTTTCGAACGAAAGTGACCCATAAAATGAAACGCGTATGTCCTTACGCCTCGTCCCAAGTTGTAAACTATATGCCCAGGAAAATGTAGCCAACTCCATCCACGTTGTATTTCGATCAAATTTAGAAAAAGCAACACAAAAAAATCATGAAAAAAATACTCACACTAGGAGACGCGAGTGAGTAGCAACCACTTTTTTCGGCACCAACGTGGCAGATTCTCAAGCTGGAGGGCTTAACAGGACCACCGTATCTAGCTGATTACGAGCATATATATATGCTCAGTTTGCAGTGGGTCACTGCTGTCGTTCAAACGATTTGCCCGACTGACGGATTATGGGTTTCTTAACCGGCCCAGCTGCAGTGCTCCTGTTTTTTGTATTTTGCTTTCCAAGCTGCGTCATATTATTGCGCACCTCGCGCTCGGAGCACGGGGGGCGGAGAGAGGGGCAGGCCCCCGGGGCTACTCCAACAGCAGCCCCACGCTATCGTCCGCAACCCTGAGTCAACTTCCATCCCAACTGGCAATGTCAAGCTTTCGACGCCAGCCTTCACCTGAAAGATTCGAAAAATAAAACATATTGTTGTGGTACTCAGCACAAATGCACACGCGACGCAGTACATCTAACGCAAATATCGCGTACTATTAATAGAAGAAGAGCACCCATTACGTACACATAACGCCAATATATGTAGACTATGTACTTTGCGGCCAAGCAGCAATATTACGGACAACTCCCTCTCCTGTAGCTTCAGATTGCGCTAATACCGAGCTAAGTGTGGGACCGAAAACCACTGCGTCTGCTTATTAGCACCCGTCATCACACCAACATCTGCACTGCATAGTGCAAATTCCACACGAGGAAGAAATGGACGCATCTCCAGCGTGGAGACATTGCGCGCATGTTCGCGAAGCAAGGTAACCAAACGGACATCTATCTGTGAGATCGAAGATTTTGTCAAAAATCATATTTTTGCAAGCTGTGTGTGATACTACGATCGCGCGTATTACGGGTTGTGTGCCCTCTTTAAGGACATAGGTCGTCGACTCCCCTTGCAACTACAGTTGTAGTGTAGCTATCAGGGTCAACAGGATGCTGTTAGTCAGTCTGCGTGCGGAAACTATAAACCCGTTTTTTTTTGTTTTTTTTTGTGAGGGGGACAAAATCTGACAGCTGTGTATATTGCTTCTTCGTTCCCCCTTGCCGCCTCGGTAAGGCATGCTGCGAAGCATGCCCTAGAAGGCTTGTAGCGAGAGTGGGGGGGTCTCTCTGGCGGGAGTAAGGCCGGACTCACCCTCAAGGAGTGATACCTTTTTGCTGCTGCGTGTGGCCGCGAGGCTTAGGCGTGGCGGTAGAGTTGGGTCGTACGTGGTGCGTTAGGCATGGTCACCTACGATTCGCGCGTCTTTTTGGGCAGCAGCGGCGGAGCAGCAATGCTTAATCGGGATGCTCGTGCGTGGAGGCAGGCGCCACCACGACCTACGAAACGGCGCAGTCTCGGTTTGCGTGGAGGAAACTGCGCCGGCAGGAGGCTGGATTCGACGACGAGGGAGGAGGGCGACTGGACGTCGACGGGCGGGGAAGAGACGGATTGGACTCTCCCTGAACGAGAATTTTTGTTTTTCAGATCAGCGCCGCAAACTGCGTGGAGCATTTTGTTTTTTTTTTGGACGGGGGAGAAGGGGAACCGACTGATATTGAGTGTGAACGAGAGCAAGTGCGAAGGAGCTGGCCGAGTGAGCGAAGGCGATGAGGTGGCCACGGAGAACCACAGCAGGAGGATGGCACACGGAGACCCACGACCGGCATGCACATCATCATCATGAGAGCAGCGATCGTCTTTTTTTTTCAAGGGTTATTTTTACGGGGCAGTAGTACAACATGTTACTTACGTCACTGGTTTTTTGTAGAGTTTGTAAAAGAGTTGTATACCCTTCATGGGGAACGACCCGCCACAATTTTCAATTTTCAGGCACGGGCGTCGTAGCTGCGCGGCAACCTGTCAAAAACCTCGGGAAGGAGGGGCGATCATTGATATCTGTACTGTGGTTTTTGGTTCCATTGCTCTTGTTTCACTGCATGCCCGCGGGTCGTCCCTCTGACAGCACTCCAGACAGCAGACTCGTTCGTCTATATTCACGATTACCGTGCGGTTCGTACGGTGCAGGCAGCCCAACCGCTGCTGTGGTGTGTAGCCGCGAGTTGGTTAGGTGTGGGGACGGGGGAACTCTATGCTGTAGTTGAGTGGATACCCGCGGCCATGTGAATTCAGTTTGCATATTTGACCTTTTCACTTGTGCGCCTTTTTCCGTATCGTGCATTTTTAGGCGGGAAAGCGTAGTATTTCCCTGACGAATTTTTATTTCACTTGGTTTTTCGGATCTTCCTAGGGCTCCAGCACCTTTGTGTGACCACGGACTCTAGATTTTTGACAAGAGTTAATGTGAGAAAACAACAAAAAACAACAACAACATTGCACGTAGTACCTATCACTACGCATACGCACGACAGACGCAAATCAATTGGAAAAAAAAACAAAGAAGAGGAAAGAAGGAGAGGAAAGGAAACAAAAGACAAGAAATCGAAAACACGAAAAAGGAAAGGAAATAAAATAGAAGACGAAAAAAACACCGAAAGACAAGACAAGAAGAATAAAACCCGTACATAAGTATTTATTTGTATCACGCCGGGCATACCATAATATGCATCGGTCACCCGAGTGGCTATCAGGTTATCCTCGAGCCTGGTATAATAGGTTAGTTTCGTGAGTTCGAGTCCCCCCAAGCGCATACTACTATAAATTCGTAGGGACTTTTTCTTGTGCACAAATTGACTTGCGGAAAGCGCGAGAGCGTGAGTTAGGAACGGTCGACGAAACGTCGGCAAGCAGTGGGATTGCTGAACCCTATGCGTGATAAACTTCAAGGCAAGAACCGGGGGGGAACAAGGAACGACACCTGTGACCGCGGCTTGTCCAGGAGCTGGGGAGTGGAAGTGTGTGAAAAAAGAAAAATTACAACTTTCTCGTGTAATATACGAATATTGTAATACGTCATATATGTTACAAAAGAAAAATACACTCCAGCTGTGAGATCGAAGATTTTGTCGAAAATCATCTTTACAAGCTGTGTGATACTCCGATCGCGCGCATTACGGGTGTGTGTCCTCACTAAGGAGTGTTGTTTGGTCTACTCTTCACGAAAATATGCGTGTTCATTAATGTCATGGTGTTCCCCCGCCCCGCGGGGGAGGGTGGGGGGGGTGGAAACTGACGGCTCACCCTCGTCCGGTTTTCCTTGCCCTCCTCTCCCTCCCCCGCTCCCTCTCCCAGCTATTGTACGCGGCTGACCTGCCCCCCTACCCGACAGATAACCTCAACAACCAGAAGCCCCCCCCCCCCGGAAGGCACACACAGCGGAAGATGAAGGAATCAATCCCTGCCCTTTCTTCCGTCCCTCCTCTCGCCCCCCTCCCCCTCCCTCCGCTTTAGCCCTTCTGCTCGTGAAGCAATCGGGTGGGAGGGTGGGAGATTGCGATTGGTGTCTCCGCGTGCCACCTCTCTACCCCTGCTCCTGCCGACGTCTTCTCCCTACTGCTACTGTTGCTGCTGTCGCTGCTGCGTGGGCGCTACTCCCTTCTTCTTCGACCGGTTGTTGTGTCCAATACTCACTGCTGGTGTGCTGCTGCTGTGCTACGTTGCTGCTGCTGACGTCCTTCCATTTCCCGCTATTCCTCCGCCTGGAACCACCCCCCCCCCCCCTATGCTACCCGGTTCTCCGATATTTCCTCTTCGTTCCGCTAAACTCCAGACTGTTCCGACATTCTTACATTTTGGTCTCCTCTTCACGAAAATATGCGTGCTCATTAATATCATGGTGTTTCCCCGCCCCGCGGGGGAAGGTGGGGGGGGGGGGAACTGACGGCTCACCCTTGTCCGGTTTTCCTTGCCCTCCTCTCCCTCCCCCGCTCCCTCTCCCAGCTATTGTACGCGGCTGACCTGCCCCTCTACCCGACAGATCGCCTCAACAACCCGAAGCCCATTCAGAAGCCGCGTTCCACGCCCGGGCCTACCCTATTCTACCCTCGCCCCCCCCACCCTCCCCTCTCGTCTCTTGCCCCGGCTGTCTGCCCGGCGCTCCTGACCTCCCTACCAATATCCTTGACACCCAAAAGGGGTTTTCCATATTCGATCTCACGTACCCCATGAATGTCTGCGACGCCAAGCTTCCTTCTCTGTGGATCACCTACGGATGTGCTCTCATCTCCGCCAGCCTTGTCGCTCCCCCTATCCTTCCGGAGTGCAGCGCGATTTCCTCTGGAACCAGCTCTCCCACTGCCCCCTTCCCTTGATTCTTCCATTTCCTCCCTACTCTGTCCCGCCCGCTCTATAAGTAAAACGTCGCCTGCCCTTTCGTCCATACCTTCCATCTTCCCCCGCTCCTGTATGTCATCAGCGGGGCGTTCCCCCCCCCAGGAACCGTCCTCCCGTAGTAGCCTACTAGCTCCGCCATCAGGTCCACTACGTTCCCTTCCACCCCCACCCCGACCCCCCTAGATCCTTTTGTTCTCACGGCTACCGCGCCTTTTCTCCCCTGGTCTCCCTTCCCCCCCTTGAAACGGATCTCCACCGTACCCGCGGCTTCCTTTCCTCCCGGTCCCAGCTGCACCCCTTTCTCGTACAAAGCCACATCCCCCCTCCTCAAGCAGTAAACCTCATGCATCTTTTCTCTTTCCTCCGCGAATAGTTCCGAGGCCCTCAGCAGCAGCTGATACGTCAGTGCCAGCCCGATCCACACGATCCTCCCCCCTACCCCCCACGCGCCGATACTCTCCTCCATCACTCTGATCATCTCCCACGTCAGCGGCCTCCTTACCCGTGCCTGGTTCCCCGCCTCCGCATGCGCCCTCCTGATTCCTTTCTTCACTGCTTGAATCCTGAAGTGCTGCAGCGGCAGAGACAGCCCCCCCCACTGCTCGTGATAAAAGTTAACCGCCACTCCTTTGCATTCTCCTGTTACACCCCTCCCCCCCCGCCCCGCTTGCCCCCGCCGGTTGCCCTCTTAGCACCCTCCCCCCCCCCCCCTTTCTCCCTCCCTCAGCCCTCCCTCGCACCCCCCCTTCCATGTTTAGGGGCGCCACGTCCAGCGACGCCCGCGGGGCTTTGAACTCCGATACTGGTAGGGGCCCGGCCTCTTCCGCCGTCGGCCACGGGTTCACCCTTTGCTTCAGCCTCTGCGCTTGCGTCCGCACCTTTTTCCCCAACTCCGCTGGGTCCATCTTGAACCACGTCACAAAACGTTCCCCCCCCTCCCCCTTTTCTCTTGCCCATTCAGATGCAGCTTGCTCAGCTGCAGAAGCCACCGCACCCTTCCCAACGCCCACCCCATCTTCCCCAAGCCCACTAGTATATTTATCCACATCTCTCCCCCAAATCAGCCACGACCACCTACCGTCGATCTCTTTTCATCTGCGTCTTCCCCCAGGGATGTCTTTCCCAGGCGCTCCATAGCGCCCCTCCACAGTAGGGGCACCTCCTGTTCTGCCTTGTTTAGCTCGTGCGCGGTTCCGTTGCTCCGCTCTTTCCCTCCTCTCTACAAAATGGCTCTCTTTCCACGCCTCACCCCTTCGGCCCCGTTGCCGCCGGCTTACCTTCCATGAGCGTGTGCGATCCCGTTGCCGCTCATTCCCCCCCCTTTCTCTTTGCGCGACCCCTTTCTCCGCCCTTTCCCCGTCGTGGCCGTTCTCCCTCGTCGCCCCTCAGCTCCTTTTCTTTGCCTCGTCGTTCCTCGTTCTGTGTGGCCCCTCTGCCGCGTTCTCCCCTCGTCTGGTCGTGTACGTCCCAGTTTCTGCAAAACCCCCCCCCCGTCCCCCTCTTGCGCGGCTTCGTTGTCACGTTCCCCCCCTGCCTGGTCGTGTACGGCCCCGTTGCCGCGTCGCCCCCCCCTCTGGTCGTGTACGGCCCCGCTGCCGCACACCTCTTCCCCCTCCTTGCGCGGCCCCTTGCCGCGTCCCCCCCCCCCCAACCAGGTCGTGTACGGCCCCGCTGCCGCCCCCCCTCTTCCTAGTTTACGCGGCCCCGTTCCCGCGTTCCTTCCCCCGCTTGGTCGTGTACGGCCCGTTGCCGCCCCCCCCTTGGTTTGCTCGGCCCCGTTGCCGTGTCCCCCCCCGCCTGGTCGTACATGACCCCGTTGTCGCACGCCCTTCTCCCATTCTTGCGTGGCCCAATTGCCGCATCCCACCCCCGACAAGGTCGTGTACGGCCCCATTGCCGCATCCCACCCCCGACAAGGTCGTGTACGGCCCCGTTGCCGCACACCTCCCCCAATTTCTTGCGCTTCTCCGTTGCCACGTCCGTTGACCAGGTCGTGAACGGCCCCGTTGCCGCATATACCCCCCCCTTTCCTGCGCGGCTCCGTTGCCACATCCTACCCCCGACAAGGTCGTGTATGGCCCCGCTGCCGCACACCTCTCCCTCCTTTTTGCGCGGCCCCGTTGCTGCGTACCCCCCCTGACCAGCTCGTGCCCCCCCCCCCCCCCCGGCAAGGTCGTGAACGAACCCGTTGCCCCCCCCCCACCCCCCACCCCCCCTGCTTGCGCGGTCCCCTTGCCGCACCCCCCCCCAAGCCTGCTTGTGTACAGTCCCGTTACCGCACTCCCACCCCCCCCTTATTTGTGCGGTCTCCTTGCCGCATTGTCTCCCGTGCCTGGTCGTGTACGACCCCGTTGCCGCACCCCCCTTCTCCCCCACGATGCCACGTTCACGCCCCCGGGGGGCATAATCGTGTACGGCCCTGTTGCAGCCCCCCCCCCCCCCCCCCCCCCCCGCCCCCGCCCCCCCCGTTCTTTGCGCGGCCACGTTGCCGCGCCCCCCCCCCATCCTGGCGAGGAAGGGTCACGCTGCCGCACACCCCTCCCCTTCTTGCGCGGCCCCGCTGCCGCGTCCCAACCCCGACCAGGTCGTGTACGGTCCCGTTGCCGCACCTCCCCCCCCCCCCTAGTCTACGCGGCCCCGTCTCCACGTTCCTTCTCTCGCTTGGTCGTGTATGTCACATTGCGCACCCCCCCCCCCCCCCCTTTTTGCTCGGCCCCGTTGCC
Source organism: Undaria pinnatifida (assembly GCA_012845835.1). Classification (NCBI taxonomy): domain Eukaryota; class Phaeophyceae; order Laminariales; family Alariaceae; genus Undaria; species Undaria pinnatifida. The sequence goes on from JABAKD010000026.1 coordinate 439,579, forward strand.
GTGTCCCCACCCCACCTGTTTGTGCGTGACCCCGTTGTCGCACACCTTCCACCTTCTTGCGCGGCCCCGTTGCCGCATCCCACCCCCGACAAGGTCGAGTACGGCCCCGTTGCCGCACCCCCCCCCTTTCTTGCGCGGCCTCGCAGCCGCGCCCCCCGACAAGGTCGTGTACGGTCCCGTTGCCGCATCCAATCCCCGACAAGGTCGTGTACGGCTCTGTTGTCGCACGTCTCCCCCCGTTCTTGCGAGGCTCCGTTGACGCGCCCCCCGACAGGGTCGTGAACGGCCCCATCGCCGCACACATCACCCTCCCCGTCAGCACGTTTCCCCCACCTCCCTTTGGCGCCATTACCACTCGCTTCCCCTTCCTGGTCCTGTGCGGCCCTTTTTCCGTACACACACTCGCAACCCCCCGTTCGCGAACCCTTTCGGCGTGTCTCTCCTCCTTCTCGCTCCCCCCTAGGGGCACTTGCCTGCCCAACCCCGGTCACGGCCCCGCCGCGGACGCTACCACTCGTTTCATGTTCAGTCCCGTTGCCGTAGATTTCCCCCGCCTCCCGCGTGCGCTACCCGCGCTACTCTCACCGGCATCACGATCGCTCTCGCTTTTTTGAAGTCTTCCACTGCGTTTTCCCACACGTCGGTCACGTGTTTTCTGGCGCTGCTATGGTTCCCGTATGCCACTTCCCGCTCGAAATCACCTCCTGGTCCCACATCCACCGGCACGTCTACCCTCGCTATCTGTTCCAGCCGTGCGAACTGGACGACCTTGTGTTGTTCCCCGAAAAATCTTCACGCGCTCTACTTCAATATGTGGTGCGAGCAGCTCTCCAACAAACGCCCAAACCACCTTCCCTGCGTCCCTTCCTTTCCTTAGTGGAATCTCTTCTCCCAACCTAGTCACGACTCCCAACAGTCGATCTCTTTTGTCTGTGTTTTCCCCTGTCTACCCCAGGCGCCCCATTGCGCTCCTCCACCTCAGGACCGCCTCCCATTCCTCGCCCTTGATCTCGTGCCTCAGCCCCGTGGCCACGCTCTGTCCTTCCCCCCCCGTGCGTAGCTCCTTCTCCACGCCCCACTCCCCCGGCCCCGTTACCGAAAGCTCCCCGTTCCTGAGCGTGTGCGGCCCCGTTGTCGCCCGCTCACCCCCTTTTCCTTTGCGCGGCCCCGTCGCCGCGCCCCCCCCCAGCCCGGGTTTGTACGGCCCCTTGACGCCCCCCCCCCCCCCCCGCCCCCCCTTTTATTATTTTATTTTTTTTCCCCGCGCATCCTCGTTGCCGCGTTCCCCCCCCCCTTGGTCGTGTACGGCCCCATCGCCACCCACTCCCGCCCCCTTTTTTTCGCGGCCCCGTTGCTGCGTTGCCCCCGGCCTGAGCGTGCGTGACCCCGTTGCTGCGCCCCCCCCCCCCACTTTCTTTGCGCGGTCCCGTTGCCGCGCTCCCTCCCCGGCAGGGTCGTGTACGGCCTCGTTGCCGCACACTCCCCCCCCTTTTTTGCCCGACCCCTTTGCCGCATGCTACCCCCCGTTTGTTTGAGCCCGCGGCCTGCCCGCCGTTGCTCTGCGCGGCCCCGATGCCACGTCCCCTGCTGGTCTGATCGTCGTGTGCGGACCCGTTTCTGCACACCCCCCCCCCCAATGATTTGCGCGGCCCCATTGCCGCACTTCCCCCGGCTGTGTCGTGTACGGTCTCATTACCGCACACCCTCTCCCCCCACCCTTTGGGCGCCCCCTTTGCCTCGCACCCCTCATTTGTTTGAACCCGCCGTTCGCTCTGCGCGGCCCCGTCGCCGCGTTCTTTCCCGACCTGGTTGTCTGCGGCCCCGTTGCCGCACACCCCTCCCCTCTTCCCTTTGCGCGGCCCCGCTGCCGCGGTTCCCCCCGGCCGGGTCGTGATCCATCCTGCTCGCCTCGTCCTTTGTAGACTCATTGCCTCGACTCGCCACCCCTCCCCCCCCCTGCGCCGTTGATCTTCTGTCTTGAAAATGTCTACTTGTACGCATATATATCTTCGTTTCCCCTTTCCACCCTCTGTTGCATTCCCCCCCACCCAGCGACCCTCCCCCCCCCCCGCCCGTTGCCACCGGCCTCATCCGTTCCGTAGCAGTCACACTTTACACCACTATTAATATTTTGAAGAGTATTTGAAGTGGTATCGTAATTTCCGAGTAATAGCAATCAGGGTTAGTAGTAGAGTGCAGTATAGCAGCATCAGCAGCAGCAGTAGTGTAGTAGTACCACTAGTACTGGTAGTAGTGGTCGTAGTAGTATAAGCGGTAGTAGTAGGGATAGTGGTATAGTAGTATTAATACTGCAAGGCCAGAATAATAACAGTACTATGCAAAGGCTGTAGACTAGTGCCGTTAATGATTAGTACTCGTAGCGGCTGTGGTGATATCGTGGAGCTCGTCCCCAGTGACGGTAAAAGTCACCGCGTCACTGCTGAGGTAAATATCAAATACAAATCGCCTGGCTTTCCATGTTATACGCTTACATTCCAATATTTTTTTTCCGTGGTATTTTTCATCCTTTACTTTATTAGAGATGCTACTTGTCAGTAACCATCAAAGCGTTACTTGATAACACTTAATAGTCATCTGGTAGACGTTGCGAGTTGTTCGCACCGCAGACAGTTACTATAAGTCTGAGTGTTGTCGTTCATCGATGCAGCACGTAGCAAGCGCAAGTCTCAGCAGCAATATCTTGGATACATGATGCACAGCAGCTTGCTGGTTAGTCATATCCCAAAGCTGGTACATGTAGTACGTACGAATAATGTTGCTACGAGAAAATGCGGCGATATAAAAAACCCGGAGCAACTTTAATGGAACATGATTTTAGGTTTACGGTCGGGACGTTGACGTAGCTAAGCTCCCAGAAGCAAACCCCAGGGAACATTGCCATAGGTACGGTAGACCACGAGCAAGCCTCAGGAAACGTTGCTGTAGGTAGATCAGACATCTACCCGTAGAGTACATCTGTCCGTAGCATACGCATTGTGCCGTCTCGATAAGGTAATGGCCAGGCCCACCTCGACCACTCCTCTTTGCTCACCATCAGCTCTCATCTGCTAAGCAACTAAATCATCAATCAACATCTCGGCCTGGGGTCACCAAACAACATCTTCTCTGCTCAACTCTCTGCATTTAAAGGCTCACCTAACCGTGGCCTTCGTTTGCCTCACATCATATATATAGGTAATAGCAATGTGAAAAAGAAGTACAAACAGTTATGTTAACACTGCGATAGACTACACTACCAACCTATTACGCAGGGTATTTCGTGCCTCCGGCCGTTTGCATAATCGCCTGACAACCTCTACCAAACGAAGTAGCACATGCCTAACAAAGTAAAGTCACCCTCGCGTTCAATAGTGGTGACATCGCATGCCCAAGTCACCTCGCTTGGTGTATTTATAAGATGTGTCTCTGTCTTGGATTTAACGGCCTCAGAGCCCCACATCGGCACGGCTAAAATGAAAGGCGTAAAATCGTATGTGTGAGACAATAATAGTGTGAAAAAGATATACAGAGAGGTATGCTAAAATTGCGGTAAACCGCACCACCAACTTATTACGTGAGGTATTCCGTACATACCGCCTGCATGATCGCCTCCCAATATATGCCAAGCGAAGTATGACTAACGAAGTAACGTAATTGAGCGCGTGTACACTAAGCGTTCCTTTCAAGACAAAAACGATTCGCATTTCTTCCTGTCGTTCTCAATGGCGGTGACATTGCATGACCATCACCTCGCCTGTTGTATTTGGCAATATGTATCCCTTTCTTACAACTAGCGATGCCAGAAAATAATGGTATCTACATGATTGTACCTATCGATTGAAATATTCTATCTTTCGATCCATGTACAATAACAAATTATGAATATTTTGACACGTTGTTTACTACACCTAAGAACTGGGTTGCATACTACATTTAACATAAAACCTTTTTAGAAAAATAAACATTACCAGGCGGGTGATATAAAGGGATAACTTCTTGCTGCAACCGTCAGGTTCGTCCTCTTCAAGGGTTTATAGTTTCCACGCACATACTGAAATGTTCGCTCCCCCGCCCCTCCCCCCCTCCCGATCCCTCTTGTTTAAACGCACCACCTGAAATCAAAATCTGCCAGAGTAGTAAACACTACCAGCATCCATCTAGCCATCCATGCCGTAGCTCCAACTCATCTCCCTCCCCCCCTTTGTTCCCCGTCCAGTTCGTTCAAACGCCTCACTTACAATCGAAATCGGCCAGCGTAATAAACACTAATAACCCATTGATATCACGTTATTATCTTTCTAGCCATCCATGACGTAGCTTTCATTCATCCCCCCTCCCCCCCTTCAACGCCCCCTCCTTCCCCACACCCCGCACGATCGCCTAGACCCAGCACCGCGCATATAGTAGGCCCCTACATATATGATCAATACGCGCGATCGGAGGATCACACACAATGTTGCGAACATCAGTATCGACCAAATCCTTGATTTTAACATTATATGTGACCTAAACTTCTTGAAACCCCTTCCCACCCCCCCCCCCCCCTCGCTTTTTTTTTTTTTTTTCCCTCGCTTCCTCCTGCATAAACGCCCTACCTACTTTCGAAATCCGCCAGAGTAATAAACACTTCCACGCCCTGGATATCGTCTCGTTATTGTTTCAGAGCCGTCCATGCCGCTGCTGCAATTCCAACCCACCCCCGTCCCCAACGCCCCCTCCTTCACCCACCACCCGCACCATCGCCTAGATAGACCTAGCACCACGCGTATAGCCAATCCCTACATCTATGCGACCTAAAGCCCTCTCCCCTCGCCCCCGCCCCCCCCCCGCCACATTCCTCCCCCTCTCCCACAAGAAATATTTGTAGTTTCCACGAACAAATAGAACTGCCCCACCCGTCCCTTCCCCCCCCTCCCCCCCTCCCGCCCCCCTTTTGATCAAAACCAGGCCCCCACGTCCTTCAAAACTCCGCCCTCCCCTCACCGGATATTCGACTTACAGGATTCACTTGATAAACTGATGCATTTCCTTTCACAGCTGTCAGATTTTGTCCCCCTTAGAAGCGGGTTTTATAGTTTCCGCGCACAGACTGCCTAACATCACCCTGTTGACCGTGATAACTACACTGTAGTTGCAAGGGGGGTCGCCGACCTATATCCTTCATGAGGACACACAACCCGTAATACGCGCGGTCGGAGTATCACACACAGCTTGCAAGATGAGTTTCGACAAAATATTCGATCTCACAGCTGGAGTGTATTTTAATGTTTATAATATAGGCTGTGTCGTCATCGGGTCATCCGAAAGCGAGCCTACGAGCGTACACCAGCTAAGAACTGATACACGCCACATGCCACCTGAGTTCAAAAGGTTATGATCAATAGGTTCTCAACGCGTCAAGCAGCTATCAACAGGTTATAGCCTCGAGAGCTTCATCTAAGAATCAACAGGTTTCGACCCTTGCACGCGTAAACGAGGAGGGGTAAGGCACGGATTCACGATCATGATCTTCACTTGAGGACGGCTGATCAAGAAATCTACTGCTGCTTACGGGAGCTTTTACATCTCTACGAGTACGACGAGAAGTATCAGACGGAGGACTACTACGAGAGTACTTCGTTGGAAACGCGTGGTGAGTGAGTGAGCATATCTAGAGGACCCTACGCACTCAATCAGAGCAACTATTGATATCAGAGCTGTGATCGAGGTACCCAGAGGTATAAAACGCCACCACATCACAGGTTGTACCAAATCAACCATCCGCGCGCACGGGACCCAGCTTTGCATCGTCAAGGACCCCAAAACAAAACCTCGATATACTCGAGTATACAACTAACTGTTGTACGGTGCCTCGACTCCAAATAAGCGGATCGTTCTGAGCAACAACGGTACAGAGGCAACCTTCGACGGTACAAGCTACTGTCTGTTAATAGAGCTCTGACCTCTAGTTCAAGGACTTCACGTGTGATCATCGTGATTGACCGACCAAAACTGCCCAGCGCACCTCATTGAGAGTGCGGGCCAAAGGCGTGACTTCTCAGTAAGGACTCGCCAAACTCCAATGGACAAGCTTTATCAAGAGCACTCCCGGCAGTAGAGTAGCTGTCTGTTAAAGGAGACTCTTATCATCAAGGCGACTACTTGTAGTGCAAGCCAGCAACCAGCAGCAGCATCAGGAGGAACTTCGTACTGCTGTATCTTTTTTGGAATTTTCCGAGTTTTTTCTGGAAATCTCCATAATAACGCCTTCGACTTCTACACAAGCACCACTACTGCACTTGCAACGGCTGTTTTATAACTAATTTTCAAGGACGTCAGCTGTTTTATACAGCAGCTCGTATCATACGTGCGGCGGGATTACTGGTACTACTACACTGCTGTACAAGTACTGATATCATACAAGACATCTGAGTGAACTGCTCTCTGGCACCTACTCATCATCACCATGGGGGAATCCAACAGCAGCAGCACTTCATTCGCCAACGCCATTAAAGGACTAAGGACGTTCGATGGGCGCAGCCCAGCTGATTTTCGAGATTGGCATAAACGATTGGCGGTTGTAATTGGAGTATCCAGACGCGATATCGCTAACCTCATTAAAGGGCATCCTCGACCGACCGAAGCGACGGCCGGCACGGGATCTTCACCGTCACTCGCACAAGAAATCGCAGCTTACGAAAGACCAAATCAACATCTGTACGCCATGCTTTCTCTACTAACGAAAAAACCAGCATCTCTACTTGTAATAGGCACGAGGATGAGACTGGGACGACCGGTGACGGACAAAAGGCCCTACCAGAGCTTGTCTCGAAGTACTACAAGATCACTGACGAAGTGATCCGGGCGAAATGGACAAGCTCATCAACACCAACATGGAGAAGGAGAAGATCCGGACTCCTACTTTATGGAAAAGACGCTCGCGCCCTCTGAGCTCAAGAAGATTGGCGAGATGATTTCCGACCGCAGATTCGAGGACATCTGTGTACAAGGATTCACGGCGGAGTACAAGCACATCAAGATGATGATGTACCGAGACCCGACTTTCGACATCGACCAGATGCAAAGCACGATGCGCCATCTTTATTTAGATGATCTTTCCCGCAACAGCGACACCAGGATCGCTGGTCGTGGCGTAGCCATGACTGCGGCATCGACTTGCAGTCATTGCGGAAAGCAAGGGCACTACGCCCGCAACTGCTGGAAAAGGAATGACGACAACGACAGCAAGTCTACTGGCGCCTACAACAAGCAGAAGAACAAGGAATCTTCAAACGGCAAGGCAGCACCCAACGTTGGAGCTGAGCACAAGTGGTGTTCTGTACACAAAACCGCCTTGCACGACGACACGGAATGCTACAAGCAAGGAGCGCCACGCGCACGGCAGAGTGGACGCGCTCACACTGCCTCTGCTGTACAAGGCGCGAGCACACGCCCCAACGACGACGAAATACCGTCCCTTAACTTCGACGTTGGTTTCAAAGAGGGATTCGCGTTTACAGGGCTGCTAGCTGGTAGCGGCAACAGGGGTTTCCACCCCAGGGGTTTTCACCCCAATGGTAGCGGCAACAGGGGTTTTCACCCCAACAGCGACAGGTTCACGATGCTTGTGGACAGCGTCGCGTCGGACCACCTGATAGACGAGGAGCTGATTCCAATACTGTGGAAAAACATGAAGGATTACAAGAAGCTAAAGGATCCGAAGACCATCATGACCAACGGGAAGAAGGTATTCGCAACAGCAACAGGCACCATCTGGGGATACATCATGGACCAGGCTGGCAAGCGTGTTCCTGTTCGCATCTCGGCCATGTTCGTACTTGGACTGGGACGCAACGTCTTCTCCTCCATCAAAACAATGAAATCAGGGGTAAGCACTATCCTCGAGACAGGAAACCCCCACTTGCAGTTCGACAGCAGCACTTCGATTCCGCTCACCCAACACCCAGAGGACAAGGGCATATGCTCTTACGACGTATTTATTCGCACCCTGGGCGACACGACTGATACGTCATCAACGCCTGCTGTAGATCCTGCAGCACAGGCAGGCAACGACTCCAATCGAGGCGTTTGCACCTTCGAAAAAATCCAAGAATTCTGCACCAACTCCAGCATAGCCATGGAGCACACCACGACGGTAACGCCTCAACGAAATAGGGTATCTGCGCGGTATGGACAGAATGACGCGACCCAAAAGGAATGCACAACGTCAGGCGGAAACAACACGCCTAAAGAGGCTACTGTCACGAAGACTGAGCGCCAACATGCGCATATCCCGGACAAGCCCGAGAAAGCCATTGCTACTGAGCCGGAGCGTTTTGTGCTCTAGTCCAGGTCATGCTACACTACTACGAGAACAACCTTCTGGAAGAAGAGGAAAAATCATCGACAACAGCCGGAGCGTCATCGACGGGAGCTGGAGCATCCTCATCAGAAGAAGAGTCAGCATCACCAGAGATTGGAGAATCGTCATCAAGGGCTGGAGCACTACCGCAAGAAGTTGGAGTGTCCTTGACAGGAATTACACCTGGTATTACGCCCGGGGACGCATATTCTACTACAACTGGGGCTGCACCGGATGCACCGCATCACGATACCGCCAGTACAAGACCCAATCCAAGAGTCGAGGATACCTTCGACAACACTCACGCAACAGGAGCATCGGGGACAACCCCACCGACCACGTGTTTAAACTACCCCTGCATCGAGAGAGACCCGTTTCGGATCTCGGAGGAGGAAAACCAGGTGATAAAAATACCCAACGAAATAGTAAGATGCCATCCACTTCGCGGATTAGCATCATCCAGGATCACTGGATTAACTTCATATATATTGGATCTTCGGAGCAACGTCGCCTGGATCACCATTGCACATCGGAGCCACTGCTTCTGGGATCACTGGATCAAATTCATCTGGGACCACCGGACCATCAGCTGAGCCAAGGGTCGACGGATCGACAATGTCATCTACACCCGGAATAACATCAGCCACTTTTGAGCCAAGCCTTGGAGCTCAGCTCAACAACGAAATAGACCGTCAGGAGGAGGTTCACACGCTCAAAACAGCAAAAGGACAGCCACGGGCGAACCCCGAGACAGGATTTGCGGAATCAACACAGAGCGATCAAGAGCCACTGGCGACATCTCCGGCATTTGTGTAGATCCGCAAGCCAACCTCAAGCTTCCTCTCTATCCTGAACGTCGAGCCCATAAACATCGAGGCCAAGACGCAGAGACTGGCTGCATAATAAACAGTTGAGACGAAGCCGATGACGGCAACAAGTTTTGAGATAAATAAATCTACCTACCTCTCCAACTTCAAGATTAAGTTAAGCCTCTAAGTCCAAGCGACGTACAACAAATCAAGCACATCTAACGACGTCTACATCAACAACGTCTACACTGACAACGTCTACACCAACAAGGTCAAGCCACTGGAAGTGTGAAATGAGTTATCTCTTTGCCAAAGCTGTACGTAGAGTGTCGCATGTTCTCTTTGTACGGGGCGAGCAGAGACAACGACCGGTGTTGTGCACGGTTTGCAAATTGCGAAATATCGCAGTTAGTACCAAGTAAGGGTACGAGTCGAATAGGCAATATCGACTGGACAGTTGAATCTTACATTTGACTACGCCATCTCCGGTACTTCAGGATATGTACGGACGGAAAAACCCGCCACCTGGACAAGTACACACGGAAGGTTAAGATACACGAGAGGTGATGTCTCTCTAAAATATGTGGTCTTATCCAGCTGTAAATCGCTGGCAGTGCCCTTTGTTCCTTTGTTTGAGGGCGGCAGGAACATTGGTAGGCTGTTCACTCCTATGATTGTTGCGGAATGATGAACATATTCACTGTTTTAGACTACTCCAAAATCTTCTATTCCTTGGTGGATTAACCGATCGAAATATAGTTCACGTCTGATGACTCTAGAATTGTGAGCTAGTAAATTAACATGCATAAATATGCAGAAGCACGTATAGTGTCAGCGCAGGATTTTTCGTGTCCGCTTATTTTGTGTTCACCCCTTGGGTACTTTAGCAAGATGAGTTTACTCTACGCAAAACATTTTCCCCAACATTTATCATTGTTGCTGCATGAATTCCTGTGATGGAGTATTTTAGCATGTAACGCAGAGTAAGAGAGGGTTAACTTAACGGAAGGGGGTATTAGAGATGCTACTTGTCAGTAACTATCATGTCGTTACTTGATAACACTTAATAACCACCTGGTATACATTGCAAGTAGTTCGTACAACAGACAGTTACAATAAGTCTGAGTGCTGTCGTTTATCGATGCAGTACGTAGGAAGCACAAGTCTCAGCAGCAATATCTTGGATACATGATGCACAGCAGCTTGCTGGTTAGTCATATCCCAAAGCTGGTACATGTAGTACGTACGAATAATGTTACTACGAGAAAATGCGGCGAAATAAAGTACCCGGAGCAACATTAATGGAACATGATTTTAGGTTTACGGTCGGGACGTTGACGTAGCTAAGCTCCCAGAAGCAAACCTCAGGGAATATTGCCATAGGTATGGTAGACCACGAGCAAGTCTCAGGAAACGTTGCTGTAGGTAGATCAGACATCTGCCCGTAGAGTACATCTGTCCGTAGCATACGCATTGTGCCGTCTCGATCATGTAATGGCCAGGCCCACCTCGATCACTCCTCTTTGCTCACCATCAGCTCTCATCTGCTGAGCAACTAAATCATCAATCAACATCTCGGCCTGGGGTCACCAAACAACATCTTCTCTGCTCGAGCTCTCTGCTCTTACAGGCTCACCTAACCGTGGCCTTCGTTTGCCTCACATCATATATATTGTCTGTGTATTCATCGAGTCATCCGAAAGCGAGACTACGAGCGTACACCAGCTAAGAACTGATACACGCCACATGCCATCTAAGTTCAAAAGGTTATGAATTATAGGTTCTCAACGCGTCAAGCAGCTATCAACAGGTTGTAGCCTCGAGCGCTTCATCTAAGAATCAACATACTTACCCGTTCGTTGTTTCCGCTTTCTCGTGATATCGTTATTTTTCAAGAAATTGTCCAAATACGTTATTGTTCCAACTCCAGGCCAGTATAGGACCTGCCGCCCTTTAATGTCGTTAAGGACAACCCCTCCGCACCCTACTGGTATGATACACCAGAGTCGTGCACGGTATATGACAATATACAGGTCTAGACTAGCTATCAAAAGCAGCCAATCCAACACACAAGCGGCGCCCGGGAAACTTTCGTCCGTCTCGCAAGGCGGCAAGGAAGCCGAGCTCGCAAGAATGGCAGCAGCACTTGCAGCAGCCTCCATGCTGCTACGTAGATACCTTGGGGTTGACTACTGCGGGTCCGCTGCTACGTGCTGCTGCGTGCTGCTACCTGCGGCTACGTGTGTTGGCTCTGTGGGCAGTGTGGGGGCGAAGATGTACTTCGCGGTCTTTTATGCACTCCTTTTGAAATTGAAATCTGGTTCGGTAGAGTAGGTTCTGCAGGCGTTTATCACAGCGCGTAGCTTGCGGTGCAATAATTTAAAAATTGGTTCTGTGAAGAGGTTGTACAGGCTTATTCCGTGTTGGCAGGGAATTCCTTCCTGCCAATGTTGGCAGATTCCCGGGCGCCGACACGCAAGCCTGCGGATAAATATCAAATTTCCCCATATCCCCCCCCGGCCTCTGTTTCATACGAACTCCCCTTACTTCCAAAAATTTGTGCTCCCTTCTACGTTTTCGGGTTTTCTCTCGTGGCTCTTGATGTGGAGCATGGCTTCAGGGAACAGATCGCTGCGCTACCCATACACTTGAGACTCGCCTAACTGTTTGTTCTAGGTATGCGTCATGGTGTCGCAAACATGTCCTTTCTCTTGAATCTCTGCGTTAACCTGCTCGTTCGGCATCTCTATACGACAACGCTTGCACAACTTTCCTACTTCTTATTTCTTCTCTACTCATCCACAGCAGTCCATGTTGCTACAACACGCTCTCACCACGGTGTGTGCTGTTCTTCAGTAGCTTGCGATCAATGACACTGCTACTGTTTTACCTGCTGTATCCCTGTTCTCCTATGCCCCTGTCGTACGACTTGCCCCTAATCTTATGACCCTCCTGTGTTGCTGGTGCTGTCTCCATTGAAGCTGCATCATCTGTCGCACTCTCCTGCCCGGAAATGAAGATTGCGATTGGTGTCTCCCCGTGCCACCTCTCTACCCCTATGCTCCTGCCGACGTCTTCTCCCTACTGCTACGGCTGCTGCTGTCGCTGCTGTCTGGGCGCTACTCCCTTCTTCCTCTACAGGTTGTTGTGTCCGATACTTGCTGCTGGTGTGCTGCTACTGTGCTACGTTGTTGCTGCTGAGGTCCTCCTATTTTCCCGCTTTACTTCCCCTGGAACCACCCCCCCCCTATGCTACCCATTCCTCCGATATTTCCTCTTCGTTCCGCTAAACTCCAGACTGTTCCGACATTCTTACATTCGTCTCACATTAACTCCTGTCAAACATGTAGAGTTCGTAGTCACACAAAGGCGATGGAGCCCTAGGAAGATCCGAAAAAAAAAAACTGAAATCAAAATTTGCTTGGGAAATACTACGCTTTCCCGCGTAAAAACGCACGATACCAAAAAGGCGCACAAGTGAGATGATTCAATGTGTAAACTTGTTGTTGTTGTTCTCACATTAACTAGCATGATCAAGTCCGTGGTCACAGGGCAGGCTCCAGTCACTCTGGAGCTGAGCAAACTGAACTCACATGGCCTCGGGTATCCACTAAGCTACGGCATAGAGTTCCCCCGTTCCAACAACTAACCCACTCGCGGCTACAAACTACAGCGGTTGGGCTGCCTGCACCGCACGAACCGCACCGTAATCGTGAGCACAGACGGACGCGCCTGCTGTCTGGAGTGCTCTCAGAGTGACGACTCGCGGACATGCAGTGAAAAAGGAGCAATCAAACCAAAAACCACCATACAAATATCAATGATCGCCCCGTCTTCCCGGGTTATCTGACAGGTTGCAGCGCAGCTACGACGCCCGTGCCCGGAAATTGAAAATTGCGGGGGGTCGTTCCCCATGAAGGGTATACAACTCTACCATCTCTACAAAATCAGTGACGTAAGTAACATGTTGTACTACTGCCTCGTTAAAACCCCTGGAAAAAGACGATCGCTGCTCTCGTGATGATGGTGTGCGTGCGGGTCGGGGCCATCCTCTTGCTGTGGTTCTCCATGGATGGCCGCCTCATCGCCTTCGCTTACTCGGCCCGCTCATTTGCACGTGCCCTCGTTTACGCTCAATTCCAATCGGTTTCCCTTCGCCCCCGTAAAAAAAAACAAAATGCTCCTCACACCTTGCGGTGCTGTTCTAAAAAATAAAAGTTATCGTTCAGGGAAAGTTCAATCCGTCTCTTCCTCGCCCGTCGACGCTCAGTCGCCCTCCTTCGTCGTGGAATCTAGCCTCCTGCCGGCGCAGTTCCCCCCACTCAAACCAAGATTGCGCGGTAGTGTGGGTGGTGGTGGTGCCTGCAATGATATAGGTTGGCGACTCCCCTAGGGACTACAGTCATACATATATTATAAAAAATGAACATACACTCCAGCTGTGAGATCGAAGATTTCGTCGAAACTCATCTTTGCAAGCTGTGTGTGATACTCCGATCGCGCGCATTACGAGTTGTGTGTCCTCATTAAGGATATAGGTCGGCGACTCCCCTTACAACTATAGTGTAGCTATCAGGGTCAACAGGATGATTTTAGTCAGTCTGTGCGCGGAAACTATAAAACCCGTTTCTGAGGGGGACAAAATCTGACAGCTGTGAAATGAAATGTATCCTTTTATCAAGTGAATCTTGTAGGTCGAATAACCGGTGAGGGGGGTGGGGCGGAGTTTTGAAGGACGTGGGGGCCTGGTTTTGATCAAAAGCGAGCGGGTTTGGAGGGGGGAGGGGGGGGGGAAAGGGGGCAATTTGTGCATGTAAGCAATGAATCCTTTCGAGGGGATAAATCTGACGGTTTTGGCACCAGTATATTATTGGGGGCGGGGGGGGGGGGGGTTGGGGCGGGGGGAGGGGGGGGGAGGGGCGGGGGGGGGCAGCTCAATATGTGCCTGGAAACTATACATTATTTTGAGGGGATGAATGTTACGGTTTTGGAAATAATACATCAGTTTATCATGTATATCCTGGGGTAAGCCGTACAATCAGTGAGTAAAGAGAGGGTGGAGTGTTCGAGGGGGTGGGGTTGGGATGGGTTGGGGGGGAGGTGGGGGGTGTGGGGGCGGGAGGGAGGAGGGCTTTAGGTGAGGGGTTTGTTATACGTGTGGTGCTAGGTCTAGGCGATGGTGCGGGTGATGGGGAAGAAGGGGGCGTTCGAGGCGGGGGGGGGGGGGGGGACACAGCGGCATGGATGGCTCTCGAAAGATAATGAGGCGATATCCTGTGCGTGAAGTGTTTATTAATGTGGCGGATTTCGATATTTGGTGGGGCGTTTGAGTAAGGGAGAGCAAGAGGGGGGGGGGGGGGGGGGGGGAGATTTTAAAGGAGGTTTAGGTCACAAATAATATTCAAATACACTTCGGCTGTGAGATCAAAGATATGTAGCATCTTGTTATACGCGTGGTGCTAGGTCTAGGCGATCGTGCAGGTGGTCGGAAAAGAGGGGGCGTTGGAGGGGGGGGGGGGGGGGTGGGGTTGGGGGGAAAATATTTGAAAACTACGTCATGGATGGTCAGAAAGATAATGACGTGATATCAACTGCGTATAGGTGTTTATTACCCAGGCCGATTTTGATTGTGAGTGGGGCATTTGGACAAACTAGGCGGAAGGGGGGGGGAATCGGGGGACGGAGGGGCGGGGGGGGAGGGTTGGTTTTATTTAAAGAACAAGAGGGGTCAGTGGAGGGGGAGGGGAGGGGGGGGGCGGGGGGCGGGGAGCGGGACATATCAATATGTGCGCGGAAACTATAAATCCTCAAAGGGGACAAACCTGACGATTGAAGCAATAAGACATCCCTTTATATCATCTGGCTTGTAATGTTTACTATTCTAGAAGGTTTGATGTTAGATGCAGCAAGCAACCCAGTGTTTTAAGTGTAGTAAATAACGTGTTAAATCTTCATAATTTGTTGTTGTATGATACATCGATCGAAAGCTAGAATATTTTATAGAATATTTGTAGGTACCATTATTTTCTGACATCGCTAATTATAAGAAAGAGATACGTATTGTCAAATACAACAGGCGAGGTGATGTGGTCATGCACTGTTTGTCACCATCATCATACAGTTACCATTATTTTCTGACATCGCTAATTATACGAAAGAGATACGTATTGCCAAATACAGCACGCGAGGTGATGTATGTGGCCATGTACTGTCTCCGCCATTGAGCATTAGAGGGAGGGACGCGAATCGTCAGTTTTAAAGGAACGCTTGGTATACATGTGCTCAATTACGTTACCTCGTTAGTCATACTTGGTATACACGCGCTCAATTACGTTACCTCGTTAGTAATACTTCGCTTGGCATAGGTTGGGAGGCGATCATCCAGACGGTATGTACGAAATACCCTACGTAATGGGTTGGTAAGGTTGTTTACCGCAATTTTAACACATCTGCCTGTGCTTCCTTTTCCAAATTATTTTTGTCTCAAATAAATGTACGATTTCACGCCTATGATTTTACCTTGACGATGTGGGGCTCTGCGGTCGTCAATTGTAAGTCAGAGATACGTCCTACAAATACATCAGGCGAGGCGGGTATGTGATGTCATATATATGCGATGTCATCACTATTGATCGCGAGGGTGATTTTACTTCGTGAGGTAAATGGTACTGTGTTTCGTAGAGGTCGTCTCAGGAGGGTATGCGATGGGTCGGCAGTGTGGTTTATCGCAATTTTATCAGGTCTGCCTGTGCTTCCTTTTCAACTCATTATTATCTCAAATGTACGATTTCACGTCCATGATTTTTACCGTGCCGCTGTGGGGCTCTGAGGTCGCCAATTCTAAGACAGAGATACATCTTACAAATACAGCAGTTGAGGTGGGCATGCAACGTCAAATATTTGCGATGTCACTACTATTGAACGCGAGGGTGACTTTACATCGTCAGGCATATGCTACTGCGTTTCGTAAAGGTTGTCTCACGTGGACATGCGATGTCACCACTATTGAACGCGAGGGTGACTTTACTTCGTTAGGTACATTCCACTGCGTTTGGAATGGTAGAGGTTGTCAGGCAATCATGTAAGCGGATGGAGGCACGAAATACCCTGCGTAATAGGTTGGTCGTGTGGTTTACCGCAGTGTTAACATCCCTGTCTGTACTTACTTTTCACATTCTTATAGACTATATATAGTGTACGCTTATACGTCCTGTTTTCTCCCCACTGTCGTCGAAGATGTTGTAGTCCTGTAGATGTCGCGTCCATGTCTGGTGCTCTTGTTAGTGGTGTTCATGAAAACATGCCCTAACATGTAGTAGATGATCGCTGATTGGTGTTCCTTTCCTTTACATCAAGCCAGGTAGTATATGCCAACGCAACCGCTTGCTTGAAAAACGACAAAGAAATTCCTCACACACCTGACACGGAGAAGACGCGCCCGAAGATTGTTCAGTATACCGACGGTCAGGAACAGGTTATCGAGCAGCGCACTTCATTTTTACTACCGCTCCTCACTCCACCTAAGACACTACGGGCATGCGTTGGACCCAGTTCGCTGATACCCAAAACCAATTTCAAAGGAGGTGATGTGGTGGGCGAATGCTATAATGATTTGCGCTGCTTCGATTACCCTGCCTCTCGTTCTGTTTGTTCTTGCGTTCTTGATGAACCTGTCATTTGGCAACGAGCAGTTGTGACGCATTTTTAGGTTTGTGTAAAGACTTTATGTGGACTATGTGATGCTTGTGACTCGTAGGGACCTCAATTTGGAACCCAGGGTATATGGGTTCCATCTTTTGACCGGTGTTCGTATGATATGCGGACGTATATATGGTTTTAGTGTGTCGTGTGTCCGCGTGGTTTTTGCTTCACGTATGTTTTGGTTGATATTCTAGACTTGTTTATCGTATTGTTTCAAAGTGGTGCTTTCCGCGTTTTTGATGCTACACGTATGATATATGTTTTGGTTTATGTTCTAGACTTTGTTATCGTGTTGTTTCGGAGCGGTATTTTCGAATACATGTTATTTTGTAACCACGTAGTGTTTGCTACACGTGTATGTTTCGGTTGATGTTCTAGGTTTCGTTATCGTATTGTATCAGGGTGGTGTTTTTGAATACATATTATTTTGTTTTGTTTGTTTTGCAACCACGTGGTTTTTTCTACACGTACTTTTTGTTTGATGTTTTAGACTTCATTATCGTATTGTATCAGAATCGTGTTTTGGAATATATATATTGGTGTAAAGTGGTTGGGGGGGGGGGGGGGGGGGAGGGGGAGGGGGGGAAAGGGGGGGGGGGGCTGTTGTATATATCTGCAAAACGTATTTTTGTACGCACGCCGAGAAAACTGCTTCGGGGGGCCTAATGCGACGTTGCGAGGGACGTTTGGGAATTTCAACGTTCCCCCTCGCGGCTTTTGTCAAGTATGGTTAAATGCATATTTATCCCTGAAGATAGACATGCAGTATCCAGCCTTGACAACTATGGGTTGTAGCGGTATCATAATACACTTATGATACCGTTACTCTTCATAGTTCGGCTATGTGTGTATTATATTTTGCTACACGGTGTGGGTTGAATCGAAATACGGAGTGAGGCTAGGGTTTAAGAAAAAGGGGGGGGGGGGAGTGGGGAGGGGGGGGGGGGGGGGGGAGGGGGGGGGGGGGGGGAGGGGGGGGGGGGAATTTGACAAGAAAGCGTTGGTATGTATAGGTATACTCATCTGTTTCATCGCTTCTATTTCATAGTTGGGAGGATGTGTGTTAACCTGTGGCAAATTATGTTTAATGGGTCAGGCAGCGGGGGAGGGTAAACCTGTAACTTGAGAATAGGGGGGGGGGGGGGGGGGAGGGCATACTTTTCTTGAGTGCATTTCTATTCAACCGTAAGTTGATGAGGGTTAGGGGGGGGGGGCGGGGGGGGGGGTAATTAAATTAGCGTGGGGGTAAAACATGTTCGCAGTGTAATGGCATACTTTTCTTGTTTCATCGTTTCTGTTTCATCGTTGGGGGGGGTTTGGGGTGGGGGAGGGGGGGCGGAGGGGGGCGGGGGCGGGTTGCGGATTTCAACAGTTTATCTCGAGGGTATACAAGGTCGCAGTGTTATAACATACTTTTCACATGTGTAAACCTGTGGCAAATCATGTTATAATCGATCAGGCAGCGAGGGGGGGGGGGGGGGGGTTCACAATTTCATGCATAATTATGTTTAATCGGCTAGGCATGGAGGGAAGAAGGAGCGCGAGGCGGGGGGGGGGGGGGGGAGCGGGGGGAAATCCGGTGCAGTTGTCTCTTGTATATCTACCGGGGGGGGGGGTGGTGAGTTTGTGGCGGGGGTATACACGGCCGCAGTGTTATACTATACTTCTTATGTGTGTGGAGGCATGTGGTAAATTTCTAATTAATCGGTGAAGGGAAAAACACGAAGAAAACGAGGGGGTAAATATGAAGAAAAAAGAGGCGGGTGGCGGGGGGGGGGGGGGCGTCCTCACAATTTAATGACTTTGTCAGCCTTTGTAGAATTTCAATTTGTATAATATATAAAACCACTCTTCATACGTCATGATAGTGTCCGTAAGGGACTCGAACAAATTTCAAGGGGGGCATAATAAAGCATATATACATTAATCCCCCCTTTTTTTTCCCCGCTCTCTCTTGCTCGAACGCCCCACCTAATATCAAAATCCGACAGAGAATAAACACTTCCACGCACTGGATATCACCTCATTTTCTTTCTAAAGCTATCAATGCCGC